>QLOH01000747.1:0-468860 GCA_026901365.1 Sesbania bispinosa | reverse complement strand
GTGAAAAAAGTATTGGTGTTCGATTCCAGAAAAATATTGATGCCATCAACATAGTGTAGTTATAACTCAAGCTATATCTGCTAAGTTGGATGAAATAAAAAATTCCAAGTGTTTTCCACTCTTCACTTTTAACTTTCTCAATTCGATCAAGCCATGTAATATATGAAGTTTTGTTCGAAAAAGGAGCAGTTTTAAAGACCTTATGCTAAAGATCATTTAAAAAATCCATCCGAATAGGATTTTCACAGGCAAGAATATGTTCATTCGAATGAGCAGGGAAAAAAGCAGAAGAATTCCTAAGATGATCAGGGTCATAAGGACCCATGAAAGCTAAAGCTTTTTCAACAAGAGAGTAAGGAATAAGTACCTGAGATTTCCAAAGAGAAAGTTGTTCAATAGAAGCTTGAGGTTCGGAGACACATTCCTCTTGATTTCGAAGAATAATCTCTCCAGGAGCAGATCATCAGTAGGATTCGAAGGATCCATCACCAAGGATTTTGAATGAAAAGGAATAGGAAAATTCGAAATTGGAACCTTAGGATTCGAAAGATGGAACCAAGGATGCTAGGAAGAATTCGAAAATGAGGAGAAGGAATTACCAAGAGTGAAATTTGAAGTGGTGAAAGTGAAAAGGAGTCTTGGAGTTTTATAGACACTTTGTAAGTTGAAAAGATAAAAATGTAGGAGAATCCCTACAAAAGAGGTGTGTAAGATAAGCTTCGGTGCCTTGGGAAGGTAAAAGGTAAAATTATCTTCTTTAGGAAGATTCATAATTTGAAATTTGAAAATCAAAATTCGAAATTTGAAATTTCAAATTTCCCTCCAAATCTCATAAAAGAAAAAATATTCTATTTCTCACTTACATTTCGAAATTAGAATATTTTGGGGGGCATCTGTTGGTGGTAGAAAATTCATTAAGTTAAAATTACCAAAGATATTCTTCATAAAGTAAATTTTGGATCAAATTTTGGTGAAATTTTAACCGTGAAAATTTTACTAAGTTAAAATGAATTCAAACCTTATTTCTAATGAGATTTTCGAATGAAAGTTTCCTAAAAACTCATAGAGATTCGAACTTGAGACTGTAATATGTCTGGAAATTCGAATTCTAGCTCTAAAATATCATCAGAATTCGAATTTCAGTGTCAGAATTCGAATTTCAGCATCGGAATTCGAATAACATCATTAGAATTCGAATGACATCATCAGAATTCGAATTTCAACAGCGGAATCTGAATTTCTTCAATAGAATTTGAAAATGACTTATAGAATTCAAATTCTTATAAATAAAGATTTGTACAAGAGGTCAAAAGAATCTGTAAGATGTTTTATTACAAGGTGGAATTCGAATTACAAAGAGGCTTTATTACAATAAAAATTCGAATTACAATCACAGATTACAAAGAAAAATAGTTCAAGACATAAGATCTTATATCTTGGTTTCCTTGGACTTTACAATTATCAGATTCTCTTTTTCTTCTAAATTCTTCAGGAGTAAAAGAAGAAACAAGCTATTCAGAGGATAAGTCTTCTGAGAAGACCCCCACCATCTGTAGCTTCTGTATAAATTTTCTGAATAAAAGAGGGATTAAGCACGGTGAGGCCAAACAATCAAATATTCCTCATCATTCAGAAAAGTAAGAAACCTTAGGTTGAAGTCTTCAAGATTTCTTCAAAGAAGACATATTCACTTCTCCCTTCAACCTAAGAAAAGAGACAAATATCACCTCTCCGCATCTTTCAAACTTCCTTTATCTTCCCCAAGAAATAGAAATTTAAAATGCAAAGATTAGAGGAACTGGAAGTATCACAAAAGACATAGATAAAGTCCCAGTTGATGGAGAAATCAAAAGGGATATTAGAAGATAATGTCTCCAGAATAAGGAAATTTGGTTATAACGTTCGACCTGAAGGCCAAAAAGACTTAGAAACATTCTCAACATTGGCCATTACGTCGATCTAAATCGAATGAAGTTACTCGAAACTTAGATCGAACGTAATAGCCAATGCTTAAAACCTTTCTAGTAAAATTGAAGGAAGAAAGTTCGAATGAAAGATTCGAATGTAGAGAGAAGAAGAGAAAGGTTAAAATGAGGCGTAAATGAAAATGAGAGGAAGGAGGCTATTTATAGAAAAAGGTCATAAGACACGATGTTAATGACTGCCAAAAGAAACAGTAAAAAGTTAGCAATTAAATGTACAGAAAAAATAAGATTAATGGGAGATTGACACATGGCGTACAAAGAAGGCATACATAAGTGATTTCGAATTTACTGTGTTAATAAAATATAGAAATTCTTTAGACTTAGAATATTTTTTTCTCTGAGACTTCAAGTTATTAGAATTTCGAATTCTCTACAACTAAGAATATTGGAAGATTTTGAATCCAAGGCTTAGCCAAATATATTGAGAATTTCGAGTGAAAGACTTAACCAAATTGTCTGAAGATTTCGAGTGAACGACTTAACCAAATGTCCTAAAGATTTCGAAGCAAAACTCATCAAGATTTCATGAAGATTTCAAATCAAGAGGGAGATAGTTACATGAAGATTCCGAATGAAGACTTGGACAAGTTACATGAAGATTTTGAGTCAGAATTCAAACAAGAGAAGACACGTGGAAGACATCTAATGAAGACAGGACACCTGTGTGGTCATAGATTAGGCAGTTAAGATTCTGTCTTACGTGTCATTTGTAAATTAGTTGATCGTTAGGGTCAAAAGTCTATAAATAGGGCGAAGTCATATGTCCTAGGGACGGATCTTTCTCATTTCTACATACTTAAGACAAATACTCAAAAAAGCATACTGTCTACCATATTTACGACTACTTGCTCATCCGAGAAAACTCGAAAAGTATGTCAGTTTGAGGATTTCGTCAAACTTTTTACATTATTCTTGAACTTTTCAATACATTTTCTTTAACTTTTCTTTCACTTTCTTGCACTTTATTTACTTTCAATTTACATTATTTCTCGCTCCTCTTTTCTCTACCTTTTACTTGTCAATTGCATGACTCTATTTTTTGAATCCACCATGAGGACCTGATTCTAGTCCCAGATTGTTTACAGGAATCTTTATGTTTTTTTTACTAAAAATCACCACAAACACGGCGCTGCCCTTTGGAAAAAGCTTTTCTTCTTACTCGTAAGTAAAGCCCTATTCTCCCATCTTCTTCCTTGATTTTCTGGTTCTGTTCTCCATCCGGTTTTGCTTCGATTGTCTCACAAGGTGAGTTTTTACCCCTTTATTATTTTCTCTGTTGTGTCCGACTCTATTGTATTTCACCTTTCTCCTTCAATTTTATTATATGTACTGTAATATTGGAACTAGGTTTTGGAATTTTTTTTATAAGTAGTTGCAGTGGTAGTGTGGCCAATGGTCGGTACATGTTGCAGTGGTTTTGCAATATTTGTATTTGGATATTTGAGATTTATTTCACTACTTTGTTTACTCTACTATGAGATTATCATAACTCCTCTGTATTTGTCATCTATTTTAATACTCTGTTTCTTGGGGTCTCAGAAAATGTAAATGTCATTTGTATGGATGGAATGGAATGGGATGGGATAGTATTGGTAATTGGGTACGTCATGGGGTCTTTTCCATTGTAGATGCCTAATTGCTACCACTTTGTAACAAGTTTGTTTGAAAACAATTTTCAGTTCTTTATTGCTCATAAAGAAGAATGTCTTTGTTGAACCTCTTCCTTTCAAACAAAATGATACTTTTTTATTAGTCTTGAAGAGAGACAAGAATTATGTAGAATATTAGAGATGTGACATGATATAAAAAATTGGGAGGAGATTGTATTCAAGGAAATGATAATGAACTGAACATTATCACTTTAGACAATTTTGAGAAAATATAGGCTACATTTTGGAATTTAGAACACCATCATTCCTTTATTTTTTTTTCCTTTTTATAACTAATTAGAAAGATGGATTACTTTATTGTTCCTTTACGTGTATCTTTGCTAAAGCAATTAAAAGGAATATAAATTTTCTTTCATGCTATTGTTAACTGTTTTTGTCACTTTAGTCCACTCAAGGTCCTGTTACTTTTAATTAAATATTTATTCGTAACTCATTGAATTTAAGCTCTTGTCACTTTGTTTCTCCTTAATAGCATAACTCTCTTGGGACCTTTCTCTGTTGGGTTCTTGAATTAGAACAGTTGATATAAATTTGTTGTCCATACTTAGATATATGTTGAATTTTATATTAAATTTAGTATGATAACTTTTATATTAGAATGGCGCCCAAAAAGGATTGGCAAAATGGGATGACTACAAACTGATTTTTTTTTTTAAAATATGTATTGAAGAGATACTTGCTGGAAATAGGCCAAGTACATATTTTAATAAAGAAGGGTGGAAGAATTTAGAGAAAAAATTCATGAGAGAACAGGTTGTGCTTATGACAAGGTAAAATTAAAATACAAACAAGATTCTTTAAAAAGGGAGTTTCAATCATTTGCAAAGATCATTGAGAAAGATATTGGTATTGGATGGGATATTGAGAAAAAACCATCTCAGCTTCAGATGAATGGTGGGCTGCAAAAAGTAAGGTATGTTTGTGTTTTGATTTACCATAAAATATTTCTAGTATAGATATAATTAACAACAATTTATTTACTTATTTTTGTCATTTGATTACAGGAGGATCCAGAGATCTTGAAATGGAAGAACGGAGGACCTAAATTCTTAGACTTATTGGAGAAATGTTTCAAGGGAACAATAGCTACTGGATTTTCTGTTTTACTGCCATATCAAGATCCACCATTATTTAAGAAGAAGAAGAAGAAGAAGAAGCTAATAATGGTGACGATCTTGAAGGCGCATCAGATAATCTGGTTAATGAGGGTGAGGGGGATAATTGTGAAGTTGGTCATGATGAAGTTCAACCAAATACGGAACCAAGTTCTTCAAACATAAATTTACAAAGGAAGAGAGCAACAAAAGGATAAAAAAATCGGGAAAACAGAAAAACTTCAAAAGTCACTTGAACGTATATTGATGGGATGGATCGGGATTCAAGTACTACTGTTACTAGATCAAAAATCGATTCATGAACAACGATTGTGAGATGACCATGGATTGGCTAAGCACTTTCACTGAGGAGGATATCCCACATGCTCTCGATAGGATGTTTATTTTCCATATTTGGTGTTTGTGATTTTAATATGTATTGGACAAATTTGAGTCTTTAGTATGTTCTTTTGACTTTGATATTTGTCAAACATATTTTACTTTATTAATAAGTTGATGTAACTTTGATATTTATCAAACTTGGTGTTTACTTATTAATATGTTAATGTAAAATTTATTAATATTTGCTGGACAGATTTGTTTTTTTTAATACATTTGTTCCATTACTTGTATATTGATTAGATTTATATTTTGTTGCACATGATGGCTGATATTTCAGATGACAGTGATCATAGTTCTGAAATGGAAATTGAAGTTTCAAATAACAATAAATATCGACTTCAAATTGCAAGAAACTTGGTGTTAAACTCTCGGCAAGCGTACCAAAAGTTAACTGTAGTATAATGATTTTAAAGTAGGAGTGTCGATCCCTCGAGGAACGGTTTTAGTCAAAGTTATAGTTAAACTCAAAAAGCATATATACAAAGTTTTGGATTGATTCATGTTGGATTTGATTAAACTAAGCTAAGTTTGCATAAAAGTAATGTGAGTAAACAAGAAACTTAAGGAAAAATTCAGAAGAGAAACTGGGATTGAACTTCATCTATCTCACTCATCTGTATTCTGGATAAATATAAATACATAGCATTTGAGACTATCAATAGTGATTCAACACACAAAAATCATTTATATTGATTCCTCAAGTATAAAATTCATAAGATCAATCCCCTGAATATTGATTCCTCAAGTATTCAACAAATTATCCAACATTACGTTCAAGTGTTATAAGCAATCAATATATCGAAATCTATTCCTAGCATTACGATATATCGAGTATTTTCGTTCAGATCGGATTTTCAGAAATACTTTCCAGTTAGATCTAAAAATCAAATTCAGTAACTCTATTGATCAGATGGAATCAAAGATGAAGAACAGAACGATAATAACAATATTGATCGAAACAAGATTACTATATATAAATATCACCAGAATACGTCTGAGTTCGAGTCGATTACATTCAATCCCAATAAAAAGAGATTAGCTACTCATAGTAGCTTTTACAACCAAGAAATCTGAAGAAAAAGGTGAAGGATCGTGCTTCCATAGCTCCCGTTCTCTTGAACTCTCAGTTTCTATTTTTGGAAAAGTGACGAACTGATGATAACTGCTTCTGAAACTTGTTTTGTGCTGCTGCATTAGTGAATATCGCTTGAGCCAAAATTTTAGCTCAGCGAATGGATTCCTTCATGGTGAAGCAAAGTCCATTCGCTCAAGCGAATGAAATTCGCTTGAGCGAATTAAGCACCTCAAAAACCCCTTCTCTGGTCCAAATTCGCTTGAGCTAATTGGAACTCGCTCAAGCAAATTTTCAGCACTTAAATTCCTCCTTTTCTCCTTATTACTCCAATTCCTCTGCTCCTGGTTAATCCTCTTCAACTTTTCCTGCAATTAAACACCAAAAATTGGGATTAAAAGGTTTCAATTAAACCAACACTCGGATATTACTACTTAACTTAAAAGTTCTAGAATTTGGAGGAAATCAACTAAAGAATTAATGCAATTAACCCATAAGTGCCATGTTTCTATATGAAAATAACCTAATCTTTGGCACTTATCACTTGGCTGCATTTTTTGTTACAAATCATGTGTTGAATTATGTTGTGAAAGAGAAGAAAACCACTTCAATTCTCTCAGGTCACAAGTGGTTAGTAGAAATGATAGAGGGAAATGAAAATAGATTTTTTTTAGCAACTTCGAATTAAGGAGAAGATATGTGTTTCGGCAATTGGTAGGGGAGTTAACTAATAACTATGGATTGACACCTACCAAGAATATTGGAGTAGAGTAGAAAGTGTGCTTTGTTTTTGTACATGATAGGTCATGGAGCCACATATAGACGGGTGCAAGAAAGATTTCAACATTCCGGTGAGACGATTCCATAGAGTTTTAATAGTTGTATACAAGTTGGGAAATCATATAATTAGGCCCATTGATCCTATGCACCTTGCTACCTCTCAGTATATTAAAGATGATGATTATTGGCCTTACTTTAAAGACTGAATAGGGGCAATTGATGACACTCATATTGCTTTACATGTCCCAACAAATAAGCAATTACCTTTTTTTAATAGAAAAGGATATACAAGCACAAATGTCATGGTTGTGTGTGATTTCAATATGCGCTTTATATTTGCATTGTGTGGCTGGGAGTGATCTATTCATGATGCTAAGATTTTTATGGATACTCTTTGTAAGCCAAATCTGCGATTTCCATATCCTCCTGAAGGTCAATATTATATAAATTGAATTATTTTGATATCATAAGTATTTATATATATTTTAACACGTTTTCTATTTATGCATAGGTACATATTATCTTGTTGACTCAAGATACTCGTCATTCAAAGGGTTCTTAGAACCATATAGGAATACGAGGTATCACCTTCCACATTTTAGATTGGCTCCAAATTTCAGATCAAAAGATGAAATATTTAATTTGTATCATTCTAGTTTGAGAAGTGTAATTGAGAGAACTTTTGGTGTTTGCAAAGCAAGATGGAGAATATTACAAAACATGACCAATTTCAAGCTTGAAACTCAAATTTCTATTATATGGGCATGTTTTGCACTTCACAATATATTAGAAGGGTAGACTCAAGGAATTAAAATATTCTTGAAAACTTAATTTGAGAATGTGGATGAGTTACAAGATTCAGAGCAAAATCAAAATAAAGATGATAATGATGAAGAATGGCATGAACCAACACAAGTAGATATTAGATACATGAAAGAAGTAAGAAATGCTATCAGGGACCAATTGCCAAAGACGAACGCGGCGCTAGTTTTTCTTATGTAATTAGTTTTGAAAAAACCTTGACATTTTTAATTTGATTGTTTTGTGTTGATAACAATTGACATGATTAGCATACACATGTTCCATTTATGTTGGAGTTAATTTGGACATTTATTTGTTGATTGTAGAGCGTTGATAACAATTCCTATACGAAGATGTAACTGCAGGTTCAAAAGTTATACAAATTTTAAAAGTAAAGTAATTTAAAGATTATACAAATTATGTAAAAAGTTATACGTAACTTATGTAATTAAAAGTTATACATTAGTTACATAATTCAAAAGTTATACGTAAGTATAAAGAAAAAACTTACAATTTGAGTCAAAGAAAAAGAAAAAACTTACAAAACATATTTTGTTAATTAGTATACAAGTACTTGTTAATTAATAGTGTAAATTTTTAATATTACGTTTTTTTGGTATAAACCATAGGTATCCCCTATATTATCAGGGGCAATCCTATTCGGGGCTTAGTTAAGGCTCTTCACCCCTCCCGAAAAGTGTGTTTAGTGGGGATCGAACCCGAGAACTCTTCCCACAATCTCAGCCCGCGTTGAACCTAATATTACGTTTACAGTGGAGTATTATGAGAGTTAACTTTTAAAAATAAAAAAATAAGTTTTTAATCTAAAATCCTTATTTAAAAAAATATATTTTTAATTATGTATTTTACCTCTAAAATTTATTCGTGACTAACCACATTTAAAAGTTTTTAGAATTAAATAATGAATAACCACACATCGTTGCCCCAACGCCAACCCCACACACACGTGTGTTGTGTTATGTCGTGCGGGGTGGAAGCTGGCCTCCCATGAGCGAGGCCTCATGGATGGCTGAAAATTGAGCCCTTGGTGCCGTGTGCCATGATATCCGGTGGATGAGTCATCGAATAAAGGGTAAAATATGTTTTTGGTCCCTGTAAAATAGGCAAGTTTTGCTTTTAGTCCCTATAAAATTTTTCTTTAGTAAAGCGTCGATCCTCCTAATTTTTTTTACAATTAGTCCCTCCTTCAATTGGCTGTGTGCTAGATGCTGAGGTGACACATTTTCTCTCTCCTAGATGTCCATTATTGTATTTCTGGCGGTCTTAAACCGCCAGAAACATTGCTAGTGACCGCCAGAAACACTCTTCTCCCCCTCCTCCTTCTCCCTTCCCGCAAAAACTACCCACCCACCCACCATTTTTCCCCACCCCTCCCCGCTAATTACCACGTGGAAATTTCGAAATGCGTTGTCAAATTGCACTCTGTACCTGTACCCTGTAGCTGTTAAGTAGCCCAGCCCAAGAGCATCAACAAACAAGCAAATTGCCTCTATTAACTTCTCACTCGCCTCAAGTCCCACTTCTATTTCTTTGTCTGCCAATCACTTGCTGTGTGTACTTACTTCATTGCATTTCTATGACTACTGAAGGTGACCATTTATCCAAATTTTGTGTTAACTTGTTTGTTCCTTTTGTTTCAGAGGGAGACATTTTTTCAAGCATTTCATCATTCTCTTGGATTTCAATGGAGGTGACAAATCTAAAGAAAAGCTGATGAAATTACTTATTAATTCAACCTAGAAATTAAAACTAACTATAGTGTTTTCCCCCTTTTTTGCAGGGTTTTTTTACTGAGAAGCTAAATACTAATAGTAACAACACCGAATTACCCACCAATTGTGAGCAGATAGACCTCACTCTCAAGCTTTCTCCTTGCGGTCAAAATGCAGAAGAAAGAAAAGTGGCTGACAATAGCTGAGGACAAAGCGAAGAGCACTGTTGCAAACGGGGCACAACAGGGTCCATTTGTTGTATGTCTGGAGAGGTCTTGCTCGGTGGCAACAGAGGGAGAGCAGAGTCTGATGAGGTTGGGGACTTGTAGACAATGAGAAGAGTAAGAACTGGGAAGAGATTGTTGCTGCAGAGGTAGCAGCAGCAGCAGAGGCGGACATGTTTAAACTCAAGACACTCGCAAATCCTGAGGGTGACTTCATTTCTTTTGTATGTTTTAATTCATTTGAGAAGGGGTAACTTCATGTTAATTTATCTGTTTGTGGGTGGGTTACAGCCTTACAGGGGTGGGGAAAAATGGTGGGTGGTGGGTAGTTTTTGCGGGAAGGGAGAAGGGGGGGGGGAGAAGAGTAGGGGTGTTCATATCCAATCCAATCCAAACCGAAAAACCAAACCGAAAAAAAAACCAAAAATCGAACCAAACCGAAATCCAAAAAATCGCAAACAAAAACCAAATTTTTTTATTGGATTGGATTGGTTTTCGGATCCTATGTTGAAAACCAAACCAATCCAATCCATATCGAACTTATATAAACATATATTATTACTTATAAAATAATCATATATTTATACTATACATATATATTTATAAAAATATTTATACTAATTAATATTTTTTATAATTTATTATCTAATATCATGTTAATATTTCTATAAATATATCAATATAAAACTAGTTTTAATTTAGCTTTCATGTTCATGTCATTCTTTTTATATAATTTTATATTAATTTTAATAAATGTAAGTTCCAATAAGAAAATGTTTACTATTACTTCATTTTGTCAATTTTATCAAATATTTATGTTGCTTTAAAAAACCGAAAACCGATCCAATTCAATCCAATTTAAATTGGATTGGATTTGAAAAAATATCAAAATCGATCGGATGATGAAATGATAAAACCGCAATGATCGGATCGAATGGTTTTTGCCTCAAAACCGATCCAAACCAAACCGTGAACACCCCTAGAGAAGAGTGTTTCTGGTGGTCACCAGCAATGTTTCTGGCAATTTAAGACCGCCAGAAGTACAATAATGGACACTTAGGAGAGAGAAAACATTCCACCTTAGCACCTGACACACGCAATTAAAGGGAGAGACTAATTGCCAAAAAAAATTGGGAGAGAACGCTTTACTAAAGAAAAATTTTACAGGGACTAAAACCAAATATTCAATTTTTGGTCACTAAAATTTTTAGCATGAACAAGAAGTGCTTTTTCTAAACAAACATGTTATTTTAGAAGTGCTTTTATGTCCTTTACTATAATTTTATAATAAAAAATCACTTTTACATTGTTGTATCCAAACAAAATAAAAAGCGGTTCTTTTTAAAAAAGTGTTTTTTATAATTGTAAGCAAATAAAAATTTGCTTCTGATTATAAAAATCTCTAAAATAAAAATCAATTTTAAAAGTAATTTAAAAAAGTGTTTTTTTAAGCATAAATAAACGGCCCTAAATCTAGGGCTAATGTGGATTTATCATTGTTGATTTATGACACTTATCAGCTAGTGGCTTATAAACTTGCCTTGCCAGCTAGCACCAAGATTCATAACGTCTACCAATTAACATTCATAGTTAAAGCAATATGTAGGAGAGCTGCCACTTTAGATTGATCAATTACCACCAGATTCTACAGATAATAATCTTATCATCTCTCCTTGATTGTTTGATTTCAAAACTTCCCTTATCAATCATAAACCAATGCGCCTAGCTTCATGTAAACGTATGACTTATCTACTTATGAAACTCTTAGCCCCTGTTAGTGTAGTAGAAAGGGGGTTGAGATGGGTGGAAGTGGAGGGGAAATAGACCTACTTCATTTGTTTGGTGGCACATGAAAATGAGGAGAAATGCACTTATGGTGGGTCCCACACCAAGGTTTATTTCTCTGCAAAACAGGTGAGAAATGCAGAGAAATGAGGAAAAATGCATTTTATGGTGGGTCCCACACCAACCTGTTTCATATTTCTCTTCTATTTCTCACTTATTCACTCACACCAAACAACCTACTTTCAATTCTCTTCTATTTCTCACCCATTTCACTCACACCAAACAACCCTTATTCTCCTCTATTTCACCTTTATTTCTCTTCCTCCCATTTCTTTCTCACCATTTCTACAATATCACCAAACAAAGCATTAGGGTTAGTTTGGTTTAAAGAGAGAAATAGGGAAGAGATAAATAGGAAAGAGAGAGATAGGGAAGAGAGAATAGTAGAGAAATAAAGTAGAAATAGAGGTTGTTTGGTATTAGAGAAATATGAGAGAGATATAAGAGAAATTAATTATGATAGTTGTTTGGTTGTGGAGAAATGAGAGTGAGAGAAATGTGTAAAAAGATTAAAAGACTAAACTACCCTTAAAATAAAAAAATCTATTAAAACAAGGGCAAAACAGACTTTTGCTTGGGAAAACCCATTCTCATCCCAATCTCTCTCCCACATTGGGGAGAATAAATTTTATGCGGCCCCCACTAACAAATCTGTCCTATCTCTCCCTTCCAGCTGAACCAAACGCGGTGGGCACCGATCTCTCTTGCAACTCTCTCTCTCGCAACTCCACCATAACAAACACAATGTTAAAGAGAGTTGGGAGGAAATGCAGAACTTGTACAATCTTGAGGACAAGATTTATTTTGCTTAGGGGAGTGTTGCTACGCCTCAATCCCAATTGATGATTGATTCAGTAGTTGATCCAACACCTGAGGAGGCCCATTTGGGTGTTGGATCAGCATCTGAGGCTGAACTAGTGGATAATCTAGGGCTTTTTATTTATAAAAGACCCAAAAGAATGGTTTATAAACCCAATAGTGATCTAATTACATATTTCTTAATAATCATTAGTTGATGAGTCAACAAGACTCTAGGAGTTTGTTAGAATTTGGTTGTGTATAATTCGTGATGGTACTGCTCACATGCCCGTGTAACAACGACAGTGAAAACAATTCACAATAGAAAATAACCCAAGATTTTAACATAAAAAACCCTTTCAATATGAGAGAAAAAAACACGGGACCGAGTAAATCAACCAAGCGACTATGATCAAAATATGTGTACAAGAGAGACTCTCAATTAAGTGCTCAAAACATGCTCAACAATTGTCCAAACAATCAAAGCAACAATTTACAATAGAGAATCAAGAAGATGAAAATTCTCCAAAAACAAATGCAATAATGTGTCCTCATTATCTCCCAACACACACCTTAGGTCAATGAGTCAACTGATGAGTTTAAAAATCAGGATGTCTCGAACCTACTGACACGATTTCAGACTAATCCAATGGTTAACAAATGCATAGAAGAAATTTTACAATGAGTGCCCGGTAAAGTTGTGAGAATGACGTTCCATCTTATTTTTCTCTCAAAATAGGTTGTGACTCTACCTTGAAATTGGCCTCTCTCTTGGTCTATCTTCTTCCCTCTCTTACCCTAATTGATCCATTCCCACTCAAATAAGTGAGACACATAATGACCTTCTAATTTTTTGGACTTTCTCCGCATAGAAAGAGAGCTCACACCTTACAATTTTGCATATTGTTGGCAACAAGTTCCTAGGGTCAATGTTTAGAATTGGAAAATATGGTATTGTAAATATTAACGCTGGAGTAATGACTTTTTATTCCTTTCTCTCTTATTGTCATTCTAAGAGATTTCTTACTTCTGCAATTTATGTGCTCTATCAAAAGATGAAAAATAATGAAGAGGCCCAACAAACAAATATCAAAAGATGAAAAATTATTGGGGTGGTATTTTTTCAATAAAAATCATTAATAATGTGTTTTTATTCTGCTGTCTTTATTTTTACCTTTTCTTTACAATCAAAGTGGTCACTTTATTGTTTAAAAAAAATTGTCTTTTTTTCTGTGAGGAAATGCATGATATATAGAAATTTTGTCATGTCTTATCCCATTCTATTGTGTATCAAATGCTACCTGAAGGAACAATAGCATTAATTCTGCAACACCATTTAGTTAATTTGTAGTTGTGTTGGCATTTGAATGACTCAGAAAAAGTATAAAATTGAAGCTGAAGATGAATGATTTGACTCTGATATCAACTAAAAGGCAGATAATGTGACAGAATTACATAGCAATAGCATACAAAAGTAGAAGAATGGTGTATACACAGCAGCTGCAGGATTCCAGAGGCCGCTGATGTACGATTCAAACGGGTGATCGAGCTGCTAGGATGACACCATTATCTAACCCAATAGAGCAGTAACATATTTAAAGAAAAAAAAAAGTCCATTCTAACAAGCCTACAGTACAGAAAACCTGCCAATTTCCAAGCTGTTCACATTATTCTCGGGCTCAGAGGAGGAAAGAAACTCCAATTACTGAAAGAAGTTGGTGAGGACAAATTCATGTCCAGCAAACCAGGTGTCATTGCCCCATCACTATTCTCCTGAGATTTCATTCCAAAAGCTTCAGATTGGAAGTCCTGGAACCAGTTGTTAGTGAACACTGGTAGTTGTGGGGACCCTGCTGCAGGCTCTCTGTTTGATTGCTTTTCCTTTGGGGGCAAAGGAACATCAAGGGAAGTAGCAATAGTAGTACGTTCTTGTTTAATGCTTTGAGGAATCTCATGACGAGGCTGGTGGGGTTTAAACTCAGGTGCACAAGTAAGCTGCTGAACAAGTTCTCTAAAGTTAATAGCATCGACCTTGTATACTTTGACAGGTGTTGGTGGCATTGGTGCCACTGGTGCTTTCTTCCATGCCTTTGCTGGTGACTTCCTAACTGAATGGAGCAAGGAATGAGATTGAAAAGGGTATACATGTTTCATCCCCTTTGCTTCCTCAGAATTTTGGGATAAGTATGAAGACCTGGATGAAGAATAAGAGGTGGAATAAGTGCCATAGGTAATTAACTTGTTTGCTTCTCTGTTTTCTTAGACTATGATGATTATTGATATTCCAAGAGAGTACTTGATTGTGTGATTATAGATTGTTTGTGAGTCATGTAAGTATAAGGAATAAATTGGGCGCAACGATTAACGCGTGTAAGATTGAATTTCAGTAAAGGCCAACGACCTAAGTGTGAGGCAGATGGGGAATGAATCTCAAATTCAAACGTGGTTTTTGTCTTGACCGTCGGCGGAGTATGGAACATGTAAGTAGTGACATAAGCGAACCAATCCAGTGTGGTCAAAATAATTTAGTTGGATTGTGGATAGCACATTAATTATGTAGTATGCAATAAAAAATTCCCTCCAAATTTGTCTTTCTCCTATAACTATCACAACATTTATGTGATTAAGTCATGCTGATTAAGGGTGAGAGACGACTCTATGGTGGAGATTCAAGATCAGTTGAATCATCACTGAGAGATTAACGGAGGATTAGAGAATAGCCGCCTCTTGGTCCTGTGTTGTTCTGTCGTATTCAGAGTGGACTTGCAACGGGGACAGACCGGTAATGCTGTTCCCTGCCCCCACACTCCTTGTTTATAGTTTTGTTGAGTGTCTCGTCTAAATTGTTTAACGGATTAACAAATAAAAAATACTAGTTATTTAAAAAAGCTTAATTTATATATTAGTAATTTTTTTAGCAATTGGGTTTGAATCTGATGTCATATAAGCTATTCAAACTCCTCACCATTAATCCATTTCCAGTGACTTATTAATAATATAACTTTAAAAGAAAAGAAGAAAGCCTTTGTACACAATAAAAAACAACTAAAAATTTTTAATTTTTTAAATATTTTTTATTTGGAAATTATTATTAAGTGTAATAAGTTTTAACAAGAGAATTCATTAATATATATATATATATATATTTAAGACTAAAATAACATTTTAGTCTCTGGAAAAAAAATTTATTTGATCTTTATAAAATATTTAAGCTATTTTTAGTCCCTCTTGTTAATTTCACTATTAATTACGAATGTGTCGAACGCCTATCATAATTAGTAATCATATGTATTGTACTCTAACACTTATAACAACAGTGTTAGCCTCCTTAAACACATTCAAAGACTATTTGTGGTATATATGAAGGAGAAAATGTACAAAGAATTTCTGTTCAAATTGACCATGAAATTTAACTCTCTAAATGAGTTTAAGGAAGCTAACACTCTTATATAATGTGTTAGGGTACTTCTGAAGTATTGTTGACTATTATTGGCATTTGACACATCCACAATTAACAGTAGAATCAAAGGGACTAAAAAATATCATAAATATTTTATAAGGATGAAATAAAAAAATAAAAAATTTCCAGGGACGAAAATCAAAACCCGGGTATTTTATAGGGACTAAAATGTTATTTTACCCTATATTTTTTAATTTTGTTTCTTTAAAGCGAAAAAATAATTTTAGATAGTATAATATGGACCCTAAAAAAACAATATGGTAAACCTTGGTTAAAATAAGTATAGATATAACGGTTTTCTAACATATGTATTATTGCACATGATAAAAATTAAAAATGAAAAGATTCTATTGAAAAATACAACTATATATAGCAATATTCATTAAATTGGTAATATCAAATGTTACATTTTTCAATAAAATATTTCCACTTTTGATTTATTATCATGTGCAATATTGCACAGGTTAAAAAAATGTAGATATAATAATAAAAATTGATAATATATATTTAAAAATTAAATTAATTTTTTAAAGTAATAAATTTTTCCATCCATGGTGGATCCAAACTCAAAAGAATTTATCTAATAATCTATTTTTTGAAAGTAAAGTGTGAAGTAACGTGCCTTGATTCAATCAATTTAGGATTGTCTCCCATAGAGGATACATGCATGTGGTCTTGTACCAAAAAAATTTCTATAGTTAATACTCTACCTGGTCCTATTTATAAGAAAATTTAGACAAAAACCACATATTAAAAAAAGTAATTAATGCATTGATTTTCAAGAAATTATTCTATAAAATTACAAGTCTACCTATTTAAAATTAAATTCCATTACCATATGATAATTGTGTCCCTTAAAACCTTTAATGGTTAACAAAAGCAAATACAAGAAAAAAAACAATAAATCAATTAATGTTTCTAGATTTGTATACTTTATCTTAAATATGGTCATGTAAAAGTTTTAAACGTTGTCTTATAAATAGGACAAGAAAGAGTATTTTATTTAAATTGTTATAATTTAAGGCTTTGTTTTGGTATTACACGAAGACTAAGTTAATACTACATCTGTTTCTTTTTTAAGTGTCATGTATATTTTATAAATTTACCTGCTTATTTTATTCGTCATTTTAAAAGCTTAACATAACATTAATTATTAATTTATCTACCTTTAGCTTCACCTAATTAATTAATTATAAGAGAAAGAAGTATATAGACATGACTTTTTCTAAATCGTACATATATAGATATAACTTATTAAAGAGATAAAAGATATATTAAAACATTAAACAATAATTTACATAAATGAGTATATTAACTTTATAAATTTAAATCTTACACACTCTTGGTGAAGGGTTGAAGAGTTTTAACTATAACTAGCAAGTTACCCGTGCATTCACACGGGTGCGAGTTATGCTGATTTTATGTATATTATCAAATATTTTTAATAAAATAATAACAAAATCTATCGAGATATTGACAGTCCCGATCTCGTCATTATCAACCCCAGCAGTGCCTTCACCAATTACAAGGATCCAATCGGAAAATTTACGGAGTTCTTCGCGTGATTGATCGGGTGCTAAACACTGAAGTCTCATGTTCGTTTCTAGCTTCAAAACCTTGCGATTTTTCCATAAAACTCATGAATTAATTGTAGCCATAACAATGTCAGCCCTACTACCATGAGGCACAACGGGCAAGATTTGCCTAAAATCCCCACCCAACACAACAACTTTACTCCCAAAAGGCTTGGCTAAACTATCAGGATACTAATCTCATGATATCTTTAAATGTTCGATCAAGTGCTTCAAAAGCCAAACGATTGATCACAGGTGATTCATCCCATATTAAAAGGCTAGTCCTTTGAAGCAATTCAGACTTTGCACTGCCCTGGTGGATTGCGCAACATGAATCCTCATTTAATGTGAGGGGTATACAAAAAAGTGAATGAACAGTTCTTCCACCAGGCAATAACAATGATGCAACACCACTCGATGCAACATTCAGGACATTTTTTTCTCTGATCGTAACTTATATGACAATGTTTGCACAAAATGTCTTGCAAGTCCCACCATGACCGTACACAAAGAAAACCCTCTTGCATTTTCATTTACAAATGTAATAATTTCACTGTAAACAACCCCCTGATTGGGTTAAATAGGTGAACATGTTCGTTATGCAATCTACTCATCTCAGCGTCATCATAGTTGAGTTTATTCATGATCAAGGCATTTCCAACGATACTTGTGGAGTTCAAATCAACAAATGGCATGTCATGGTAATCCTTTAGTGATTTCCCATCCAACAACAACATCTGCTCAACTTCAATTAAACACATATTCTCAAGGTCTTTGGCTGACATTGTGTGTCCAACAAAAAAAATCAACCGATTGAATATAAATGATAGAAGCAACTAAAATGATTGAAGTAACACCCATCAGCCAGATCATGCCCTCACATCCTACTCGCGCGTGATGCATGTTAACTCCTTGGCAAGCGTACCAAAAGTCAACTGTAGTATAATGATTTTCAAAGTAAAAATGTCGATCCCACGAGGAGCAAATCAATTAAAGTTTATAGTTTAACTCAAAAAGTATATATACAAGAGTAATGAGTTGGTTCATGATGAATTAACTAAACTAAGCCAAACTTGCATAAAAGTAATATGAGATTAATAAGAAAGTTAAGGGAAATTTCAGTAAGAGAAACTGGGATTGAACTTCATCTATCTCACTCATCTGTATTCTGAATGAATATAAATATATAGCATTTGAGACTATCAATATTGATGCAACACACAAATATCATTTATATTGATTTCTCAAATAAAATTTATAAGATTAATCTCTTGAATATCCTCGAATATCCAATAGATCATCCAGCATTACGTTCAAGTGTTAAAAGCAATCAATATATTGAAATCTATTCCTAGTATCGCAATACATCGAGTATTCTCGTTCAGATCAGATTTTCAGAAATACTTTCCAGTTAGATCTAAAAATCGAAATCAAGAATTTATTGATCAGATAGAGTCAGGAATAAAGAACAGAACGACAATACCAATATTGAATCGAAACAGGATTACTATATATAAATATCACCAGAATACATTCGAGTTCGAATCGATTACATTCAATCCCAAGAGAAAAGAATAACTACTCATAGTAGCTTTTACAACCAAGAAATCCAAGAAGATGGAGGATCGTGCTTCCGCAGCTTCCGTCGTCTTCGAATCTCCAAGTTTTCCTTTTTCGAATACGTGACGAACTCTCGAAACTGCTTTTCAACTCTGTTTTATTTTTCTGCATAAGTGAATTCTGGCTTAAGCCAAAATTTTTGGCTTAAACCAATAGAGTGCTTCATGGTGAGAAAGATATTTTCGCTTAAGCCAAATTATTTGGCTTAAGGGAAAATGGCACCCAAAATTCACTCCCTCTGGACAACTTTGGCTTAAGCCAGATAATTTGGCTTAAGCCAAAATTAAAACAGAGTATTCCTTCTTTTCTTTCTTCTTTATTTCTTCTAAGTCTGATTCCTCCTCTTCTTGGTTACCTGCAATTAAAACACAAAAATGGGATTAATATGCTTCAATTAAACCAAGACTCAGATAATACTTGCTTGAATTCAAAACTCTAAAATTGGGAGAAATTAATTTTCAAATAAATGCAATTAAAACCATAAGTGCCATAATTCCATGTAAAAATTTCCTAATATTTGGCACTTATCAACTCCACCCAACCTAGAATCTTGCTTGTCCTCAAGCAAAGTAAACAGATATCATCCAACTACTCATGATTTAATTTCTGAAACTAGTTATTTGGAAATCATTTTCATGGTCCTTCAATAGACAAGCTTCACATGCCAAACTAAAGATTTGAAAGCAGAAACATGTGGTAACCTCAATATCAACTAGAAGGAGGACAAAAGTGCAATTAATCACCAAAAGGAGCAATTATAACAATGAACTGATTCTAATGAAGGAAATTTTTCGCTCAAGTCTTACTGGTGAGTGTTTCTCTCTAATTTTCACTGAAATTGCACAAATCAAAATTGCCAATCATTTCCAATTCAACCACAATCACACAATTAGAATAGATCTTAAGGTCTTGAAAGGGTTGTAATGAGGCTAAGCTTCCAAAAAAATATGGTTTTTCAGGATAATCAAAAGCACAACTTAAGAAAAGAGAGCATAACTACATTTCAATTCATTCTATATCAACTCTCAATTCTTAACACCTCAATACACCAAAATTTTCTCATTCACAATTCACTCCTTTTTAATGTTATTGTCTTTTTTTTTTTCCTCTTTCTTCAGTTTGTGAAGCTGTTCTAATTTTAGGACACTTACTGAATCCTGATTTCTTTTTAACCAATTTCCTCAAGAAAAAATTTTCTATGATTCCCAAAATTTTTAACTGAATCTACCAATATTATGTCCAAAATACTAAGTGAAAAGCAGTGTAAAGCAGTTAATCCTAACTTAATAAAGTAAAGTAACAAGCATCTAAACCAAAACAACTAATGCAAATATCACAAAAGCAACTACTATTTAAACACACCAAAACATTAGAGTACTAGAGTTATCTACCAACATAATCACACACAGTACTAAAGTATCAATCAAAAGAACAATGAAACCATGTCACAAAATTTTGAGAGATGGAATAGTAGGGTATGTCAGTCTCCCCTCATCACTCTATCCAAGTCAGTGTCAAATTCTTCATCATAAAATTCTGCTCCCATTCCTTCTTCATCTCCAGCTGCTACATCATCTCCAGCTGCAGCTCTTTATTCAGCAGCTCCACTTGCTCCAACAGCTCCACTCCCCCCGGGAAAAATTGGACTGTCCCCAGGCCACTGAAGGTAAGTATGAAATTCCTCTGGTGCCATGCCTGGGTAGGATCCCTTGACGTTATCTGTTTGGTCTTTCGGGAGAGGGAGTGGAGGTTTTTGCTCTTTTTCCTTTGTTCAATCGGGATGCATTAAGTCCTGCTGTGTCTTTGTTTTGGCTATTTCCCGTAAAATAACCAATCAGCAAGCATAATCAGTAAAGTACATTGGCACTTTGCATATAAGCTCTTGTGACAAGCAATCATCATTTCCTTGAACACAATGCAAATCCAAACAACATCCAAATAATGAACTTAAGGACATAACCAATCCTTTTCATGATGTCATTTTGCATAATGCACAAACAACCACCAACAGCCAATTAATTCCAAGATATACTTCATTCAAGCAACTTGCATGGTTTAAGTATCAATATAATTTAAACATTCAAAAACCAAAGTGAAATTGACAAGATTACAAGTGCTCTTTGACAAACATTCACATCATAGGGTAAGCACCAAAGTTCATGCATTTAAGCATTCACATTGATATAAAATTCAAACACTCAAAGTACATTTTCACATGGTAACATTGTTAACTATGTACCTTATTAAAATTAAATAGTGTTATGTTCATAACAAAGGTACAAACTAACTTCAAAGCATACTTCCAATAACATCAATACACAAAAACACATGATGAATTCATTTAAACATTTCATCAAACAGTGTATGTGCAACTCAAAAACAAGGGAGTTTCTTAATTTAATTCATTCTCATGTTGCTTTCTTTTCCATTCTAATTCAAACAATCAAAACCATATGCAAGTATTCAATCACATTATGTATCTTCACAAATCCAGAACAAGGTGAGTGATAACTTAACACATAGGGACAATCGAGCACTCCAAAATTTAAAGTGATTCTATTTAGACATTTTATCAAACACTATGCATGTATCTCTAACACCCACATTCAAATTTCTTGAATCATTTCACATATCTCAACCCATTGTACAATGACACTTTAAAGCATTCCTTTTTATCAAACAATCACCATATTTCAAGCAACATCCACAATTTCAAATCAAACTACATGGTTCCTACCCTAGAGTTTGAGAGAATGAAATGAAAAATGAAGAATATGTTCGGTGAAAGTGAAGAAAATTGAAGGGAAACTTACCTTGGAGAACAATTGGAAGAGGGAAGAAGAGATTAGAAAGTTCAATCAAGTGATTTAAGTGGAAAATGAGTGTCCTAGGGGAGAGGGGTGCGCGTCCTTCTCGGGTTTTTAGGGGGGAAGAAATGAAATGTAAAATTGTTTTCCCCTTTCTGTGCGTAAAAACGCGTTTTAAAAGGATTCGCTTAGGCCAAATATTTTGGCTTAAGCCAAAATAGTCCAGAATGCCTATTTTTGATGCATTATTTTGGCTTAAGCTAATCCCATTTAGCTTAAGCCAAATCAGTCCAGGGACCCTTCATTTTTGTGCCTATTTTGGCTTAAGCCAAACCAGTTTGGCTTGAGCCAAATTCATCTAGAGAATCATCATTTTCATACCCATTTTCGCTTAAGCCAAATCCATTTGGCTTAAGCCAAATTAGTCCAGAATCCCCTTTTTTTTTCACCCCTATTTTTCTTAAGCCAAATTATCAGAAATTGGTTTTCTCAAATTTTTCTGCATAATTCGCTTAAGCCAAAGCATTTGGCTTAAGTGAAAATTGCAGAAAACTGATATACAAGAATTTTGACACATTTCCAAATTTTCTCCAATTTTCCCAATCAATACTTGATTAATTTTATCCAATGAACTCTATTTCACACATCAATTCATCCCCTACTTCATTCTCTATGATTTGACAAGGTTTGTAACATCCCGCATTCCAGGAGCTTGTTTATTCAATAGGGATTAGATAATTAACCATGTGTTAGAGATTAGAAGAAGATAAGTCAAGAACTTAGGAGTTAAATCTTAGAAGTTAAACCTTAGTGTTAAACCAATCCTAGGACTTGTGTAGCTTTCCAACTCTTAACTTAGTTAACATGTGTGTTCAGTAGGTCTAAACCTTGTAAGATCACTTAGGATTGTGAGTAATAGGTAGGGAAAGGGTAAGATGTGAGTTTGGGACCTTGTTAGAATCATTTTGGGAGTTTTTGGGTCCCTGGTAATCGATTACCAGGAGTTGGTAATCGATTACCAGAGAGGTTTGCTGATGGTAATCGATTACAGGGTTTGGTAATCGATTACCAGGTTTCTGGGTTCATTGTAATCGATTACCAGAAGTGGTAATCGATTACCAGACCTCCAGGAATGCATTTTGGCCTCTGGTAATCGATTACCAGGGTTTGGTAATCGATTACCAGCAGCATATATATATATGCTGGTGCGAAAATTCAGCAGAATTCATTTCTCTCTTCTTCCTTTTCGAACCCTAGAGAGAGAGGGAGAGAACCTAGTGAGGGAAACTCTAAATCGGAGCTCAAGAACGGAATCGAAGCAAGGAAACATCAAGGAGATCATCATCTAAACATCCTTTCCTCTTTAGATTTCTTCATCAAGTGAGTATAACTCACCCTTAGGTTAGGAATTGGTCTCCTTTGCATGTCCCCTCTTCTCCCCTCCCTTTCTTGGCTGAATACTTGAATAATTGATGATTGTTTGATTGTTTGGATTATTGATTTTTTGATTGAGCTTAAGAATTGAAATCGAGAGTCGGAAACCTTAGTTTCGAAGTTATCGAAAATGTCGAAACTTACGAAACTTACGAAACTTACGAAGCTATCGTATTTCCCTCGATTTCGATTCATCTAAGTATTCTACTAAGTTTATACTCTTTGTTTGTACCGATTGTAGTTAGATTGTTGGTTGAAATGAGAATCGAGTCGTATGTCGTAAAGTCGTAAATAGCGGAAATGTCGATATGTCCATTGTATGACCCCGAACTCTCGAATCCCTTTCTTTATGATTAAATTGATTGAAATTGTGATGTTATAAATGAGATTGATAAGAGGATGCTTGAATCGAAGGTGAAACGAAGGAATTTCGAAGTTACAAAAGTTACGAGACTTGTAAAAGTATCGAAACACTCGAGACGTTCGAAATCCTAGTTGTTACCACCGATTCAAGTAAGCCTAATGTGTATATAATTATGATTGTTAGATTGTATTGTGATTGATGTTTGAAAGACTTGGGATGATTCTAATTGGTTAGAACGGAGCGGTTCTTAATGTTCTTTAGTTTCGAAACTTTCGAGGCTATCGAAATGTTTCGAAACTATCGTAACGTCGAAACGCTCTATTCTCTCCAATTATAATTGATCCAGAATGGAAATTAAGGATTGGTGACTGATTATGATATAGGAATTGATGGGTAGTGGATATGAGTTCACATAGAACGTTGATTTCTTTAGCTTCGAATCGGTCGAACTATCGAGAACGAACTATTCATCAATTCGTATGTCTAATTAGTTATTCGGTCAAACACTGGGCTTCGGCCTAAGTGATTCAAGGGCTTCGGTCAAATAAGAGGGCTTCGGCCTAAGTAGGGTGGGATTCGTCCCCGGGGGAGATATCCCCTGTAGTCTGAGCTCAGGTCTAACTCTAGACGTTGATTGTACATGGCCTTCGGGCAAAGCATACCATTGCATATTGATATTTTAAGGAAAGAGACTGATTCCATTTACCTTGAGATTGTTACTTATTTATATTCTTGTCAATGATTGGCAAATTATGGAGATTGTTATGTGAAAGAATACCATGCTTATCTGAATACGATAATGTGAATATAGGTTGGTCCTTCATACATGTATGTCCCCTGCATTCATGCATAGAGTTATATGCTGAGACATTAGTCTCACCCCACGTTTCGGGGCTTTTCTTAGTGTGCAGGACGTTACAGATAGCTGATGAGGATAAGGGAAAGTTAATGGAGCTGTTTATCATTAGAATAGGAATTTCTTGTAATAGAATTGATTCAGTTGTATAATGAATTGATATTAGATATTTAAATATGTATGTATGTAATTCTTAGCCAAGGGGATTCTTTTGGATCTCCGATATGAATTCATGGAATCCTATTACTTTAAGTGTAGGCTTCCTTCCTCAAGCTTCTCGTAGACGTGTTTATTGTATGACTTAAACTAATCGTTGGAGAGTTTAAGTAAATTGCATGACGATATCGAAAATTTAACGAAGTGATTTCAAGAATTACAGGAGTAGTGTCTCCAACGGGCACTATTTCTGAGTTCTAGAAATTAGGGCGTTACATTTTGGTATCAGAGCAGTTCAATCCAATTGGACTGTGGTTAGGTTAGTTGCCCGTGACATACTATGATCTTCTAATATGTTTACTCATCATAGGAACTGATCACTCTTATAATGGGTGACGTATGTGGAGATTATGGTTTGTTATGTAAGTAAGATACTTTGGTACGGAAGTTAGGACACTTCTCTAACCAAGTTAGAGCCACCCTTTTTCTTATATAAGAAGGAAGATATGTTAGGTTAAGTACCTAGGAAACCCTTTACCTAGTAGCCTTATAGAATGTGACCTTAAAATCTTTAAAAAGTTAGACGCCTTTGAATTAGTTGGTAGTGAGTGGATTAATATTTGTAGGATGGTTGTGTATGGCTTATTGTGTGATTTCAATTGTGTGGTGTAGAAGATTGCATCTCATGAGTTGTCCTATGTTTGTGACATTGGTTGTGATTTTTTTTTTTTTTGTGAGTGCTTGGTATGTGTTGGATGTTTGGTGTGGCTTACTAATGATTGATGATGTAGAACTATTTGAATAATTGTGTATCATGTATGGATGTGTTGAATGCTTGATTGATATTGATGTTTATAGTTAAAACTTCTTTGAGTTAAACCTTGAGAGGATATGGTAGAAGTAGTGAGGGACTATAGCTTGAGATACCATAGAAATTCCATTTTAGAGAAAAGGGTATAGGGGGCTTTAACTTAAGTAGGTTTAAGACCTCACCTAAAGTATTAAGCTTAGTAGGAATACATCTACACATAGGCATATAGACTCAACCTTAGAAAGGGGAATTAGTGAATTGAGACCTTCCTTTAAAACTAATGAAAGAATAGATGCATCCTTAGGCCACGTTAAGGGTAGTCGGGAGACAGTCGAGAGAGTGAGGATTCTCTCCGCCACCTTATCCCGTTTTGTTTATGGATTACATGAACGGATCCTGAGACTTTTCCAATAGAGTGTGTGGTCATAGCAACCACCACCATCTCACCTTGTTAGTTTGTTACTAAAAACTTTCTAGTGACCTTAGGAGCAATGCTTCGGTACCCAGCAAATTAAGAGGCCTTTTAGGAAGAAATACACTACCATTCATAACTGCTAGGAGTTGAAGTTACGTTAGAAAATGAATGAGATAGAAATTCCTAGTGAAGGGTAGTGAGGTTTTTATTGTCTAGTGCTAGAACTCTTCTAGACTTTGTCCTAGTAATATTCTTAGCCCTAGCAAGTGGGTAAATTATGAGAGAAAAACAGTACCTTTAGTTCCTTTTCACCCTTAGGAGAAACACTCTAAATTATTCCATCCGGACCTTTAGAATCATTATCCTAGTTGGTGACCCTAAGGTAGTAACCGGGAATAGAATTGGGTAATGGCCTTAGCTAGGGGAGTCAGGAAGAACCAAACTTCTCAGGAAATCTAACTTAGTAACTCCACCATTCTAGACCACCTATTTTCATTTATTGTTGTCAAGGAAGAGAGAAACCCTAGTTATAGCTCCCTTAAGGAAGAGGAACCAACTTCAAGCGAGCTAGATAACCCCGGTATAGACTATTTTAAGAAAGGGTATATTTAACCCCGAACTTAAGTAAGTTTCACCCAACCTAAAGTTTTGCTTTAACCGTGTATAGATAAGCTTAGCTAGTGTGTTATTAGAGGATAGAACTATTAAGAGGTGCGTTCACCGGGTTAGATCCTTGTAGCATTGGAATCCTTACTCAGTGGAGGACTAGGAAGTGACGTAGATTAGGTCACTCTCCTTTTTCCTTAGAACCCCAAACTCAAATAAGTTCAGCCTAATCGGTAAGGAGATATAGAGAGAGCGGTCCCTTAGGGATGGTAAGATAGTAGGGAGAGCCCGTGTTCATGCCGTGACCGGGAGAGGAGACCTCTAAGGTTGTGACATGAATGTTGTTTTCTTTTTGTGTAATGTGTTCATTTATGTTTTTATCCAAACTTAATCTCTCGGAACACGACGTGAGTGTTGAATGTTTTGATCAACACAAACGTAGTAATTCGAGGTTTGATGTTTTTAACTAAGTCCTTGTGAGATAAGTGGAAATTTAGAAATATAAAATCTGAAAGAAAACAATAGGTGGATGTTGGATTAGGTATGGAGATAGAAATCTTAATTAGTGGTAGCATGAGACTTTGTTCTCATGGTTACGTTTGCTAGGGTGTGTCTTTTCGAGCCCGTTTAGAAAACGTAGAGAGGATAGAGAGTCTTTCTTTATGTCTTTAGTATGAGTACAGGGAGAGAGTGTGAAGGAAGATTAGAAACCCAAGTTAGATGTAGCCAATGGGGAGCATAGCACATATATCAGTTAAAGGAGGTCTTTTGATGAGCTAAGAGCTCTAATTAGAGAGGCTTTGAGTTTGGACTCAAGTCTTCAAGAGGGGAAGTCAATAGTTAGTGTTTCCGAAGCAGGAGATGAGATGATTCCTTCTAAGAGGGAGTCAGTATCTTTAAGGAGGGTAGCCTCAGGCATCTAGTGTTAGGGGAAATTATCAGAAGGGAGTAGTGGTAGATTGTGTTTTTCAACCTATAGGATGTCGACGAGTCAGTATAGTACTTCAACCAACTAGAACCCCTACTGTCATTAGAAACCCTGAGTGGAAGTGAGAGAGTTTAGTAGCGGAAGCATAGTGGGAGTGCCTTGAATCCAAGCTAGATTTGAAGCCATCCAAGTGGTATTCGACCAATTACACAAGTCAGCCCGTTTTCTACCTACTAGAAGTACCTCCTTTCTTAGTAAGTTAGAAGTTTTGTATATTAGGACGGATGTCAAAACCTTTAGTTTCCTCCAGTGTCAAGTAAGATAGAAATCCTAAGTCCACTCCTGAGTATTAGAATGTTCGTTATCAAGCCTGTGAGGAGGATTTCTGAAAACCTCCTAGTTGAAGTTAACCTTAATTTCCTTCGCCTTAAGCAATTTTGAGGACAAAATTGTCTTAAGGGGGGAAGAGTGTAACATCCCGCATCCAGGAGCTTGTTTATTCAATAGGGATTAGATAATTAACCATGTGTTAGAGATTAAGAAGAAGATAAGTCAAGAACTTAGGAGTTAAAATCTTAGAAGTTAAACCTTAGTGTTAAACCAATCCTAGGACTTTGTGTAGCTTTCCAACTCTTAACTTAGTTAACATGTGTGTTCAGTAGGTCTAAACCTTGTAAGATCACTTAGGATTGTGAGTAATAGGTAGGGAAAGGGTAAGATGTGAGTTTGGGACCTTGTTAGAATCATTTTGGGAGTTTTTGGGTCCCTGGTAATCGATTACCAGAGAGGTTTGCTGATGTAATCGATTACAGGGTTTGGTAATCGATTACCAGGTTCTGGGTTCATTGTAATCGATTACCAGAAGTGGTAATCGATTACCAGACCTTCAGGAATGCATTTGGCCTCTGGTAATCGATTACCAGGGTTTGGTAATCGATTACCAGCAGCATATATATATATATGCTGGTGCGAAAATTCAGCAGAATTCATTTCTCTCTTCTTCCCATTTTCGAACCCTAGAGAGAGAGGGAGAGAACCTAGTGAGGGAAACTCTAAATCGGAGCTCAAGAACGGAATCGAAGCAAGGAAACATCAAGGAGATCATCATCTAAACATCCTTTCCTCTTTAGATTTCTTCATCAAGGGAGTATAACTCACCCTTAGGTTAGGAATTGGTCTCCTTTGCATGTCCCCCTCTTCTCCCCTCCCTTTCTTGGCTTAATAATTGTGTATCATGTATGGATGTGCTGAATGCTTGATTGATATTGATGTTTATAGTTAAAACTTCTTTGAGTTAAACCCTTGAGAGGATATGGTAGAAGTAGTGAGGGACTATAGCTTGAGATACCATAGAAATTCCATTTTAGAGAAAAGGGTATAGGGGGCTTAACTTAAGTAGGTTTAAGACCTCACCTGAAGTTATTAAGCTTAGTAGGAATACATCTACACATAGGCATATAGACTCAACCTTAGAAAGGGGAATTAGTGAATTGAGACCTTCCTTTAAAACTAATGAAAGAATAGATGCATCCTTTAGGCCACGTTAAGGGTAGTCGGGAGACGGTCGAAAGAGAGTGAGGATTCTCTCCGCCACCTTATCCCGTTTTGTTTATGGATTACATGAACGGATCCTGAGACTTTTCCAATAGAGTGTGTGGTCATAGCAACCACCACCATCTCACCTTGTTAGTTTGTTACTAGAAAACTTTCTAGTGACCTTAGGAGCAATGCTTCGGTACCCCAGCAAATTAAGAGGCCTTTTAGGAAGAAATACACTACCATTCGTAACTGCTAGGAGTTGAAGTTACGTTAGAAAATGAATGAGATAGAAATTCCTAGTGAAGGGTAGTGAGGTTTTTTATTGTCTAGGCTAGAACTCTTCTAGACTTTGTACTAGTAATATTCTTAGCCCTAGCAAGTGGGTAAATTATGAGAGAAAAACAGTACCTGTTAGTTCCTTTTCACCCTTAGGAGAAACACTCTAAATTATTCCATCCCGGACCTTTAGAATCATTATCCTAGTTGGTGACCCTAAGGTAGTAACCGGGAATAGAATTGGGTAATGGCCTTAGCTAGGGGAGTCAGGAAGAACCAAACTTCTCAGGAAATCTAACTTAGTAACTCCACCATTTCTAGACCACCTATTTTCATTTATTGTTGTCAAGAGAAGAGAGAAACCCTAGTTATAGCTCCCTTAAGGAAGAGGAACCAACTTCAAGCGAGCTAGATAACCCCGGTATAGACTATTTAAGAAAGGGTATATTTAACCCCGAACTTAAGTAAGTTTCACCCAACCTGAAGGTTTGCTTTACCGTGTATAGATAAGCTTAGCTAGTGTGTTATTAGAGGATAGAACTATTAAGAGGTGCGTTCACCGGGTTAGAACCTTGTAGCATTGGAATCCTTACTCAGTGGAGGACTAGGAAGTGACGTAGATTAGGCCACTCTCCTTTTTCCTTAGAACCCCAAACTCAAATAAGTTCAGCCTAATCGGTAAGGAGATATAGAGAGAGCGGTCCCCTTAGGGGATGGTAAGATAGTAAGGAGAGCCCGTGTTCATGCCGTGACCGGGAGAGGAGACCTCTAAGGTTGTGACATGAATGTTTGTTTTCTTTTTGTGTAATGTGTTCATTTATGTTTTTATCCAAACTTAATCTCTCGGAACACGACGTGAGTGTTGAATGTTTTGATCAACACAAACGTAGTAATTCGAGGGATTGAGTTTTGATGTTTTTAACTAAGTCCTTGTGAGATAAGTGGAAATTTAGAAATATAAAATCTGAAAGAAAACAATAGGTGGATGTTGGATTAGGTATGGAGATAGAAATCTTAATTAGTGGTAGCATGAGACTTTGTTCTCATGGTTATGTTTGCTAGGGTGTGTCTTTTCGAGCCCGTTTAGAAAACGTAGAGAGGATAGAGAGTCTTTCTTTATGTCTTTAGTATGAGTACAAAGGGAGAGAGTGTGAAGGAAGATTAGAAACCCAAGTTAGATGTAGCCAATGGGGAGCATAGCACATATATCAGTTAAAGGAGGTCTTTTGATGAGCTAGAGCTCTAATTAGAGAGGCTTTGAGTTTGGACTCAAGTCTTCAAGAGGGGAAGTCAATAGTTAGTGTTTCCGGTGCAGGAGATGAGATGATTCCTTCTAAGAGGGAGTCAGTATCTTTAAGGGGGGTAGCCTCAGGCATCCAGTGTTAGGGGAAATTATCAGAAGGGAGTAGTGGTAGATTGTGTTTTTCAACCTATAGGATGTCGACGAGTCAGTATAGTACTTCAACCAACTAGAACCCCTACTGTCATTAGAAACCCTGAGTGGAAGTGAGAGAGTTTAGCAGCGGAAGCATAGTGGGAGTGCCTCGAATCCAAGCTAGATTTGAAGCCATCCAAGTGGTATTCGACCAATTACACAAGTCAGCCCGTTTTCTACCTACTAGAAGTACCTCCTTTCTTAGTAAGTTAGAAGTTTTGTATATTAGGACGGATGTCAAACCTTTAGTTTTCCTCCAGTGTCAAGTAAGATAGAAATCCTAAGTCCACTCCTGAGTATTAGAATGTTCGTTATCAAGCCTGTGGGGAGGATTTCTGAAAACCTCCTAGTTGAAGTTAACCTTAAGTTCCTTCGCCTTAAGCAATTTTGAGGACAAAATTGTCTTAAGGGGGGTAGAGTGTAACATCCCGCATTCCAGGAGCTTGTTTATTCAATAGGGATTAGATAATTAACCATGTGTAGAGATTAAGAAGAAGATAAGTCAAGAACTTAGGAGTTAAATCTTAGAAGTTAAACCTTAGTGTTAAACCAATCCTAGGACTTGTGTAGCTTTCCAACTCTTAACTTAGTTAACATGTGTGTTCAGTAGTCTAAACCTTGTAAGATCACTTAGGATTGTGAGTAATAGGTAGGGAAAGGGTAAGATGTGAGTTTGGGACCTTGTTAGAATCATTTTGGGAGTTTTTGGGTCCCTGGTAATCGATTACCAGAGAGGGTTTGCTTGATGGTAATCGATTACAGGGTTTGGTAATCGATTACCAGGTTTCTGGGTTCATTGTAATCGATTACCAGAAGTGGTAATCGATTACCAGCCCTCCAGGAATGCATTTTGGCCTCTGGTAATCGATTACCAGGGTTTGGTAATCGATTACCAGCAGCATATATATATATGCTGGTGCGAAAATTCAGCAGAATTCATTTCTCTCTTCTTCCCTTTTCGAACCCTAGAGAGAGAGGGAGAGAACCTAGTGAGGGAAACTCTAAATCGGAGCTCAAGAACGGAATCGAAGCAAGGAAACATCAAGGAGATCATCATCTAAACATCCTTTCCTCTTTAGATTTCTTCATCAAGTGAGTATAACTCACCCTTAGGTTAGGAATTGGTCTCCTTTGCATGTCCCCTCTTCTCCCCTCCCTTTCTTGGCTGAATACTTGAATAATTGATGATTGTTTGATTGTTTGGATTATTGATTGTTTGATTGAGCTTAAGAATTGAAATCGAGAGTCGGAAACCTTAGTTTCGAAGTTATCGAAAATGTCGAAACTTACGAAACTTACGAAGCTATCGTATTTCCCTCGATTTCGATTCATCTAAGTATTCTACTAAGTTTATAATCCTTGTTTTGTACCGATTGTAGTTAGATTGTTGGTTGAAATGAGAATCGAGTCATATGTCGTAAGTCGTAAATAGCGGAAATGTCGATATGTCCCTTGTATGACCCCGAACTCTCGAATCCCTTTCTTTATGATTAAATTGATTGAAATTGTGATGTTATAAATGAGATTGATAAGAGGATGCTTGAATCGAAGGTGAAACGAACGAATTTCGAAGTTACGAAAGTTACGAGACTTGTAAAAGTATCGAAACACTCGAGACGTTCGAAATCCTAGTTGTTACCACCGATTCAAGTAAGCCTAATGTGTATATAATTATGATTGTTAGATTGTATTGTGATTGATGTTTGAAAGACTTGGGATGATTCTAATTGGTTAGAACGGAGCGGTTCTTAATGTTCTTTAGTTTCGAAACTTTCGAGGCTATCGAAATGTTTCGAAACTATCGTAACCTCGAAACGCTCTATTCTCTCCAATTATAATTGATCCAGAATGGAAATTAAGGATTGGTGACTGATTATGATATAGGAATTCATGGGTAGTGGATATGAGTTCACATAGAACGTTGATTCTCTTTAGCTTCGAACGGTCGAACTATCGAGAATGAACTATTCATCAATTCGTATGTCTAATTAGTTATTCGGTCAAACACTGGGCTTCGGCCTAAGTGATTCAAGGGCTTCGGTCAAATAAGAAGGCTTCGGCCTAAGTGATTCAAGGGCTTCGGTCAAATAAGAGGGCTTCGGCCTAAGTAGGGTGGGATTCGTCCCCGGGGGAGATATCCCCTGTAGTCTGAGCTCAGGTCTAACTCTAGACGTTGATTGTACATGGCCTTCGGGCAAAGCATACCATTGCATATTGATATTTAAGGAAAGAGACTGATTCCATTTACCTTGAGATTGTTACTTATTTATATTCTTGTCAATGATTGGCAAATTATGGAGATTGTTATGTGAAAGAATACCATGCTTATCTGAATACGATAATGTGAATATAGGTTGGTCCTTCATATATGTATGTCCCCTGCATTCATGCATAGAGTTATACTTGCTGAGACATTAGTCTCACCCCATGTTTCGGGGCTTTTCTTAGTGTGCAGGACGTTACAGATAGCTGATGAGGATAAGGGAAAGTTAATGGAGTTGTTTATCATTAGAATAGGAATTTCTTGTAATAGAATTGATTCAGTTGTATAATGAATTGATATTAGATATTTTAAATATGTATGTATGTAATTCTTAGCCAAGGAGGATTCTTTCGGATCTCCGATATGAATTCATGGAATCCTATTACTCTTAAGTGTAGGCTTCCTTCCTCAAGCTTCTCGTAGACGTGTTTATTTGTATGACTTAAACTAATCGTTGGAGAGTTTAAGTAAATTGCATGACGATATCGAAAATTTAACGAAGTGATTTCAAGAATTACAGGAGTAGTGTCTCCAACGGGCACTATTTCCGAGTTCTAGAAATTAGGGCGTTACAAGGTTTCACCATCTAAAACTCAAAATCAAGATTGAAATTCAATTTTCTATATTTGACCAACTTAAAGGCAATTTTTAGCATCCAATAGCCTCAATTTAGCATCAAAACTCATTTCCATGCAAAATTTGTCCAATTGAGTTCAAAACACTCAAATATGCATGTTTGGTCCATTTGAGACACTTCAATGCTAAAAATTGACTTTTGACACACAAACACACAAATATTTACAAAATCAAAATCACACACAAAAGTGAAATTTAAAAGTGCAAACAGAATTAAACACTGGGTTGCCTCCCAGGAAGCGCTTGTTTAACGTCACTTAGCTTAAACGCCTGTATCATTATGGTGGTTGGAATTGAAATTTTGTGGTGAGCCTTGGTGCTACACCATCACTTTCTTTTGACAGCAGTCCTTCAAACTGAAATTTTTGGGTGAGCCTTGGTGCTGCACCCCTAGCTTCTTTTGACAGCAGACTTCCAAATACCATTGCCTCATATGGATTATTGATATGAATTGGTTCTAACCATCTTTGCTTCTTTCTGGAATTAGACCATGCTGTTGATTCCTTTGACCTAATTTTTTCTTTTCTTTGGCCTCTTGTTATGACAAGCATGGGTCTTTTTCTCTTGAAGCTTGGAAGACTCAAACTTGTTAGCTCTCAACTCCTTGGCTTCATGCAATCGTGGCTCATTCCCTGTCGGAAGGACTCTATCAGTCATATCCACTTTGAAGCACTCTCTTTGATCCCTTGGTTGTTGAATAGCTTCAAACACCTTGAAGTTGACTCCTTCATCTTGTGTCCTGACTTTTAGCTTACCATCATCAACATCAATGATTACTTTAACTGTCTTCATAAATGGTTTTCCAAAGATCAGTGAAACTTCAACATCTTCCTTGACATCCCTGATCACAAAGTCCACTGGAAACAAAAAATTGCCAACTTTTTCCAAAACTCCTCTGCTACACCGTAAGGATATCTCATAGACCTGTCAGCTAATTGCAAAGTCATTCGAGTAGGTCTAACTTCAAAAGTCCCAATCCTTTTCAGCATAGACAGAGGCATGAGATCTATGTTGGTGCCCAGATCAAGTAAAGCTTTATGCACTGGTAAGCTTCCAATATTCACAGGAGTGAGACTGCCTGGATCTTTAAATTTTTAGGCAAAGATTTTTGACTGATTACACTCCACCCTGCCTCCAGTTCCACTGTTTCTTTTGAAAATCTTCCTTTCTTAATGAGAAGCTCTTTCATGAATCCTGCATACTTCGGTATCTGCTCCATAGCTTCTATAAAAGGAATGTTGATTTGCAGCCCTGTAGAACTATCCAAGTATGTGCAAGCTGCATTTCTCTATCTTTCCTTGAAGGGACTTTAGGATATGGCAATCTCTTTAGTTGTGGTACTCTTTCCCCTCTTTTCTCCTTCTTTTTCTCACCTTCTCTTTTGTCACTCTTTTTCTTTTTCTCTAATTACACTCTCACTTTTATTGTTTTCTTCCTCCGCTTCACAATCACTCTCTTCTTCACACTCAATCTTTTCTATTTTAGCTCCTTCTTTCTCTTCTTCTACTTTTGCTTCATTTTCTTCTTCCGTTTCTTCTTCTTCATCAGTCAGATTTTCATCAGTCCCCTCCCCTATCTTTTGAACACTTCTGATGGTCATGTAGTCGTAATGTTCTTCGGGGCTAGGTTGTGTAATTGCTGAGATCTGTTCTGACTGTTGCCTAGCTGAATTTCCTGCTATTCGTGCTACAAGGGCATCCACAGTTCCTTTTGCTTCTTCTCTATCTTTCTGAAACTGCGTAGAGAATTGCAAGAATTCTTCAAGAGTATCATCTAATGTTGATCTTCCTAGTTGAATTGGAGGAGAATCTTGCTGCTCTTGGAAAGAATATGGCATGTAGGATGAATCAGCATATTGTTGCCACTCAAAACTCTGATTTTGGTAACTTTTCCAATTCTGTGAAAAATTGTTAGGATAATAATTGTTGTTGAAGAAGTCACTAGGATTTGCCATGTTGGAGAAGTATCCTGGTCCCTGCTGCATAGCATAATCTCCAAGTGTTCTTCTTGGTGGACTTTGTCTTTGACCAGCCATATTCTCAATTCTTTGATCTATTGGTATTGGTGTGTTGGGAGTGTTGGAAGATTCACCTGTGGTCTGTCCTTGATTTTTCCTCCTGTTCTTACCTCTGTTTTTCTGAGCTGTCTTCTTAATCTCCGGGTCAAATTTCAATTGATCTTCAGATACCTGACCTCTCAATAACATAAATCAACACAGCTCAGCAAGGATTAGCACAAGGATAATGATGCAAATAAAACTATCTACACAAAAGATATTCACACTACTTAATAAACTAACTAAAAACTTTAAAAGGACACTGATCCCCGACAACGGCGCCAAAAATACTTGTTAACTCCTTGGCAAGCATATCAAAAGTCAACTGTAGTATAATGATTTTCAAAGTAAGAGTGTCGATCCCACGAGGAGCGAATCAATTAAAGTTTATAGTTTAACTCAAAAAGTATATATACAAGAGTAATGAGTTGGTTCATGATGAATTTAACTAAACTAAGCCAAACTTGCATAAAAGTAATATGAGATTAATAAGAAAATTAAGGGAAATTTCAGTAAGAGAAACTGGGATTGAACTTCATCTATCTCACTCGTCTGTATTCTGAATGAATATAAATATATAGCATTTGAGACTATCAATATTGATGCAACACACAATATCATTTATATTGATTCCTCAAGTATAAAATTCATAAGATTAATCTCTTGAATATCGATTCCTCGAATATCCAATAGATCATCCAGCATTACGTTCAAGTGTTAAAAGCAATCAATATATTGAAATCTATTCTTAGTATCGCAATACATCAAGTATTCTCGTTCAGATCATATTTTCAGAAATACTTTCCAGTTAGATCTAAAATCAAAATCAAGAATCTATTGATCAGATAGAGTCAGGAATAAAGAACAGAACGACAATACCAATATTGAATCGAAACAGGATTACTATATATAAATATCACCAGAATACATCCGAGTTCGAATCGATTAAATTCAATTCCAAGAGAAAAGATTAGCTACTCATAGTAGCTTTTACAACCAAGAAATCCAAGAAGATGGAGGATCGTGCTTCCGCAGCTTCCGTCGTCTTCGAATCTCCAAGTTTTCCTTTTTCGAATACGTGACGAACTCTCGAAACTGTTTTTCAACTCTGTTTTATTTTTCTACATAAGTGAATTCTGGCTTAAGCCAATAGAGTGCTTCATGGTGAAGAAAGATATTTTCGCTTAATCCAAATTATTTGGCTTAAGCGAAAATGGCACCCAAAATTCACTCCCTCTAGACAATTTGGCTTAAGCCAAAATTAAAACAGAGTATTTCCTTCTTTTCTTCTTCTTCTTTATTTCTTCTAAGTCTGATTCCTCCTCTTCTTGGTTACCTGCAATTAAAACACACAAATGGGATTAAAATGCTTCAATTAAACCAAGACTCAGATAATACTTGCTTGAATTCAAAACTCTAAAATTGGGAGAAATTAAATGTCAAATAAATGCAATTAAAACCATAAGTGTCATAATTCCATGTAAAAATTTCCTAATATTTGGCACTTATTAATGCACACATATGAGACCTCGCATGAATAATGGAAAAGCGTCCCAAAAATTAGGCTGGCCCCCTGCGAAATGCGTAACCGTGAAAATGGACAGCTCATGTCCTTTGGCACCTGGGTGTGGGTAATGCGGCAAATCCTTAAGAATGAATTGAATATCCGACATGGAAATAAAATAGCATTTTAGGGGGATGGCCAATAGAGACTCAAGATGAATAGTGAAAAGTAATCTTGCAACTTACGGTGCGTGAGATATAATATATTGGAAAATACCCATACCCTACATGCACACAAATGATATATTGGAAAAGTGAAAAAAAATTAACATCTTAAATAACAAAAGAATTTAAAAAAGTAATCACTCTTGTAATGAAACATATATATTTATAGAAACGGGTAATGAGAGAAAAATATTTTTATATAATAAAACTAAAAAAAGAAAATGAATGTATGATAAAAAAAGAGAAAAAGAAAAGGACAGGAAATGACTATCTCTTGTGGAAGATACATGGCCTTCATAAAAAGAATCATTTTACTGAAATTGAGAATCAGTGACACGTGTATTGGGAGAATAGTTTTAGGATAGAAAATAAACAGATAAATAGAATATATTAGAGAGATAATCAGTGACCTGTGGAGGATACTCGTGATTTATAAAAACAACACTCTTGTAATTAAACATATTAATAGGAACGAATAATGATAGGAAATATTTTAATTTAAGAATGATAAAAAAATAAATATGTAATAAGAAAGCAAAAAAGGAAAGAAAACGGTCGAAGGAGGAATGTGTCCCGTGGAGTATATATATGTGGTTTATAAAAAAATCAATTTATTAAAATGATAATGAAAAACTAAAAGAATGTAAGTGAGAAAACATGACACATGAGAAACAATTTTAATATAGAATGAATAGATAAGAGAGATAATAGATTAAATTACTACTGAATAAAATAATGAGATAAATGATATGTTGAAAAGATAAAAAAAATTAACATCTTAAATAATAAAAAATTTAAAGAGTAAGAAAAGAAAAAAAACCTTTTGTTGGAGAGAAAATTTTAAAAAGGAAAAAAGAAAAAAAAAGAAAGAAAAGGGAATAGTTGTCCCATGTTTAAAAAAATGGAATAGATAAGAGGGATAATAAATAAATGAAAAAATTAATGAATAAAATAGAGAGATAAATTATATAATGATACAAAAAAGTATGGATGAGTAATGAGATAAACTATTTTAATATAATAATAAAAATGAAAATTAAAGTGTGGTAAAAAGGAGGAAAGAAAACAGTTAGTAAGAGAGCAACTACCATGTGGAGGATACTCGTGATTTATAAAAACAACACTCTTGTAATCAAACATATTAATAGGAACGAATAATGAGAGGAGATATTTTAATATAAGAATGATAAAAAAAATTGAATATGTGATAAGAAAGCAAAAAAGGAAAGAAAACGGTCGACGGAGGAATGTGTCCCGTAGAGTATATACATTTTTTTGGTTAAACCATAGGTATCCTCCACGGAGACAATACTGTCCGAGCCGGAAACATTCACATCATGGTGGGCTAGCTCTAGGGTATATAAAAAAAAATCACTTTGTTGGAGAATATATAGATTGAATGGGAACGGTTGTTACCGTGTTTAAAAAAATAAATAGATTAAATTATTAATTATAAAATAATTAGATAAATGAAATGTTGAAAAAGTGCAAAAAATTAACATTTTAAATAATAAAAGAATTTAAAGAGTAAGAAAAAGAAAAAATATTTTGTTGGAGAGAAAATTTTAAAAAGAAAAAAAAGAAAGAAAGGGAACGGTTGTTCCCGTGTTTTAAAAAAAAATAGATAAGAGGGATAGTAAATAAATGAAAACATTAATGAATAAAATAGAGAGATAAATTATGTAATGATACAAAAAATTATGGATGAGTAATGAAATAAACTGTTTTAATATAATAATAAAAAAAGAAAATTAAAATTGGGTAAAAGGGGAGAAAAGAAAACGGTTAGTAAGAGCACAACTACCATGTCGAGGATACTCGTGGTTTATAAAAACAACACTCTTGTAATCAAACATATTAATAGGAACGAATAATGAGAGGAGATATTTTAATATAATAATGAGAAAAAACGAATATGTAATAAGAAAGCAAAAAAGGAAAGAAAACGGTTGAAGGAAGAATGTGTCCCGTGGAGTATATACATTTTTTTGGTTTAACCGTAGGTATCCTCCACGGGAGGCAATACTGTCTGAACCGGGAACATCCACATCATGGCGGAGCTAGCTCTCCCAGCGGGGGTATATAAAAAAATCACTTTGTTGGAGAAATATATAGATTGAATGGGAATGGTTGTTCCCGTGCTTAAAAAAATAAATTAATTAAATTATTAATGAATAAAATAATTAGATAAATGATATGTTGAGAAAGTGGAAAAAATTAACATCTTAAATAATAAAAGAATTTAAAGAGTAAGAAAAAGAAAAAAAAATCTTTTGATGGAGAGAAAATTTTAAAAGAAAAAAAAAAGAAAAGGGAACGGTTGTTCCCGTGTTTAAAAAAATAAATAAAATAGATAAGAGTGATAATAAATAAATGAAAACTATAATGAATAAAATAGATAGATAAATTATATAATGATACAAAAAAGTATGGATGAGTAATGAGATAAATTGTTTTAATATAATAATAAAAAAAGAAAATTAAAGTGTGGTAAAAGAGGAGGAAAGAAAACGGTTAGTAAGAGCACAACTACCCTGTGTAGGATACTCGTGATTTATAAAAACAACACTCTTGTAATCAAATATATTAATAGGAACAAATAATGACAGGAAATATTTTAATATAAGAATGATAAAAATAAACGAATATGTGATAAGAAAGCAAAAAAGGAAAGAAAACGGTCGAAGGAGGAATGTGTCCCATGGAGTATATACATTTATTGGCTTAATCAGGAACATCCACATCATGGTGGGGTTAGCTCTCTCAGTCGGGTATATAAAAAATCACTTTGTTGAAGAAAAAAATTAAAAAGAAAATAAGGGAACGGTGTTCCCGTGTTTTTGTAAAAAAAAAAAAAAAAGGATTGGGCGGGAAAAAATCCCCCCAAAATCCAACACGTGGCAAAGGGTGGGAAGTGGATTTTCTAATAGATATATAAACTAAAGCCTGAAAAGAATTTTGAACATTGGTGAATTACATAAACTACTCGTAGAGTGAGATTCTCCATCTCAAATTAAATTCTCAATCCTTATAATATTAATCTTCTATTTCTTCATATTTAAATTTAAAATGCTAATAAATTAATATTCCTAAATTTTGAAATTTATTAAGATTTAGAGTATGTCTGTTTACAGTTTTTAAAAATTGTTTTCTGTTTTCAAAAACTAAAAACAGAAAAACCTATTTGACAGATAATTTTTAAAAATAGTTTTAAAAATTGTGATTGCTTTTGGTTTTAAAAACTAAAATTGTGAAACTACTTTCAGGTATTTTGGAGAACTGTTTTTTAGTTTTCTACTTTTGTATTAAAAATTTTGTAAATAAAATCATTTCATTTATAAACACAGTTTTGTAAAACAATTTTCAAATAATAAAAAGTAAAATTAAATCAAACATGCCCTTAGAATCTTATATATCATTTTATATTTTAAACCTTATTTTTTTATATAAATATTTACTCTTATCATTTTGATTTTAATTTATTTAATTATATCAAATAATCATATAAATTATATTTTAATAGTAAAATATAATCTACTATTATAATTTAAAATTGAATAATTATCCAAAAAAATTTATTTTAAAGATAATTATTTATTATAAATTTGAGTTTAATTACATAAAAATATATTTTTATCTGCGTATTACACGGGTTAATATTTCAATAAACAAAAAAAAAATTAATATCACATGTCACAACTTTATTAAAAAATTTCAAAAGATTATAAAATTAAAGAAAAATCTCTAATAGTATGTTAAGTGTATTTATATATTATTTAAATTTAAACAAATAGTCTATTGACACATAAATAATACATAATTTTTAAAATTATTATAAAATAAAAATACAAATTTTGTCTTGTCTCAAAAAAATCACAAACACACGTATGACTTGCAGACATCACCAAACATATGGATCCGTTGGTAATAAGGGGTTATTCCAACTTTAACCCGTGGTTATAAGAGTTTTGTCGCTCATAGAGATTCTAAAAAATATGACTTGCATACCTTCTGGACATGTGTTTTAATTTCATTTTTTTTCATACTCCTTAATTCTACACTTCCTTTTATACATTTCTTTTTTGCTATTTCTTTTTCTGAATCATATCAATTATCATATATTTTATCTTTTTCTCTTTATTTCTTTTTTTATCTTTCTATTTCTTACACTTCCCATTGTCCCTACACTTTATGTCAAAGACCATTTTTATTTTCGTCCCTGTCCTCGTCATTCATCTCCTCTCCGATAAGAGGCCATAAAGAATCCTGCAAATACGCAGAAACTTTTGCCGTCCCTACTTGCATGACATAACACACATGGCTATTCATGCTAGCTAAGCATGTCTTTGACCAAGTTCCATTGTTCAATAGTAATTTGTAATGTTTGATGCAGTGTCATTTGCTTTACAATTAAATAGAATTAATTCTAAAAATCAATGGTTAAGATGCGTGATATACGTTCCACGAATCACGTTAGACAGAAGTGATTTAAAATCAATTCCACAAAACTATGGTTTTGGTTTTCTTAACGCCAGTGTTATAAAAACTCGGACCGGTGATCGACTCGGCCAAGGTACTGGGTTATTGGGTCACTGGTTCAACCAGTGAATCACTGGTTCAACCGGTATATATCAAAATATGTGGATTTTATACTCAAAATTAAGAAAAATAAAAAATACAATAACATTATAAATATATGATTTACTATATTATTTGTTATTAAATTGTGTATAATTCAATATTTTAAAAATTAAACCAAATATTAAAATAGTGAAAAAAATTGATTTATAATTTTTGTGTTCAATCAATGTTTAAATCAATATTAATTAAAAATATATAAAGATTTATATAATACATTAAATAAAAACAAGTATAGTGATAAAGTTAAAATGTATTCATAGTAATAATATAATGATATATCTTAGCAGTAAATATAAAACTTAAAAGTCTATAAATATATTATATGTTATATAATATTAATTGATTTCGTAATAGTTTGACCTTGATATTTATATAAAATAGGGAACATGTATACTAAACACCACTTGTTGATTAGTGGTGCAGTGCTTCTTCCTGAAAGCAGGGGTAGCGTGTTCGAGTATCCCCCTCCACGTCAATTTTTTTTTAATAAGAAGCATTGCTCGCTCGACACTGACCAACTCGGGACCGGTTCTGAACCGATCAAGGAAGCATGATCGGACTGGCCATGGGTCCGGTTTCCGGTTAAACCGGTTGGACCGGCCGGTCCCGTCCGATTCTTATAACACTGCTTAACGCCCTACCAAACTGGCTACAACTATACGGCATGGCTTTTAGGAACCTTTCTTTTACAATTGACAATCTTCTAAATACTTATTGACTATATTCTAAATACAGTTAAGGCAAATCAACTATTGACATATATACTACGTACATGTAGGTTGGATGCGCGCGGATCAATTAGGAACGTACTTATATTTTGTTAATTGTTCATTTAAGTGATTATTATAAATAAAACCTATGTAAATCTCTCTCTCCATAGTTAAATTGAGAATTAAGCGGATTCAAGTCAACATGAGAAATTTTTGTTGGTGCAAGATCACAGGTATCCTCCACGGGAGGCAATCCTGTCGAGCCGGGTAGGACCTCTATGGGCGGCAAAGCTCTCCCTACGAGTATTTAACACAGCTGCATTCCTGGGCTCGAACTCGAGACCACTGGTTAAGCTAGAACGGCCCCTTACCAGCTGATCCACATGCTCGGTGGTAGTCAACATGAGAATTTAGTTTGCCCAACTTGATATGTAGGGGGGAAAATAGTTCTAATGGATTTGTTAATTTGGTTCAAGCAATTACAAGTCTTATTTATATTAGGTAGGGTCTTATGTTATAAAAAAATTAAAAACCAATAGAATTTGATATGTATATATAAGTTTTTTTTCAATAATATTTTTATTTTTCAAGAATAAAACCTCAATTGAATGGTTCAAACGTTGGTTATCATTTGAAGACAAAGTTTGTCTGAAGTACAAAGGCATTTGGTGTGGCAAGTCAAAACTTGTACCAGAATCACACGCAACCGCAGAACATCAGAAAGACAAGACAAAAGACAACTTTTGGATGAAATTCAAAATATAAGCACAAAAGAGGAAATATTGCGCTGCAAGTGTTGCAGAAGTCAGAACAACACTGCAACCTGGTACAATATCAGAAGCTATGTCTTAACGGGATGAAATGCATTAAATGCAATCTCACAACGGACTTCTCAACGACGTATTTCAGTCTGAATGAAGCCTATAAATACCAGATGTCTCCTGAAGTGAAAAAGAGATACGAATTTTTATAAGCCTAAGCTTCGTGAAACGCTGCTCAAATCCTTCTAGGATTTAATCTTTGTAAAAATTTTGTACGAACAACTTTCACATTCAGAGTTAGATCTCTGTTGTATCTTGTACACCCAGAACGAAGAATTTATGTTCTAAGTTCATTTTCACTTGTAAACACTTAGCCGTTTGTAGAGCCAGGAGTGCTTTGGTAGATCAAAGAATACTTGTGTTGTTAGAGCCAGGAGTGGCTTGGTAGGACAAAGAATACTTGTGGTTAGAGCCAGGAGTGGCTTGGTAGGACAAAGAATACTTGTTGTTAGAGCCAGGAGTGGCTTGGTAGATAAAAGAATACTTGTGATATAGAGCTTGAAGAGGCTTGGTGAACAAAAGAATACTTGTAATCTGTTAAGATTAAGAAAAAATCAAGTAGCTTGTTGGCACTAGGACTGGAGGTAGCTTACAGGTGGAGTGAGTGAACCAGGATAATTGGATGAGTGCTCTTCTATCCCTTAACATATTATATTCTGTTTATTCTAACAAGAAGAGGGAATTTGAACTAAGTTTTTATAAGCAATCTTGTGAAGACTAATTACAAAAATTTATCTGCAAACCTTTTTCTGAAATTTTAAGACAAAGAACAAAACTTCAGAAAACATCTGAATCACTGTCTGAAAGACTTCAGAACTCAGTTTGTGAAAATATTTCCATAAAAACGCTTAGTTTATAAAAACACTATTCAACCCCCATTCTAGTGTTTTCATGTGTGGCCCTACAATTGGTATCAGAGCTCAACCTCGGGTTAAGCATCTAACAAGTTCTTAGGGAGAAGATCCATATAGAAGCCTAAGCAAGCACCAGTCACTATATCACAGAAGGAGCATCTGTGACAAGACCTCCAACCTTTAATGGTATTTATTATCATTACTGGAGAGATAGTTACAGATGGTGACTATATACCCATGCATGGTGGACATCCCATTCCTAAGGCTGAATTGACTAGTGAGCAGAAGGCCAAGGTACAACTTAATGCCAAGTCTAATATCTACATGGTTTGCTCTTTGAACAAACTTGAGTATGAAAAGGTCCATGGTTGCAACACTGCCAAGTAGATCTGGGATACATTGGCATCAGCCTATGAGGGAACTGATAATGTCAAACAATCCAAGATCAGCATGCTTGCTCATTAGTATGAGATGTTCAAAATGCAAGAATATGAAACCAAAGACCAAATTTTTGGTAGGTTTCAGACGATAACTAATAGACTCAAGTCCTTGGGTAAAACTTATGAATCTGGAGATCATAATCCAAAGATTCTAAAAAGTTTTCCTAATGCCTGGAAACCCAAGCTTACTGCTATCCAGGAGGCAAAGGACCTTAATACCCTGCGAATAGAGGAACTTTTGGGCTCTCTCAAGGTTCATGAGTTAGAGCTTGACAAGGATGTAAGCAAAAAGAAGTCTCTAGCACTGAACACAAAGCCAAGCAGCCTAGGCATGAAGCCATGAAAGCCATGCAAGTTGAGGAGACTTCAGATGCTGAAGAAGGATCAGAAGATAGTTCAAAAGATGAAGATGATCTTGCCTTTTTGAGTAGAAAGATAAAAAAAAAATATGCTTCAAATGGAATGGAAATACAGAAAAGATCGGCCCTTCATAAAGCCAAATGGAAAGTTAGGCAAGGCTAACTCTAGTGCTGACCAAATCACCTGCTTTGAGTGTAAACAGCTTGGTCGCATGAAGGCTGATTGGAAGCACTATTCCCGAAATTATTTTGCGCCTTAATGATATCGGGAAACATACATCAGAATGCTTAGGTAATTTCAACACTTACTTAAGCGGAAATCAATCATCCATGTAATCAAGTCAATGTTGGCTATAGAGGCTTATAATACATGCATCAAGTGAATAGACATGATGGGAGGTGGGAATACATATATCCTGGAAACATAAAAACATCCTTGAGGGTCCCCCATGTACATCCCTATCCTACCCAAAAGAATAACATCTCATGCCCATACAAAAATGATCTACAATCCAAAGAGAGTTGGGGACTAAGAACCCAACTCCAAGCTTCAACCTCTCCACCAAGCAACTGGATAGTTACCCTGCACATCTGAACATAATTCCCACATCGTGGGGTGAGACTGACGTCCCAATAAGTGTGATAAAACATGCAGTGTGGGGATATAAAGCAAATGAAATGCAACAATCAATATGTAAGTCAACTGAAGCATTGAATGAATAACACAGGATGCACCCATACATGAAAGCTGTGAAGTACTTATCCCAACACCCAAGGGGTTTTTCCACTTATCTGTGAAGGCTAAACTGAGCTCAAGCTAACAGGGCATGAAGGCCACAGGGACCTTACCCCTTAACTGTGATAGATTCAAACATTAATTTCTCTTTTAAACATGAAATCCAAGGACCCAATTAATCACTTTAAACATAAGTCCAAGGATCCAAAAGTCTTTGTATTTAACATGAGGTCTAAATACCCAAAATCCTTATGTTTCACACGAGGTCTAAAGACCCAAATCATTTTCCTCTTGAGCATGAGTTAATTAATATCATGAGAGATAACCATAGGTTCATGAGCATGGATATTCACATGATTACATCCTTTTCCAAATTCCCATCATCAATATGCAAGCATTTCCCCAAAATCCCAAATTCTCCTATCCTAGGGTTTGAGCCATAATAACAATTTCACCAATCAATCCAACGAACACCCCTAGAATAATCTCTAATCAAGCACAAACAAGCAATATAAGCAAGGGAAGTAAGAATAGGGAGCATACATGGGTATTCATTCAAAATGAAAGTGAGTGGGTGAACCACACTCACCTCTAATGTAGGAAATAAGAAGAATGAAAGGATGAGAAGGAAGATCCAAGCTCCTTGAATGGTGTAGATGGATCCAATCCAAGCTTTCCCCTTCAATCTCCCCCTTCTCTCTCTAGAAAGAGAGAAAATGAGAGAAATGAGGGCAAGAAGCCCTAACTCTCTGTTTTTAAAAACTGAATATGCGCGTGCTTGCTCAAGCGAGCATTATCTCACTTAAGCGAGCCCCAACTCAGAGAGCACCCCTGATTCTGCCAACATCCTCGCTCGAGCAAGTGATTTCTCGCTTAAGCGAGAATAATCCTGTTTGGAGGTGCAAATGAGATCGGAATACTATTGTATAGCATTTCAAACTGAAGCCCCAGATCTTAGCTTTCTAATGCAAGTGGAATCACCTTAATCGGACACCTGAAACTCTAGATATTATCGAATTAGTGTACAAAGGGCATTAGGCTTAAACCCCAACATTAAGCAAGAACCCTAGTTGAAGCCCACGAGACATACTTCATGTGAACCATGATGTAAATCATCAATTCACTTCAATAAGGCTAAGGCTAAGGTTAAAGGGTTCTAAGTGTCCATTAGAATAAGCTCCTCGAATTCCTTGTTCCTTTCTAAAACATTGCATTTCTACCCCGGTTCCTTGAGTCTACGCCTCTCCTCTTCCTTCCCGCCAATTCGTTTAAGCTTAGTTCCTTCCGTCTCAATCTAATTCCCTAGTTCCAATGTCTCTGCTTCCTTCCTTACCTCTTCATCATGTTATCCTTTCCACCATCGGGTGTGACCCTTCCTAAGTTAACTCTATGGTTTTGTTTGGCTTAATACTTGGTTTTTCCTTTGTCAATTCCCTTAAAACTCAACTCTTAACCGATTCCATAACTCTTGTCTTATCTTTTTCCCTCAAACCCCTAAGTCCTCATTTTACTTCTAAATTCCTTCTTAACGTGGGATTCACAACCTAAGACTTTCGCTCCATTTTCCTATATCCTAATTTTGGGATTCACAACCTAAGACTTATGCTCTATTTTCCTATATCCTAATTTTGGGGATGTTACAACATACACAAAAGTGTGTGAAAATAGTGAGGCTCTTGAGAAGGAAAACATGTTGCTCAAGAAGGAACTCTTGAACTGCAAGGGTGGTGGTTCTGAAAACCAATCTGAAGAAGTTGAGAAACTTCAGAAGAAGGTAGAAGAACTTACCTTAGGCCTAGCCAACTTCATTAAAGGTACTGAGAATCTAAATAAGCTTTTAGGAGTTCGGAAAGGTTCCAAAAACAAGTGTGGTCTTGGTTAATCTTCAAGTGAATCATTAGATCGATCTGATGTTAAAATTAAACCCAATAAGGCTAAGAAAGGTAGGAAAAGGGTGTTCCCATTGTGGTAAGCTTGGCACAATGTGTCAAAGTGCAGACACAAACAGAAAAGTAAATCCAAAACTAACAAGAAAGTACCCAAAAAATTATGGGTACCTAAATTTTTTTATTCCTGTTGCAGATGTGTTTAACAGTACAAAGCAAACTCCACAAATGGTACCTGGATAGTGGATGCTCACGTCACATGATGGGAGAAAGGTCTTTGTTTCAAAGCCTTAGACTCAAAGATGGAGGAGTGGTCACCTTTGGAGGAAATCAACAAGGGAGGATCATTGGCATAGGTACAGTAGGTATGACACCTCTGTCCTCTATTAATAATGTCTTGTTTGTTGAAGGACTCAAACATAACTTACTAAGCATAAGCCAATTGTGTGACAGTGGTTATGTGGTATCCTTCACTAAAGAAGGTTGTATAGTAAAAAATGACAACGACTAAGTTCTTTTTACTACCAAGAGACAAACAATGTGTATAAAATAGATTTGGAGGAACTTGAAAATCAAAATATAAAGACATTTCTTTCTGTGGAAGATGAAAAATAGATTTGGCACCAGAAACTTGGGCATGCCAGCTTGAGGTTAATCTCAAAGCTTACAAAACACAATCTTGTAAAAGGATTGCCCAAGCTTTCATACAAATATGATATTTTATGTGAAAGTTGTCTGAAGGGGAAACAAACAAGAAACTCTTTCAAGAGCAAGTGTGTTGTTTCTACTTCAAGACCCTTAGAACTTCTTCACATTGATTTGTTTGGACCAACAAGGATTGTGAGTCTTGGTGGAAAGAAGTATGGTTTGGTCATTATGGATTACTATTCTAGATTTACATGGGTGGTATTCCTCAAAAGCAAGGATGAGTCTTTTGAGAAGTTAACAATCTTCTGCAAAGAAGGTACAAAATGAAAAATGATTCTGTATTTCTGCTATTAGAAGTGACCATGGAGGAGAATTTGAAAATACAAGCTTCAGACTGTTCTGTGAGGGGAATAGAATCTCTCACAATTTCTCTGTGGCTAGAACACCTCAACAAAATGGGGTTGTTGAGAGGAAGAACAAGAGTCTCAAAGAGATGGGAAGAACCATGCTCATTTCAAGTTCTTTATCCAAGGTATTCTGGGTAGAAGCTGTTAACACAACATGTTACCTTCAAAACAAAATTTTGATAAGACTAATTCTAAAAAAGACTCCATATGAATTGTGGAGAGGAAGGAAGTCCAACATATCTTACTTCCATGTCTTTGGATATGATTGCTTCATACTCAACACCAAGGATGATATTGGAAAGTTTGATGTTAAGTCTGACTTAGGTCATTTCCTTGGATATTCTGAAAATTCTAAGGCTTATAGAGGTTACAACTCTAGAACCTTAGAAATCGAAGAAACCATCCATGTGAGGTTCAATGACAAGAAAAAGACTGATAGTGATCTATCAGGTCTAGAAGATGACTTTACAGGTATGGATCTGAACAAGCAATCTGAAGAAATTCAGAACAAGTCTGAAGGACGTTTTGAAGCTGGACCATCTGAACTCAATGTTGAGTCTTAGACCAGAGATATATCTACTGGTCAGAAGAATTGGAGATACAAATCTGCACATCCTAAAGAGAAAATCTTAGGTGATATTTCTAAAGGTATAAGAAAATGTCAAGACTTGAACAAGTCAACAATCTTGCCTTACTATCTAAAATATCATCAACAATCTGGCCACTCTCTCTTAGAGACCACTCTAGAAATCTGTTTTATAGTTTATAAACTCATGGAAGTGAATTATTAGCTTTGTGTTGGAAAGTGTAATCCTCTCTGAGTGATTTGTGAGTCGTGTGTAAAAAATCACATCATTTTAATAAGAGGTTGTATATCTTCCAAGCTAACTAGTGAGAGTTAGTGTTGGTTGAACATCTATAAAGTTGTGAAGCCTGGAGAGGCTTGTGTGAAAGAATATTGAGTGGTGTAAGCCTGAGGAGGCTTATGTGAGAGAATACCTGGTACAAACAAGCTTGTTTGGTAGTGAAAAATCCCATCGACGTAGGTACTAGAGGTAGCCTAAGGATTTTGTGGGTGAACCAGTATAAAAATCATTGTGCAGTATTTCCAACCTTACTCTATATTTTACTACACAATATTTGATTTAACTGCTCACAATTAGACTATATCACTACTTTGCATAAATTGTGTTTGATCTTCATTTCTTAATAAATAACTTGATAAATATATTTCCTATCACTAAAACGTATATTCTAGAAAGTTTCATCAAGTTTCAAACTAGTTTAGTCCTTTAGAAGCATAATTTATTGATTCTGCAAATAAGATCACTTCATATATTGAGCATATTTTACCAGATATAGGTGCTTCTAAAGAGATTTTTACTTATACAATGATTGATTATTAACTATATAAGGGTTCTAAAAAGTTTCATAAATTTTCAACAAGTTTTGACCCTTTAAAAGCATGCTGCTATTTTTTTATTTTCACTATTCTTGCTTCTGAATATAACAACAACACATGTTTGTTGTCATATTGTGTGACATCTCTTACACATTATTAGACTCAGACTATTTGGAATATAAATTCTTATGGAAAAAAAACTTTCTTTTGAAGGATATTTGTAATAGTTGTTAGGACCACAGGAAACACTAGAAGGGGGGTTGGATAGTGTTTTAAACTTTATTGAATAATTTTGGAAATCTTTAATTTAAGATAGCATTTAAAAAGAACAATGTTCAAAGACCAATCTTAAGATCAGAGTTTAATTGAAACATGCGGAAGATAAGAAAGATAAAATTGATAATCTTTCTAAAAGCTTAAGATTGTTTTAAACGAAAGTTTTTCAAAGTATCTTCTGAGGATTATTACAAAGAGTATCTTTAGAACGGTTTCTAAAATACTTCAGCAAACTGAAGATCATCTGAAGTCTGATTCTAGTTTCTGAACTGAGTTCTTTTCAGACTCACTTCAAACACTTATTTCAGAAGTTTTTTAAGGTACATTCTTTGTAATACCTCAAACGATATGAGAGAGACTTGAGGTTTAATTATCTTTGAAAAACTTGTTTGATTGAAATTGTTGTGTTATGTTGATTAAGAAAATACTTTTCAATCCCTAAGTAAATGCAATACTGAAAATAAAAGAGATTAAGGGAAAGAAAACTTAGGCACAAAATTTATCCTGGTTCACCCACATCACCGTGAGTTACATCCAGTCCCAGTGGCAAACCACCACTGGATTTTCACTATCTGAGACCACAGATACAAGTATTCTTCACAGCCTCTTCAGACCATAACCGAGTATTCTTTTACAGTCAAGCCTCTCCAGGCTCACAAGTATTCTTTCTTCCACCAAGCCTCTCCAGGCTCAACAACCAAGTATTCTTTTACAGACAAGCCTCTCCAGGCTCACAAGTATTCTTTCTTCCACCAAGCCTCTCCAGGCTCTCAGACACATAAAGTGTTTACAAATTATAATCAAGTTTAAGTTTCCATGAAACATAAACTTAATCTCTTCCTGTACTAGAGGTTAACTGAGTACTACTCAGGATACAATGTATGAATCTAAGTACAAGGGTAAGACAGAGACATAAGTGTTTAAGTTAAGTACAATCTCGTCTCTAATAAGTGAGGTACTTCTCCCTCAACTAATTTGGCCTAAGTGAGATATGAAATTAAGCTCCAGCCTCATCCTCCAACCATTGGTTTCCATGGGTTACATTCTCACCCGTATCATTGGAATACCAAGGTATCTTCAAAGCTTCAAACCGTACCTAGTTTGATAGTCATTTGCTCAGCATGTTTGTCTTCAGACCAACAACCAACTTAATTGATCAAACAGATCAACTGAACAACATGACTAACTGACCAGCTAGTCAGTAGCCTGATTGATTCGAGAACCAACTCTCTGATCAAACTTTGTTGACATATTGATGATTCACTTTAGCTCAAGTCAACTCTTGTTAACCATTTGGCACTCAGCCTAGTTAACTTCACTCATCCTGATTGATTTTAAGAACCATCTTGAAAAATCCACTTCTTCAAATTTAATCTTGAGGCTATTTATATGTTCTTCTTGAATATAGCGGTTGAAGACGATTCATAATACCGTTGAGCTGATGAAGATGTGGCTCATATAGCCGTTGTGTAATAGCTTCTCAAACGGTTGCTTCTCCTTAAGAGAATAGGTGTTCAGACGATCCCGTTCTGACACTTGTTATGTGAGCCCTGTTTGAGAGATATTTCATGATATTATTCTGCGTATTCTCTCTTTTTAATTTCTTCTGCTTTCTCCAGCTTTCTTCTGTTTTGTATATGAGGAAGTATCCGTTGAATTTGGTCGCTTAGCCTATTCTGTATAAACTCCTTTTCTTCATTTGCTTCTGACATTGGTTCAGGATTTCATTCTGACAAAAGCTGACACTGTTCCTCTGCAAGAACTGCGTTGCAGAGATTTCCTCAGTGGTGTATGTAATTCAAAAACACCAGAAAAAGGTCTCTGTGTTTTTTGCCATAAATATGTTGAAAAAGAAACGTGTAGCAGAGAACGATATTTCTCAGCAATCTTCAGAGAGCAAAAGTCTTCATAGTCTTCAGCGAGTAGTGCCACGTCGGATTTCAGAAGGCCTCAATGCTTCAGACGGATTGAGACTTCAGACAGAATGAAACTTCAGACAGCTTCAACACTTCAAACAGGTTGATACTTCAGAAAGCTTCAATACTTCAGACGGATTGCATCCTTCAGACAACTTCAATTCTTCAGATGAGTTGACACTTTAGAAAGCTTCTTCCTTCTGATAAGAGGATTGTAACTTCATTCTTCTTTGTATCTTCTTCTTCTTCTTCTTCTTGTATATTCTTCTTCTGAGATAAAGATGTTGAATTGTATGTACTTTATTCAACCATCTTCCTTGCTTGATTTTGTTTAGTCTTCTAACCCATTCTGGTCATTCGCAGGCGTACATGCAGTAGGTCTGCGTACACAGATCCTTTTATTGCAGCAGGCGTTGCAGAGAGTCTTTGCAGTATTTCCTTATTTGTGTAAGACTTTGATCGAGGTAGAAAAGCATGTCTAGCTTTATCTACTGAGATGAGTGTACTCCATTTGATGGAGTGTGCTTTACGCTTTGCAACGTCTCCAAGAGATCATTTCTTGATTCTGACATCTTCATCTTTCATTTTCAAGACTGCTTTAGATCATCTTCAAATCTTCAAGTCGTCGTAGTCTTCAATTCTTCAGATCTTCAAAGTCTTTGAGTCTTCAATTCTTCAGTTCTTCAAAGTCTTTAGATATACCGAATTTCTTCAAAATTGCTTCAACTTAGTTGTGGATTACTCTTCTTAGGATTCTGCATTTTGTTCTTCTGATCCTGATCTTCTGAATGCGATTCTGATTATCTTCTTCTTCAAATAATTATTGTGACCTGAAACACAATCAACAAACCAATACCTTTCTCAGTAGAATCTGTTTATGTAATATTATTAAGTTCTTATATAAACTTATTTGACTTTAATATAATCTTATTTGTTAATTATTAATATAATCTTATCTGTTAATTATTAATATAATCTTATTATTAATCAATAAAACATAAAGATGCTGAGTCTTACAATCATGTTTAAATACTTAAACTGATTTATAGACTTCACAATCTCCCCCTTTTTAATGATGACAAATAAATTATATATTACTGACAAAATGTGTATAAAAAGAAGCGAGAGATAATAAACAAAATATTTAATTGTATTACTCCCCTTATCTATATTACTCCCCCTGAGACAGGCATTGACTCTTTTAGTTATCTTCTAAAACAATTAAATCTTTTCTATGCCAATTGTTGGTTAAGTCTTTTAGATACCAAATGTTAAATCTTTATTATCCAACTGTTAAATCTTTACTGTTAATATTTTAGATACTGATTGTTGTTCTTACTTATTATTATGACTTTTAGTTTGTTATCTTCTGAGTTTCCTTACTGTATTTTATATTTCTTTCCTATTTATGTTTCCTCCTATATGTCTCCCCTTTTGTTACATTCTTTTAGCATTTTGTTAGTTTATATTTCTCCCCCTTTTGTCATTGATTAAAAAGGTTTGGTGATTAGTTTTCTCTACTTTCGTTTTTATAACTTGTTATTTATCTTTCCCTTTTATCTTGCATTAAACAGAATAAACATTTTAAACTACTTGTTATATAGACTGTTATAAACCAACAATATACTATCCAAAAAGAAGATTTTATTAGATTAAATTTGTTACAATTACTCAGATACAAGGTTTTGAAGAGAAACAAAACATAAAAGAAAGGGGAAAACCAAAAAACAGAAAATACATTTAACATTGCTAACGCCGGAGATTCCTTCGAAGGCCTGAGGCATAGCCTTATCAGACTTCATCTCTTTCAAAGCCACCTCTACTCCTTCGGCTGAAAAGCCTCAGAGATGCCTCTTGAGCCAGTAGTCTCCCTTGTCAACCGTGCGTTCAGCACGCATTTCCCTTGTGACTCCAGAAACAACGGAGGTACATCATTTAAGACAGTGTCACGACCTCCAGCCATCATCTTAATTTCAAGAACCACTTTGTCAGTAGTTCTCTTAATAAGATTAGTTGTACTGGGATCTCCCAGTGGTCTTCCAATGCCCTGATGATGCAACAAGATCACCATGGTCCAAGTATAGAGAAACGGGTTTTCAGATGAACCCTTTCCCTTACTCTCCATTCTATACATCATCCAAGATGACTTGATCTTTGCTCCAACATGTTCCAGAAATCCTTCTGATATTTTCCTTTGCTTCTTCATTGTCCTTCAGAGAGCAACACACTCAGAACCTTTAGACAAAGCTATAGAAGAGCTTTGAGGATATGAGTTTGTGTAGAGAGCTCCTGTGAATTTATATGACTCGAAGCAAGGGTAAAATAGAGAAGTGAGGGAAATGAATCCATTGGATTGTTGTTCACGAGATGTATATAGGCTCAGATAGATTTCATGATGACGGTTTCAGACTTTGGGAGTCTTGAAATGTACTTCATTGATTGGTCATAGATGAAGCACCATAGGAAACTGAGTCATTAGCATTGATAAAGTAAGTTTTGGAAAACGTTTTCGAAAAAGCAGAAAAAGCAGATATACAAAAATATTTTTGAAAAACATATTTGAAGAGCTTTTCGCAAATTGAGAAGAAAAAATAAGGTTAAAAAAAATTTTAAAAGGAATTTTTGGAAAAACAGAATATTTTAAACAAGGACAGATAAAAATGTTTTATAAAAACAAGTATCTGAGAAACTGTTAAGGTTTGATTGTCTTAGGTTTTTACTTATTAAAGAATTAAGGTTTATAATCAGATTTTAAAGGTTTTACTAAAAGACAACTTTCACAGATTTTAAGATGAAGTGATGTTACCAAAGATCTGGTTGTTGTTCACTGGATGAAGAGGTGCTTTCTAACATTACTCCTTTCTTTGAAGACTTTTTCTTTTTCTGTGGTTGCTTGATGTCTGCACGTCCTACTTTTGTCTTTTGCTCCAGAGAATCTTTGAACAATCATCTTAACCTTTCTTCAAGAATTGAGATAGACTTTAATGGCCTAAGTATCAGTCACCTTAGCATTCTTGACCCACAATTTCAGCAAGTCTATAGAGAACTTTCTGAACAGGTTCAGAGAATAGGGATGTTACTGAGTCAAATAATCTTCTCAAGAGTTGAGTTAGGTTTGGTGCATAGAGTGTTAACCATCTTAACATTGTTGACCCACAATTTCAGTGAGTTCATCTCGAACTTCCTGAACAGGTTCAGACAATGGAGATGTTATCACACTAGCCATCCTTTTAGTAGCATCTGATGGTCTTCTTGAGATTATCTTCAAAAACTTGTTTTTCTGAAACATACACAAAATAAAAATACCTTTCAGTAGCATCTGATATTAAGTTCATTATTAAACCAAATGTCTTAGATTACTGATTACACTTTACCAAATTAAAAAATTCTCTTAGAATATAAATTTTAATTCTTTTTTTTATCTTATTAAGTTAATTAATTTTATCTTTTAGTTGAACCAATTAAGGAAGTGTGTTGAGTTAAAGATTCATACATACTTACAGAAATGTATAGTATAAACAATCACAAAATTTAATAACTTATAAAAGAAATTTATATCAACACAAGAGCAGAGCAGACGATTAAAAAAATATTGATCATAACAACAAAGAGGATAATAAAAAGACACAAGAGAATCATTGATCATCAGTATTCTTCTTTTCAGCCATGAGCTCTTGTAGCTTCTTCTCAGTCTTCTTCAGCTTCTTAGCAAGCCGCTTAACCCTGTTATTCACCTCCTTTAGATGATATGCACCCAACACCATCCTTTTTCTTCTTCGAGACTTCAAGTGGGTATCTTTAGTTCCTTCTTCAATGCGTGGAGCAAACAGAGAAGGAATGATCACTTGATTCTCAGGGGCTTCTTCTCTTTCAACAAGAGTATGTTCTAACTCAGCATGTGCACCCGGAGTGAAAAAGTCAGGAGACGGTTGATCAAAGAGACTTTCCATAGGAAATCCCTTGTGCAATAGAATCTTCATAATTAAGGTGTTATGAGGATAGAGATTCTCATTGCCCATCTCATTTCTGAACATCATCTGAAACATCAGCACCCAAAGGAGACCGATTCTCTTCTTCGTTAGTAAGTTTCCCATCACGAATCTTTCCAGCTGATTTATTTCTAATTTGTTGCGTCCTTTGGGAAGGATGCAACAGTTTAGCATAGCAAGAACTGCTCTGGGAATCTTCAGAAGTTTAGAGTGTCTATAAGGTGCTAGACGTCTTTCTCCAAAGAGGGCATTATCAAAGGCAAATGTCTTCTCTCGAATGGATTCCCACTTTTGAAAGTATTGTTCTCCTCGAGCAGGCACTCCAATCACTTCAGCAATTAAGGCATAGTCCACACAGATTGGTCTTCCCATCACTTCCATTTATTCCCAGACCAGTCTTCATTAGATATAACCTTGGAGTTGTTCCAGAACTCCAAAACGCTTTCCTCATGCCATGGTGAGGAAATGTTGTTGAAGTATGGAGTCCATCCAACAGCGTTGAAGTATTCAGATATCTTGTAGTCTGCCTCATCAAAATCTGAAAGATTAACCGCTTTGCAGGGTATAATCCTTTCATCAAACACAGAAGGGTTTGAGTTTCTTGATGATGCGGACATGTTTGCCATTGATTTCTATGGATCAAATGATCTTTCTGAGATGAAGATACTTGAGGAGACTTGACTTTTTAGGGAAAGGATTGAATAAAGTGTAATTTCCATGTTGATCATCCAATCCTTTTAAATAGGGAGCCATGCATGCTTCAAGCATTGATGAGAGACAATAATGTGCATTGAACCGGTGTGGGGAGTAGTGAAGTTGGCTAAACGTCTCTAGAAGGGGGGGTTGAATAGAGACCTTCCAAGTCTGTTCCTGCAGTTCCACACTAAAATTGATAGTTGAGACTTGCTCTCAAGTTAATTAACTTGGAGTCTCTGTTAAGACAAGAGAGAGCTTATACAATTTTAGTGGTGAGCTTAGTCTGATCTAGTGATTATTACTTATATTGATTACCAATTAAGTTATCTCTTTAATTATCAAGATATCTTACTGATTTCAGTATAGTTAGATGTGTAAGCAAGGTAAGAGACAAGAGACAGAGATCTTATCCTGGTTCACCCACACCTTGGGCTACGTCCAGTCCCCACAACCTGTGAGATTTTCCACTATTGACAACCAGCCAATACAAGTATTCTTACAGCCTCTTCAGGAAGATCCACTCACACTAAGCCTAGGCACACTCCTATCTTAGCTGAGTCACAAGTATTCTTACAGCCTCTTCAGGACGTACACCCTCACTTCTAAGACTAGGCACACTTCCTATCTTAGGTGAGAAAAGATACTGATGAGTGTTTATGATAAGTCTAGCCTGAGCTCATACACAGTATGGATATAGAAGTTAATGAGCTAGACTGAGTCTCAACTCAGATTACAGTAATTGAATGATACACACAGAGATGAGATGAAAGAGACAGATGAACAATCTCAAGATGAGATGAGTCTGATCTTCAGACAGCTGATGGATGTACTTGAGATGTCTGTTGAGATGTGATAAGATGCTTGATGATTTTACAGATGTATAGGCAGTCTCTCTCACTTCTCAGTTTCCAACAATGCCTCTTTTATACCAGGACTTGAGAAACTAGCCGTTTATGGCCGTTGGAGTCCGTTGGAGCTTGCAGCATCAGTCACGGTCTTTTCAGTAGGTTCTGAGCAGCTTTTCAGTCTAAAGTACTGTGTCAGTGTCCTTGCATGCTTTTTAGTTGACTTGGCTTGTTGTCTCCTGATACTGAGAATGCTTTCTGTCTTAAGTCCAGATCCTGTTGTGCTCTTGTTGCATCTCTAGTGAGATCTCTTCTTGCTGCGTCTGTTCTTGAGACGACGCCTCAAGCTGTTCTTGCATCTCAAGTTGAACTAGCATCTGTTCATAGCTTGCATCCCAAGGTGTCCTTGAGTCTCTTTAAAGCTTCATGCTGAGATCTCTTTTATCCTTGGAATGACATCTGAACAATAGACATGTGCATCTCATGCTGCGTTATTTTCTGAATTGTTTCTCTTAGTCTTACTGATGTGTCTGATTGCTTCTGCATCTGTTTATTGATTCTGATTGTGCCTTATAAGCTTATGCTTCTGCATGGTTTCTGATCTTGTGTTGCCTTGCATGTAATCTGGTTCTTTCAAGTGAATTGGCAATCTTTTCAGTCTCAATGGTTTCCTGAAATAACTCAAGATGTACAAGGTCTCTGCCATACTTGAACACACAGTTAGTAATACAAGATGCATCTCATCTGAATATTTGAACTTACTTAGTTTGACATATTAAAAACTTCTTTAGGGTGAGCTTGTCTCAACAATCTCCCCCTTTTTTGATGATGGCAAACTATAAGTTATATATCTGATGAGATTTTGGAGAAAGATGCATGAGGATATGATTTTCATTTCTCTTTTAAAAAGTGCAATCTCATAATTAAATAGAGGTAACAATATGGGAAGAACTCCCCCTGAATCATAGCTTCCTTTTCTGTTTATTGATTAGAGCTTTGATTAATGTATTAAGATATCAGACAAAATTGTACTGCATAATTAGAGAGTCAATTTTCATTAATCACAAAGATAATGAGGATGATTACAAAATAAAAGATGCCACTGCATCTTATCAAAATACTGAAAAGATGCTAACTGCTTCTCTAGCATCAATCAGATCAATCCTCACAAACATATAGCTGAAATAAAATAAATCCTAACTAAGACTCTCATTAGATATCTAACCTACTCTCCCCCTTTTGACATTATCAAAACATGAAAATCTAGCTAAGCTAGGATGAGTGGGAAGAGGATGAGTCAGAGTCAGGTCCAGATGGCCTTAGCACAGTCTGTGGGATATCCGGCAAAGGAGGCACATGGGTGAGATGACTATTAATCTGCTTGTGATACTCATTGGATGTGTGCATTTCCTGGAGAACAATATCAAAGGCAGTAAACAGAGCCTCTTGTCTTTCCTTTTGGTGCTTCATCTTTTTGAGTATCTTCTTTTGATTTTCTTCTAATCTGTTGTTGAGGTTTTGATGGTATTGTGTTGTTCTTCATGGAGTTGATTCAGAAAGGTGTTGATGGAAGTGGAGATATGTGTGGGAATGGATGGTTCAGATGAGGGAGGATCAGCAGGCTTGGGTCTTGCAGCAGATGGTGCAGACTGATCATACTTAGGTAGAGGTGAGTGGAGGATGGTCTCAACGAAAAATTTTCCAGGAGTAGGGAAGGAGGTTTGATAGGAGTAAGATGGTTGAACCTTCCCAGGAGTAGTTTGTGGAGGGATCAAGTTGTCAGCAACCTCTTGCTCCAGGTGTTGTGGTTCAGGAGCTGTCTCATGGCTCGAGACAGTGGTTTCTTTCTCCAAGCTCACAAGCGTCTCTGCAACTATCTTGCTTGCAGAAGAAACCTTCTCTGTGATTGCTTCAACAGGAGGAGAGGGTATTGGGGATTGATGGAGGAGAGAATCAGCAAAGGCATGTTCTTCATTCAGATTGATCTCCTTGTCAGGAATAGCTTCATTCTCTGCATTGACCAAAACATCTTCAGTTCTGGCCACCTCATCTTCCCTTCTCAGCTCTTCCTCTTCTGCCACCTTGTTAAGCTGTGGTACAGCTGGTGCAGGAGTCTGTTCTGTCTGAATGAGGGGCTGAGATCTGGACCTCTTTTTCTTTTGCTTCTTTTTCTCAGTTTCTATGGAGGGGGATGGTCGTTCCTTTCTCTTCTTTTCTTTCACAGGAACCTCAGATTTCTCTTGAGGTTCCACAGCAGCTTCTGTTGAGGCCTTCTTCTTCATTTTCTTCTTTGCCTCAGATAGATGAGATGATGGGGAAGCCTGTGTGGTGGTAGGCATAGCAGGTGTAGAACCAGTCAAAGGAAAAGTAGGAGGAGGAATAGACTTACCATCTAGACTCAGAGACTTGAGATTCTTGCTTCCTATGTATCCAGGTCTTTCCTCAGACTTCTCACAGTTGCTCAAGTCAACTTTGAAGTGTCTCAAGATGATGGTGGTAAGCATTCCAAGAGAGAAGCATTGATTTTTGAATTGTGGAAGGCATGCTCCATATGCCTTAGTATGAGAAATGGTAGATTGAGGGGGATTCCATGCTTGAGATGGTACATGACCATCAGGTCTTAGTGATATACCTTGTTGAAAGTGCCAGCCCTTGGCATGATGCACTTGGCAACCAGATGAAACAGAAATTTACCAAAAGGATTGAGAGATGATGAGGCATCTGATATCAGTCCTCCTTTGAACAGAGATGTACCAACATTTCCTGAGGAGATACCAACATTGTCCCACCAATGCTCTTCATGATATAACCTGTTTCCAGTCACGGGTGCTTTGACAATCGTTCCAAGAATCTCTTCAGTCAGCTCAATATGGACTCCTTTGATATCAGAGATGATATGGGGCTGTTCTTGTGAGGATCCCTTGGCTTTGTAGCAAGCAGCATAAAAGGCTCTTGTCATCTTTGGAAAGACAACATCTGTCATTGTCAGGTAATCTTGCCAACCTTGCTTTTTCAGATATGGGGTCAGATCCCATCCTTCATCTTTCAATTCCTGAGTTGATATCACCCTTCCAACTATGATAGTCTTCTCAGAGAATCGTTTAGTAAACTTATCTTCTATTTCAACACTTGAGAATAGATCAGATTGAAAGGAGATCTTCTTTCCTTCAGCAGCTTTCTCTTTTCCTTTCTTTGGCTCTTGTTGTGTAAGGTCTATATGGACAGGGGATTTGGGTGCAGAGGTTTGAGTAACTTGGGATGCTATTCTCTGAGATTTCATCCTAGGGGGTAAGGGTGTGCTATTTTTGGAAGAGGTGGATTTTGAGGATGGAGAGGGTTGTGCAGGTGTAATGGTTTGAGATGGTTCAGATTCAGTGCTAGGTTGTGGAGATGGTGAATGAGTCAGGGTTTCTTGGCTTGAGTGAATACTGAGTGATTTTGATTCATCAGAAGACATCTTGTCTGGAGAGGAAGAAGATGATGAATCAGAGTGTGGAAGTTTTAGAGCTGTGACCTTAATGCGCATTTGAGAGAAGTAAGAGATGCGTATGAGATGAGACTTAAATAGTCTTCAGACAAGTGAGGAAAGGAAGAGAGAGAGAGACGTAATAACTGCCTGTTAGTGGGGAGTTATTGTGGTAGTTGTGGGAGGTTAGCTCTCCTTTTTATAGCCTAACGGCTAGTTTCCCAATTAGTGGGCAGTAACTAGCCGTTTGAGTAACGACTCAAAACCTTTCATTTCTGACACATGGATACGTCTCACTAATTTTATGAGACGCAAGTTCAGATGAGTCATGAGACGTGTCTGGTGACAGATGCGTCTGAGCTCTTATCTCTGAACAGATGACACTTGAGTCTCATCTCTGGTGAGATTTTTAGTCATAGAGCTCATGGTAGAGCTTGTCTCAACTACTTACTTTTATTCAAGAGAACATATGTTTAGCAATTTTAGGTTCTCATTGAATCTTTCTTCAACTAAAGGTTTTGTAAAGATGTCAGCTAGCTGACTCTTTGTATCTACAAAAAATAGCTCAATATTTCCTTTCTGAACATGATCCCTTATAAAATGATGCTTGATGTCAATATGTTTGGACCTAGAGTGATGAACAGGGTTCTTTGCAAGATTTATGGCACTTGTATTATCACAATAAATAGGAATTTTAGAGTACCTGACTGCATAATCTTGCAGCTGAGATTTGATCCATAGAACTTGAGTACAGCATGCAGCTGCTGAGACATACTCAGCCTCTGTTGTGGATAGGGCAATAGTGTTTTGCTTCTTGCAAGACCATGAGATGAGACACTTCCCTAGAAATTGACAAGATCCACTGGTGCTCTTTCTGTCTGTCTTGTCTCCAGCAAAATCAACATCACTATATCCTATGAGATCAAAGCTTTTTCCCTTCTCATACCATAGGCCAAGATTAGTAGTCCCAATCAAGTATCTAAATATTCTTTTTACAGCAGTAAGGTGAGACTCTTTGGGATTTGATTGGAATCTTGCACACATACCTACAGCAAACTGAATGTCTGGTCTGCTGGCAGTTAGGTACATAAGAGAACCAATCATACCCCTGTATAGTTTGTCTGATACAGCTTTACCACCTTCATCCTGATCTATTTGAGTTGATGGGTGCATGGGAGTTTTCATTGGTCTTGCCTCACTCATTTTAAACTTGCTGAGAAGATCTCTTGTACATTTTGCTTGACTGATGAAGATCCCATCAGCTAGCTGTTTGATTTGTAATCCCAGGAAGAATCTCAGCTCACCCATCATACTCATCTCAAACTCACCCTGCATGAGACTTGAAAATTCATGACATAGAGACTCATTAGTTGATCCAAAGATAATATCATCAACATAAATTTGAACAATTAATAAGTCTTTGCTAATTTCTTTCTTAAACAGGGTGGTATCAATCTTACCCCTTGTAAAATTATTTTTAAGTAAAAATGAACTTAACTTGTCATACCAAGCCCTTGGAGCTTGCTTGAGACCATACAGAGCTTTGGACAGCTTAAGCATATGTTTTGGATGATCAGGGTCTTCAAACCCAGGGGGCTGCCTTACATAAACTTCTTCTTCTATGATTCCATTTAGGAATGCACTTTCACATCCATCTGGTATAATTTGAAGTTTCTGATGGCTGCAAAGGCTAGCAAAATCCTGATTGCTTCAAGTCTTGCTACTGGTGCAAAGGTCTCATCATAATTTATTCCTTCTTGTTGGTTGAACCCTGAGCCACCAGTCTAGCTTTATTTCTCATGACTTTACCTTTCTCATTTAGCTTGTTTCTGAAGACCCATCTGGTTCTAATTATGGTTTGATGAGATGGTGGGGGTACCAGATTCCAGACCTTGCTTTTCTCAAACTGAGTCAATTCCTCTTCCATGGCCTTAATCCAGGATTCATCATTTAAGGCCTCATATATATCTTTTGGCTCTATGTCAGATAGAAGAGCCATTAGATTCTCTGTGTCTCTGAAGGAAGATCTGGTTCTGACTCTGTCTGATGTTTCTCCAAGTATCTGATCTCTTGGATGAGATCTTGCCAGTCTCCAGCTTCTGGGTAGTTGAGATGCATGCTCATTTTGTATCTCAACATTTTCTTGTCTGATATCTAGAGATCTGGTTTGATTATCTGATTTATCTTCCTCTTGAAGATCATGAGGAGGTTCAGATTGACTGCTTCTGAGAGGTACTCCTTCAGACTGGCCTTCTCTTCTGTGTTCAGACAGAGGTGATCTTATCATTTTTTGTTCAGATGTGAGTCTTTCTTTAGCTTCCTGAGTTGAGATCTTCAGATCTTTTATCAGTTCTTCTATCTCCTCATCAACTTCTTTCTGAGTATTTCCCTGTACTTCATTGAATACTACATGCATAGATTCTTCAGTAGTTTTGGTTCTTAGGTTGTATACTCTGTAAGCTTTAGAAGTTAGTGAATATCCTAGAAAGATTCCTTTATCTGATTTGGTTTCAAATTTTCCCAACGGATCTTTTGTATTTAGAATATACCAATCACATCCAAACACATGAAAATATGAAACTGAAGGTTTCCTACCTTTCCATAGCTCATATGGAGTCTTATTCAAGATCTTTCTTATGATGACTCTGTTCAAAATGTAGCAAGAAGTATTTACAGCTTCAGCCCAGAAATACATTTCAATTCCAGAGTCACATAACAAAGTTCTAGCCATTTCTTGAAGACTTCTATTTTTCCTCTCAACTACACCATTCTGTTGAGGAGTCCTTGGACAAGAGAAGTTATGAGTTATGCCATTTTTATCAAAGAATTTTTTAAACTTAGCATTCTCAAATTCTCCTCCATGGTCACTCCTAACAGATCCAATGCTGTATCCTTTCTCAGATTGAATCTTTTTGCAAAAGGTTTTAAATGAATCATATGATTCATCTTTCTGAGATAGGAACAGAACCCAGGTGAATCTTGAGAAATCATCCACAATGACAAAACCATACTTTTTACCACTGAGACTTGCTGTCTTAGTTGGTCCAAATAGGTCAATGTGGAGGATCTCAAGAGGTCTGATAGTTGAGACACAGTCTTTGGTTTGAAACTTGATTTGTTGTGCTTGCTTTTTATGCAAGGATCACACTTCAGGTCTTTGTCAAATTTTACCTTAGGTAATCCTTTGACAAGAGACTGGCTAGCAAGCTGATTCATAGTTCTCATGTTAATGTGTCCAACCCTTTTGTGCCAAAGCCATCTCTCATGATCATGAGACATGAGACAGGTGAGATCTGACAGACTCTCAAGTGTGACTGAGTAAAGATTTTTCTTTCTTGTTCCAGAGAAAATGATTTTTCCAGTTTTAGAGTTTATGATCTCACAAAAAGTAGGCTGGAAATTAACATGATAAACATTGTCACACAGTTGGCTAATACTCAGCAAATTATGTTTCAGACCTTCAACATAATATACATTCTCAATTTGAGCTGTGTTGGCCTTACCAATTTTACCTATGCCCTTGATCTGGGCTTTGTTGTTGTCCCCAAAGGAGACAACTCCAGAAGACTTTTCTTCAAGTGATAGGAACTTGCTTTCGTCTCCTGTCAAGTGCCTTGAATATCCACTGTCTAGCACCCACTCTTTCTTGGTCTTTGCTGCTGCCAGGAACATCTGTTACAGCAAGAGATTTAGCTTTGGGTACCCACTTGTATTTGGGTCCTGCATGGTTAGTTACCTTTCTCTCAGATGCTACTTGTCTCATGTAACAATCTGTGGCTTTATGGCCATATTTACTACAACAAGAGCATCTTTCTTTCTTTTTCTTTCTTGCAGGTATGAAGAAATCTTTGTACCAGACTTCATTTGAAGATCTCTCATAACCAAGCCCAGCTTTATCAAAAATACCTTTTTGAGATCCAATAAGTCTCTCAAGGTTTTTTGTACCACCAACAAATTTTGCTAGGTCATTTATGAGAGTTCTGTTTTGGAGTTTAAGCTGTAGATTTTCTTCTTGTAAACCTTTTTGATCTTGCTCATTGAGAGCTTGAGTCTTTGCTTTTACTTGTACAGACAGTTTCATGTGAGACAACATGAGACTACTGTTTTTATGATTCAGATCTTCATTTTCTTTTTCAAGGAATTTGATTTTTTCAAGAGCTGTATTTAAATCAGATTTGAGTAAGGAGCTCTTAGATGCAAGAAGATTTGAATCATACAGAAGATTCTCAAAAGCAGACTTGAGCTCATCAACAGAATATTCAGAGTCAGATTCATTTACCTCTTCATCTGATGAGTCTCCTTTTGCCATGAGACATATGTTAGCTGACTGTCCATCTTGACTTTCTTCTTCTTCATCTGTGTCATCCCAGGTGGCCATCATTGCCTTCTTCCTTGGACTTTTCCTCATTTCTTTTCTGAGTTAAGGACATTCAGACCTAATATGTCCAGGCTTCTTGCATTCAAAGCATATAACTTGTCCCTTCTTGTCAGTCCTTTCTCCTCTTCTCGAGGGGAAACTCTTTCTTCCAGTTCCTCTGGCTCTCCACATACGTCTGATCTTCCTTGAGATGTAGGCTAGCTCGTCATCCATCTCACTATCATCTTCATCCTCATCATCCTCTTCTGTTTCTGAGTCTTGAGATGAGTTGAGTGAGGTTTGTTGAGATGAGCTAGTCTTTTTGCCTTAGGAGTTACTGGAAGCTGCTTTCAGTGCTATAGACTTGGGACGTCTGATGAGATCTTCTTCCATTAACTCTTGCTCATGTACCTTCAAAGATCCAAGAAGCTCATCCAGTCTGAGGGTGCTCAAGTCTTTGGCTTCCTGGATGGCTGTTACCTTTGGTCTCCAAGGTTTGGGCAGACTTCTCAGAATTTCCTTACCATGTCCTGATTTGAATATGTTCTTCCTAGAGATTTCAGGTCATTTGTTATGACAGTGAATCTCCTCACCATGTCTTCAATGCCTTCATCTTCAATCATCTTGAAAAGCTCATATTGTCTAACCAGTATGTTGATCTTGGCTTCTTTGACTTGGTTTGTTCCCTCATGTTCGATCTCAAGAGCATCCCATATTTCTTTTGCAGACACACATCCTGCTACCTTGTCATATTCACTGCAGCTAAGAGCACAGGTTAGCAGATATTTAGCTCTTGAGTTTAGAACATACCTTGCTTTCTCAGCATCTGTCCATTGATCTCTGGGTTTGGCTGCCCTGAGTCCCAGTTCATCTGTGATGTATGGCATATAGGGGCCCATCTCAATGATTTCCCATAGATCAGCATGCTGAGATTCAATGAACAATCTCATCCTGTCTTTCCAGTAGTAGTAATCAGTTCCATCAAAGGCAGGAGGTCTGTTTGTTGAAGCTCCTTCAGGAATGAACAGACTTGTGCTAGGACCAGCCATGGATCTTTTTCCTCTTCACACAAAGGTGTGCTCAACCCCTAGAGGCCGAGCTCTAATACCAACTGAAGTTGGCTAAACGTCTCTAGAAGGGGGGGTTGAATAGAGACCTTCCAAGTCTGTTCCTGCAGTTCCACACTAAAATTGATAGTTGAGACTTGCTCTCAAGTTAATTAACTTGGAGTCTCTATTAAGACAAGAGAGAGCTTATACAATTTTAGTGGTGAGCTTAGTCTGATCCAGTGATTATTACTTATATTGATTACCAATTAAGTTATCTCTTTAATTATCAAGATATCTTACTGATTTCAGTATAGTTAGATGTGTAAGCAAGGTAAGAGACAAGAGACAGAGATCTTATCCTGGTTCACCCACACCTTGGGCTACGTCCAGTCCCCACAACCTGTGAGATTTTCCACTATTGACAACCAGCCAATACAAGTATTCTTACAGCCTCTTCAGGACGATCCACTCACACTAAGCCTAGGCACACTCCTATCTTAGCTGAGTCACAAGTATTCTTACAGCCTCTTCAGGACGTACACCCTCACTTCTAAGACTAGGCACACTTCCTATCTTAGGTGAGAAAAGATACTGATGAGTGTTTATGATAAGTCTAGCCTGAGCTCATACACAATATGGATATAGAAGTTAATGAGCTAGACTGAGTCTCAACTCTGATTACAGTAATTGAATGATACACACAGAGATGAGATGAAAGAGACAGATGAACAATCTCAAGATGAGATGAGTCTGATCTTCAGACAGCTGATGGATGTACTTGAGATGTCTGTTGAGATGTGATAAGATGCTTGATGATTTTACAGATGTATAGGCAGTCTCTCTCACTTCTCAGTTTCCAACAATGCCTCTTTTATACCAGGACTTGAGAAACTAGCCGTTTATGGCCGTTGGAGTCCGTTGGAGCTTGCAGCATCAGTCACGGTCTTTTCAGTAGGTTCTGAGCAGCTTTTCAGTCTAAAGTACTGTGTCAGTGTCCTTGCATGCTTTTTAGTTGACTTGACTTGTTGTCTCCTGATACTGAGAATGCTTTCTGTCTTAAGTCCAGATCCTGTTGTGCTCTTGTTGCATCTCTAGTGAGATCTCTTCTTGCTGCGTCTGTTCTTGAGACGACGTCTCAAGCTGTTCTTGCATCTCAAGTTGAACTAGCATCTGTTCATAGCTTGCATCCCAAGGTGTCCTTGAGTCTCTTTAAAGCTTCATGCTGAGATCTCTTTTATCCTTGGAATGACATCTGAACAATAGACATGTGCATCTCATGCTGCGTTATTTTCTGAATTGTTTCTCTTAGTCTTACTGATGTGTCTGATTGCTTCTGCATCTGTTTATTGATTCTGATTGTGCCTTATAAGCTTATGCTTCTGCATGGTTTCTGATCTTGTGTTGCCTTGCATGTAATCTGGTTCTTTCAAGTGAATTGGCAATCTTTTCAGTCTCAATGGTTTCCTGAAATAACTCAAGATGTACAAGGTCTCTGCCATACTTGAACACACAGTTAGTAATACAAGATGCATCTCATCTGAATATTTGAACTTACTTAGTTTGACATATTAAAAACTTCTTTAGGGTGAGCTTGTCTCAACAAGTAGTGCATCGTGCCGATTGATAGAAACCGTTTGATGATTCAATGATTCACATTGCGCCGTTTCACATTTATCAAAAAAAATGATTAACACATATGACTCTTCATCGACTTAAATAAATATGCACATATATTCATACAGATAATGTTCTACTAAACATGCGCAACTGTTCAACTCATGTATACAAACAACGAGAAGAAAATATGCAGCAAATATTTACACAGAATATATTATAAACATCAGGCAATATACATTAAAACACATATCATGCAATAGTTTATTTTCACACAATTATATATATAAATACACATTCAAGAATTAATGATTTCAATCAAACAGATCATGCAACACATTTTCATACTATAAACAATTTCAATAAAACAAATCATACAAAAAATAAGTAACTATAATTAAATTTAAATTTAAATTTAGATTGGAAAGGTGTCACCCGTTTGTGATCTAGAAATAGATACACTTTCCTTTTCCAGTTACGTCCTGCGCTTCAGTTCTGTGAATAATGAGTTTTGGAAAATGATTTTCCTATTCTCATCATCTTTCTTCAGAGTTGCTTCAGCTTGGTGAGATTTCCATCTTCTGAGGATCTACTCCTTCTGCATTTGTTAGATGCTCAACCCGAAGGTGAGCTCTGATACCAATTGTTAGGACCACAGGAAACACTAGAAGAGGGGTTGAATAGTGTTTTAAACTTTATTGAATAATTTTGGAAATCTTTAATTTAAGATAGCATTTAAAAAGAACAACGTTCAAAGACCAATCTTAAGATCAGAGTTTAATTGAAACATGCGGAAGATAAGAAAGATAAAATTGATAATCTTTCTAAAAGCTTAAGATTGTTTTAAATGAAAGTTTTTCAAAGTATCTTCTGAGGATTATTACAAAGAGTATCTTTAGAACGGTTTCTAAAATACTTCAGCAGACTAAAGATCATCGGAGGTCTGATTCTAGTTTCTGAACTGAGTTTTTTTCAGACTCACTTCAAACACTTATTTCAGAAGTTCTTAAAGGTATATTCTTTGTAATACCTCAAACGATATGAGAGAGACTTGAGGTTTAATTATCTTTGAAAAACTTGTTTGATTGAAATTGTTGTGTTATGTTGATTAAGAAAATACTTTTCAATCCCCTAAGTAAATGCAAAACTGAAAATAAAAGAGATTAAGGGAAAGAAAACTTAGGCACAAAATTTATCCTGGTTCACCCACATCACCGTGAATTACATCCAGTCCCAGTGGCAAACCACCACTGGATTTTCACTATCTGAGACCACAGATACAAGTATTCTTCACAGCCTCTTCAGACCACAACCGAGTATTCTTTTACAGTCAAGCCTCTCCAGGCTCACAAGTATTCTTTCTTCCACCAAGCCTCTCCAGGCTCAACAACCAAGTATTCTTTTACAGACAAGCCTCTCCAGGCTCACAAGTATTCTTTCTTCCACCAAGCCTCTTCAGGCTCTCAAACACATAAAGTGTTTACAAATTATAATCAAGTTTAAGTTTCCATGAAACCTAAACATAATCTCTTCCTGTACTAGAGGTTAACTGAGTACTGAAGTAAATCACAGAGTCACAAGAAGGGGGGTTGAATTGTGACCCTTGAAAACTTTTGGTCCAACCTGCAAGTACTTTGAACAACTTACTGATCTTTGCTCAAGGAATGTCTTGGCTATCAGAAGTTCCTTATAGAAGATAGTTGTTAGTGTATAATGCCAACTAAGTAGATTAAAACTATCTTCTTAAAGGCAAGCCAAATCATAAGGACTGATCTCATTAAAATTTATTCTTCCATATAATGTTTTTAATGTAGTTACAACTTAGAATAAGGTTCAGAAGAATAATATAATGTTTATGCAGTTATGCAGAAGCAAAACAATGAATCTGTCACTTTAAACCAATCTTCTGAAGAGTCAAATGATTTTGTATTTTAATAATACTTTCCAGAATAGTTATTTAACCAATAACTAATAATATTATGTGAGAAAAACTGTTCAGAAGCATAGTATAAAGTTTCTGCAGTTATGCAGAAGCAAAACATTGAATCTGTCACTTTAAACCTATCTTCTGAAGGGTCAAATGAACTTGAAACTTTATGAAACTTTCCAGATCATATATTTAAGTAGTAATCAATTAGAATATCAAGTTATATTGAATTAAAATCATGTTTATAAAGATCTGGTAGTTTGGACCCCAAGTTCAATGTTGAACAATGGACAGATTTCAAGAATTGTGCTTCTGAAGCACCTAACAGTTTCATAATTTAATGAAACTTTCCAGATCAGTATTTAACTGATATGGATGTAATTTATGTGAAAATATTAGTTCAAAAATAGGTTTATCAAAATTTAGTAGTTTGAACCTCAAGTTCCAATGTTGAACAATGAACATCTTTTAAGAAATGTGCTTCTGGAGCACCAAACAGTTTCATAATGTAATGAAACTTTCCAGATCAGTATTTTAACTGATATGGATGTGTTTTATATGAAAATATCAGTTTAAAAACAAGTTTATCAAAATATGGTTTGTAGCTTGCTAAATATTCAAAGTATGAACAATAACTAACCAAGCAATAGATGTATGTGCAGAAAATTAAAGAGAGTAAGGGTAAGAGATATTGCACACATTATTTTTATACTGGTTCACCTCTCAACCTTGAGGCTACGTCCAGTCCCTACTCCCTGTAGGATTTTCCACTATATCAACCTTGATACAATGACTTCTTGGGTGCTCCTCACCACTAGTATTCTTTTTCCACAGCCTCTTCAGGCTTTCTACATAATCAACAAACTCACGGAAATAGACCATGATTTACTGCAAAAGCACAGGTTCAGAAATCTGCAGAACTTCCTTCTGCAGAAGCACAGGTCCAGAAATCTGCAGAACTTCCTTCTGCAGACTCCAAACACACACAGGCTCACACCAGAGCCTTTACAACCTCTCCAATAACTTTACCTAATGTGCCACAAGAGATTTTATAACAGACCAATCTCTCTGTCCTTACAGAAGCACAGAAACAACAAGGTAAAGTGCAAAAAGCTCACTAGATTACAATCAGAGTAGTAGTAGAATATCCTAGTGAGCAAAACTCCCCCTCAACAACTTGCATAAGCAGATTAGAAAGAATTTGAGGAGAGAGAAAAGGTTCCAGAAGCTGGCAGTGAAAGCTCAGAGATTATTTTATGCTTCTGGAGTGAGAGGTGTGTCTCAATGTGAAGAGAGCACCTCCTTTTATAGGTGAGGAGCCTTGTAGCCGTTGGAATGCAGTCAAAATGATCCAGTTGTGATGCTTTGACAAGTCCCTTTCAGGTACAGCTGCAAAAGCTGACTGGTACAACTGTCTTGTTGACTGGTCTTCATGCTTCTGCAGACAACAAAACTGGCTCATTTCTTCACCAATGCTTCTTTGAATTTGCTGAGGATGATTTCTGGATTATTTCAAGTGTATTTCAACTTGTGTTACTCAGCTAAGTCAGCAGGAGATTCATTTTAGACTTTCTGGTTCAATTTGCTGCTTCTGCAGAGTCTATACTTGCACATTCCTTCTGCAGAATTGCTTCTGATCAACTGCAGATGATTCTCATGCTTCTGTGACATGTTTCATGTTCTTCAGTTGATATATCTTAAGAATGAAATTCTGTTTTTGCTTTCTTCTTAGAATTTCCTCCTAAAATGAATCTTCCTTCTAAAAACGATTTCATTTGGAGTTCTTGAGATGCTTCTTCTTGTTTCTGGAAGTGTGCAGAAATTCTGTTTCTTCTGCAGAAGCAAACTGCATCTTCTGGAAATGTGCAGAAATTTTGTTTCTTCTTCAAATATGCTTGTAATGCTTCCAATCTTTTGTCCTTGCGTTATTTGCATTGTGAGAGAAGTAATTATGCTTATGGAAGCTCCTTTTAGTGTTCTTCAACTTGAAATATTCAAGGATAATATCTTGAGGAGTGTGGGAACTTGTTCAATGCTTCTAAAGATAGTTTGAACATGTTTGCAACTTGAAATAAGAATTTGATGCTTCTACAGAAACTGTAAGTTTTGCTTCTAAGGACAAAACTGTGTTTCTAGTGATATTGATCTTCTCCAATTGCTTTGTTTGCATTAGCAACACTTGGAATGAATATGCTTGAATTGCTTAAGTGATCTTTCACATTCATAAGGTGTCCAATTTCATGAAAAGCTCCTTCTCATGCTTCTAGTGGTCTTGAATGATCCTTCCAAAGCTTCAACTTTGCTTCTGAAGCTTGATACAACTCAGTTTAATGTTCATGGGATCTTAGATGAACTATCTTGACCTTCTTGAAGCTAAGAAGCTACTTCTTGAACTCGTTTCATCACTTTTGACATGAAAGCTCTATGTAACATGCTTCTGGACACATGTTCTGATGTTAAATGATGTTTTTTATCTTTACACCTTCCTTCTGTAACTTTTCCTGTATTCTTTCAAGCATTCTCAAGTGAAAGCATTAGTACCAAAGTATTCAAAACACTTAGAATATTGTTGTGAAAGTTTGTTGTCATTAAAACCTTTGCTCAAAGGGTCTTGGACTTTACAAGTACTACTCAGGATACAATGTATGAATCTAAGTACAAGGGTAAGACAGAGACATAAGTGTTTAAGTTAAGTATAATCTCGTCTCTAATAAGTGAGGTACTTCTCCCTCAACTAATTTGGCCTAAGTGAGATATGAAATTAAGCTCCAGCCTCATCCTCCAACCATTGGTTTCCATGGGTTACATTCTCACCCGTATCATTGGAATACCAAGGTATCTTCAAAGCTTCAAACCGTACCTAGTTTGATAGTCATTTGCTCAGCATGGTTGTCTTCAGACCAACAACCAACTTAATTGATCAAACAGATCAACTGAACAACATGACTAACTGACCAGCTAGTCAGTAGCCTGATTGATTCGAGAACCAACTCTCTGATCAAACTTTGTTGACATATTGATGATCCACTTTAGCTCAAGTCAACTCTTGTTAACCATTTAGCACTCAGCCTAGTTAACTTCACTCATCCTGATTGATTTCAAGAACCATCTTGAAAAATCCACTTCTTCAAATTTAATCTTGAGGCTATTTATATGTTCTTCTTGAATATAGTCGTTGAAGATGATTCATAATACCGTTGAGCTGATGATGATGTGGCTCATATAGCCGTTGTGTAATAGCTTCTCAAACGGTTGCTTCTCCTTAAGCGAATAGGTGTTCAGACGATCTCGTTCTGACACTTGTTATGTGAGATCTTCTTGAGAGATATTTCATGATATTATTCTGCGTATTCTCTCTTTTTAATTTCTTCTGCTTTCTCCAGCTTTCTTCTGTTTTGTATATGAGGAAGTATCCGTTGAATTTGGTCGCTTAGCCTATTCTATATAAACTCTTTTTCTTCATTTGCTTCTGACACTGGTTCAGGATTTCATTCTGACAAAAGCTCACACTGTTCCTCTGCAAGAACTGCGTTGCAGAGATTTCCTCAGTGGTGTATGTAATTCAAAAACACCAGGAAAGGTCTCTGTGTTTCTTGCCATAAATATGTTGAAAAAGAAACGTGTAGCAGAAAACGATATTTCTCAGCAATCTTCAGAGGGCAAAAGTCTTCATAGTCTTCAGCGAGTAGTGCCACGTCGGATTTCAGAAGGCCTCAATGCTTCAGATGGATTGAGACTTCAGACAGATTGAAACTTCAGACAGCTTCAACACTTCAGACATGTTGATACTTCAGACAACTTCTGTAGATGCATATACTTGTAGATATATTATATGCAGGTTTTGATGATGCCAATGGAAAGAAAATGAGTTCACAAGATTGACAAAAAGAATTTGGCAAAAGAAAGAGAAAGAGCAAGGAGCAAAGGTCAATACAAGATCAAGACTACAAGTGATGTTAGATAAGTATTAGTCTAGTTAGATAGAGTGTTAAAAGAATTCTAGACTTTGCAAGTAATTTGGCCTTTAAAATAAAGTTTATGCAAAAATGTTTTATGAACCAAAATTAAGTTCAAAATAAATATTTTGAACTGGTAATCGATTACCAGTTGGAGTGTAATCGATTACCAGCAAGCATTCAACTTCTGGAATGAAATTTTGGTTCTGGTAATCGATTACCAAAACCTGTAATCGATTACCATAGTGCAGAAAATTGAAATTTTGAATTCCAGGCACAATTGTTCGCAAAACTGAACTGTGTAATCGATTACCAAACCCTTGTAATCGATTACCAGATTGATTTTTCTGAAAATCTTGAAGAGACATGACTTCTAATCAAGGATTACAATGTTTCATCTTCATCCTTATATATATGTGTCTTCATTTCGAAAAATCAGTAGATTACAATGTGAAATAACAAAAAGTGAGAAATCTCTTTAAGAATCATTTTGGCCAAAACACTTGCAAATTATTAAGGATTCTTATAGGAACTTCAAGTTGTATTATCTACTCTAAAAAGAGAGTTCATATTGTTCAAACAATTTCTTCTCATACTGTGTGATTAAGAGAGGGTGCCTCTCGTGGTTTGTTGGTGAAACTCAACATAAGGGAAGGGGTTCCAAGGTGTGTGAGTGTTCATCTCTTGTAAAGGGTTTTACAAGAATAGTGGAAATCTCAAGTGGGTTACTTGAGGACTGGACGTAGGCAAGGGGTTGGCCGAACCAGTATAAATTGAGTTTGCACTTCTTCTTCCTTTAACTTTTACTTATTTGTTGTGATTGCTAATTTATTATATATTGAGATATTAGGAAGATTGCATTCATATTTCGTCATATAAGAATTGTTGTAAGTACAGTATATCATAAAAGAAGTGAGTAAACGAAAATTAGAGAATTTGGATTAACTTAATTCACCCCCCCCCCCTCTTAAGTTATTTGAGGCCGCTTTTCTAACAAGTGGTATCAGAGCTTGTATCTTGTTTAAGGATTAGAAGCCTCAAGATTAACTATGGCCTCATCTAATTCTCTTTTCGGTGAAGGAAACTCATTCAATAGACCCCCTGTTTTTAATGGAGAAGGTTTTCATTATTGGAAATCTCGAATGCAAATTTTCATTGAATCAATAGATCTAAATATTTGGGATGCTGTAGAAAATGGTCCTTTTATTCCTTCAACACAAGTAGGGAATGAAGTTAAAATAACACCTAGAGATCAATGGAGTAAAGATGACCAAAGAAAAGTCCAATACAATTTAAAAGCCAAAAATATAATTACATCTGCATTAGGCATAGATGAATATTTTAGAGTCTCTAATTGCAAAAATGCAAAAGAAATGTGGGATACATTGGAAGTAACACATGAGGGTACAAGTGATGTTAAAAGATCTAGAATAAACACCCTTACTCATGAATATGAATTATTTAGGATGAACCAAAGTGAAAGCATTCATGACATGCAAAAGAGATTTACGCATATAGTTAATCATCTTGCATCATTAGGAAAAAGTTTTCCAAATGAAGATTTAATTAACAAAGTTCTAAGATGTTTGAATAGGCAATGGCGGCCAAAGGTGACCGCGATTGCATAATCTAAAGATCTTACAACTATGTCTCTTCATTCACTCTTTGGGAAACTTCAAGAACATGAATTGGAGTTGACAAGACTAAATCAAAATGAAGAAAATGATAGAAGTAAGAAAAGCATCGCCCTCAAAGCTTCATCATCATCTATCCATGAAGAAGAAGAGATCACAGAAGATGAAGATTTGGATGATGACGAAGAATTCAGCCTCTTTGTCAAAAGATTCAACAAGTTTCTAAGAAACAGAAACAATAGAAGAAGACCTATATCTAACACAAAGAAGAAAGGAGAAGATACTCAATCAATACAAAAATGCTTTGAATGCAACCAACCAGGACATCTAAGAATGCATTGCTCTATATACAAGAAGAGAATGGAGAAATTAAACAAGAAAACCTTCAAAGATAAGAAAGGAAAGAAAGCCTACATTACATGGGATGACAATGACCTAAGTTCCAGTGACTCAGAAAATGAAACAGTCAACCTAGGACTTATGGCCAAAGATTGCGAAAGTGAAGAAGAGGTAACATCTTCTAACAATGATGCATCTATCTCATTTGATGAATTACAAGAAGCATTTAATGACTTACATAAAGAATCATTTAAGTTAGCAAAACTAGTTTCATCATATAAGAAAACTACTACAAAACTTGAAAAAGAAATTTCTAAATTAAATGAAGATTTGGAAAATCTTAAAAATGAACTTAAAGTAGTGAATTCTGAAAATGAAAATTTATGTTTCATTATTGATTTAGAAAAGATTAAGCAAACTCATCCATGCACATCATGTCTAAAACATCAAGAGGAAATTAAAAGAATAAATACTATTCTTTCAAAATTCACTTATGGCAAAAATAATTTGGATGTCATCTTAGGAAACCAAAGATGTATGTTTGACAAATCAGGATTAGGATACAATCCTCAAACTCAACAAAAGAGTTATAAAAATTTCTTTATCTCGACTCAACCTTCCAGTTCTCCATTCTTAACATGCTTTTATTGTGGAAAGAAGGGACATAGTGCATATACTTATAATATAAGAAAGAATGGTGCTCAAAATGGACACATGATTTGGGTTCCAAAAAGCACCTTACCCAAAACTAACATTCAAGGACCCAAGATGATATGGGTACCAAAAGTTAAGAATTGTGTTGTAGGTGTGCTTGATGGCAAGGCATTCTCAATGGTAACTTAATAGTGGATGCTCCAAGCACATGAAGGGAGATACTTCAAAATTTATCAACATTACTCCCAAAAACAATGAACATGTCATTTATGGAGACAACAACAAAGAAATCAACATGGATTTTTCAAGAGAGTAGAAGACTTTAAAGAGATCATCCTCTTGACAACATCATTGGAGAATTTTCAAAAGGGGTAACAAGTAGACTCTCTCTTGAAGATATATATGGCTTTTGTTTATAAAATTGAAATAAAAATATTGATGAAGCCTTAAAAGATAAACATTGGATTATTGCTATGAAAGAAAAATTAAATCAATTTAAAAAGAAATCATGTATGGAAACTAGTTGATAGACCAAGTGATCATTCAAATTATAGGATCTAAATGGTTATTTGGAAATAAATTAGAAGAGAGTTAGGAATCTTGGATTTCTCTAAATTAAAAGATACACTATTTGGCTAATACTTTACTACTTATGGATATATATTGTTTAGTATATATTTGATGCTCTTGGATTCTTTTTGATGATGCCAAATGGGGAGAGAAAGGGAAAGGAGAAAAAGGGAAAGAACTCTATGTTATGAGATTTTAAAAAAAGTTTATTTGGGAGAGAAAAGGAAAGGAAAAGACTATGAAATTGAAATTTTATTTTATCCCCAAATAATTCTAAAAAGACAAATACTAAGGGGGAGACAAAAGGGGAAATGATTGATATATGTATACTTGAAACTATTTTTTCTTTCTTCCCTTAAAGATAGTTGTCATCATCAAAAAGGGGGAGATTGTAGATGCATATACTTGTAGATATATTATATGCAGGTTTTGATGATGCCAATGGAAAGAAAATGAGTTCACAAGATTGACAAAAAGAATTTGGCAAAAGAAAGAGAAAGAGCAAGGAGCAAAGGTCAATACAAGATCAAGACTACAAGTGATGTTAGATAAGTATTAGTCTAGTTAGATAGAGTGTTAAAAGAATTCTAGACTTTGTAAGTAATTTGGCCTTTAAAATAAAGTTTATGCAAAAATGTTTTATGAACCAAAATTAAGTTCAAAATAAATATTTTGAACTGGTAATCGATTACCAGTTGGAGTGTAATCGATTACCAGCAAGCATTCAACTTCTGGAATGAAATTTTGGTTCTGGTAATCGATTACCAAAACCTGTAATCGATTACCATAGTGCAGAAAATTGAAATTTTGAATTCCAGGCACAATTGTTCGCAAAACTGAACTGTGTAATCGATTACCAAACCCTTGTAATCGATTACCAGATTGATTTTTCTGAAAATCTTGAAGAGACATGACTTCTAATCAAGGATTACAATGTTTCATCTTCATCCTTATATATATGTGTCTTCATTTCGAAAAATCAGTAGATTACAATGTGAAATAACAAAAAGTGAGAAATCTCTTTAAGAATCATTTTGGCCAAAACACTTGCAAATTATTAAGGATTCTTATAGGAACTTCAAGTTGTATTATCTACTCTAAAAAGAGAGTTCATATTGTTCAAACAATTTCTTCTCATACTGTGTGATTAAGAGAGGGTGTCTCTCGTGGTTTGTTGGTGAAACTCAACACAAGGGAAGGGGTTCCAAGGTGTGTGAGTGTTCATCTCTTGTAAAGGGTTTTACAAGAATAGTGGAAATCTCAAGTGGGTTACTTGAGGACTGGACGTAAGCAAGGGGTTGGTCGAACCAGTATAAATTGAGTTTGCACTTCTTCTTCCCTTAACTTTTACTTATTTGTTGTGATTGCTAATTTATTATATATTGAGATATTAGGTAGGTTGCATTCATATTTCTTCATATAAGAATTGTTGTAAGTACAGTAAATCATAAAAGAAGTGAGTAAACGAAAATTAGAGAATTTGGATTAACTTAATTCACCCCCCCCCCCCCTCTTAAGTTATTTGAGGCTGCTTGTTGTCTAACAACTTCAATACTTCAGACGGATTGCATCCTTCAGACAACTTCAATTCTTCAGATGAGTTGACACTTTAGAAAGCTTCTTCCTTCTGATAAGAGGATTGTAACTTCATTCTTCTTTGTATCTTCTTCTTCTTCTTCTTCTTGTATCTTCTTCTTCTGAGATAAAGATGTTGAATTGTATGTACTTTATTCAACCATCTTCCTTGCTTGCTTTTGTTTAGTCTTCTAACCCATTCTGGTCATTGGCAGGCGTACATGCAGTAGGTCTGCGTACACAGATCCTTTTGTTGCAGCAGGCGTTGCAGAGAGTCTTTGCAGTATTTCCTTATTTGTGTAAGACTTTGATCGAGGTAGAAAAGCATGTCTAGCTTTATCTACTGAGATGAGTGTACTCCATTTGATGGAGTGTGCTTTACGCTTTGCAACGTCTCCAAGAGATCATTTCTTGATTCTGACATCTTCATCTTTCATTTTCAAGACTGCTTTAGATCATCTTCAAATCTTCAAGTCTTCATAGTCTTCAATTCTTCAGATCTTCAAAGTCTTTGAGTCTTCAATTCTTCAGTTCTTCAAAGTCTTTAGATATACCGAATTTCTTCAAAATTGCTTCAACTTAGTTGTGGATTACTCTTCTTAGGATTCTGCATTTTGTTCTTCTGATCCTGATCTTCTGAATGCGATTCTGATTGTCTTCTTCTTCAAATAATTATTGTGACCTGAAACACAATCAACAAACCAATACCTTTCTCAGTAGAATTTGTTTATGTAATATTATTAAGTTCTTATATAAACTTATTTGACTTTAATATAATCTTATTTGTTAATTATTAATATAATCTTATCTGTTAATTATTAATATAATCTTATTTGTTAATCATTAAAATTTAAAGATGCTGAGTCTTATAATCTTGTTTAAATACTTAAACTGATTTATAGACTTCACAATAGCTTGCAATTGATTTACATAAATATTATCTTCTAAAAATGCCTTCTGATAGTCAAGAATTTTCTTGAGCATAAAAAGTTAGTAAAGTAAATTAGTAGGGTCATGATTTAACCCCCTCTTCTTGTGACTCTTTGAACCACTTCAGTCTTTGCCCCTGTAATATGTGTTTAACACTCTCAACATGTGTTTTGAGTTATACCACATTATAGTCATATCAATAAAAGCAAGGGTAGACATATGATAAATTATTGTAGCTTTCAAGTTGACACCTCATATCGATGATGTTGCACAATGTGTGTAAAAGCCATGTGACATCATCAATACACACACACATGTTAAATTATGTGTATCTATAGTTTGTACTTTATATTTAAACAGGTTCAAGTTTCTTCATCAGAAATATAATAGATCATATTTGAGATCAAATAATACAATATACAAAAAACAATCTAGCTTCATAGTTATATTTCAAAATTATATTACTCTAAAACTTATATTTTAATCTTTTTATCCGGACACTTCTTCATGAATATTTATGCTCAACATTATTTTTGTTATCCATTTTATCTAATTCCTAAGCTTTTATAGAGCAATACATTTTATATCAATAATTAAAGGAAAATGATTGGTAGACACCACACCTAGAGAGAGATAGAAATAGAAGAGAGAAAAGTAATAAATGTGATAAGTGATAAGTGATGTGACAAGAGAGATAGATAAATATAAGATGTAATAAATTAGTGTATGAAATTGTTGTCAAAATATTATTGTCATGTTAAATAAATTACATTGTAAAGTAAAAATGGGTGCAAACATGTTTATTTTTAATTGTTAGTTTATTATAAACTATACTTAATACTAATAGTATGAAAATCTAAATAACAACCAACATCATGTCGTTTTTAGTAATTAAAACTCTAAACATGATTTTCATTGATTTCATTAACAAACATCCACTTTCTTAAACATGTGGTAATAAAATGTTATCCAAACATGAAATAATGTTTGTGTAAACTTAAGTTTACTCAAAATCATGTTCATAAAATCATGTTGACTTAAACTCAAGTTCGCAAGTGCTAAACCAAATATATACTTAAGCTTCTTTGAGAGAGAGAACATTGATATTGCTCATGAATTGAGATTTAGGAAGAAATTAGTTAGTAAATTGTATTTTAAACTCAACAATTTGCTCATTTTAAAAGTATCTCTATTTTCTATACTTCCATATCCTCCTAAAATTAAAAACTGAAAGTAAAGGAAATGAGATGGGTGTGTTTAATTCAATTTTATTTTTTAGCTTTTGAAAACTGTTTTTTATAAATAAAATAATTTATTTATAGCAATTTCAATAAAAGACAGAAAAATTTAAAAAAAAATCCAAAACATCTAAATATGTTTCAGAAACAATAGCATTTTTCAAAATTATTTTAAATTTTTTTTATTAAACTGATTTTTCAATTTTCAATTTTTTAAAAATAGAAAACAATTTTTAAAAACGGTAATAAAACATGGTATATTCCTTTATTCCCTCAAAGCATTCGTGTTTGGCTCATTCGCTGTAATTGAAGAGCTTTTTCTTTTTTTAATTTTACCGAAAAAAATTCCACATAACTTCAGCAGTTCAGCATATCACTATTTTTTTTTTGTCGACATATCACTGTTTGAATAGACCGTGCATTTATCTGATTTGGAGGTATTCCAAAGGCCCAACAGCAATTCAAAGTTCCTATTCAGTGAAAGCTATACCTTTCTTTTCTTTCTTTTCCAATCATCCAAGTGATTCAGTGAGAAGCAACGTTTATATGAGAAATGATAATAATACTACCATACAACATAAGAGAGTAAAGATGGAGAAGAGAGAGAAATGTGGAATGTGATAGGTGATGTGATAGAGAGATATAGAGAGAAAAATGTATGTTGTATGAGTTATTGTATGTTTTTGTTGTATGAATTTATTATTTCGGTTTATATTGGACCTTGTCCTCGAATCATGCCACAAAAGGGATAAAGGAAAGTGTACATGCACCAGATGTCTACACTCATCCATAAATATAGTAAACTCGACCACATGTGATCAATGCTTCACCTGCCATCTCTCATACCTTTCACTGTGTTTCCTCCTCCCATATGTCATATCATTGGCTCAAAAATAAAACTTCAATTTGCTAAAGACAATGAATAATTGATATCTACGAATTAATAATAAGATCAATTTGACAGTTTGAAGGAGTTGCAGATGCAGTGCATAATAATATAATAAGAACAAATGAAATGGTTGTTTCCATTGTACAGATTAAATGAAAATGGAAAGAGAAAGGGACCCTCCATCTACATGTTTGGTGTCAAAACCAAAATACCAAGTATCTTTTATGGAAAATTGGAGGCCTCTAAAGATCCAAAGGGGAAGAAGATACAATCAAATGAAGCCATGGAGCAAAGCAACTCCTCAACAATTACAATTGAAATTGCAAGCTCCACCTTTGTTGTGTGATATCTCTGCTAAGAGTATCTTTATCCAACATCAGCATGACTTCTTACATTACATCCATTTCTCCAATATATAAATAATTCCAGTATCTTCTTGATAGGGCTTATTGTAAAAACATTGGACATGAAGGAACAAAGGTGAACCGACTCAAGCAAGGGGTGTCAATGTCCTTCATCTGATTTAAAATCAATGGTTGGAATCAAAACACTGAAGATATATACAGGAGAGACCTGCACCTCAAACCCCAAGTCAAGTCCTGGGGTTTATTTGAGTTCTGTGGTCTGAGAATTAGCTGATCTTTGCTTCTCTTACCCTACTAATTTACAAATTGTTGATACAACCAAGTTAAAATGCCTGATCATTGGATAGTTCTAGTAAGCTTGCACTTGGAAATGAAGATTGTATCTGAATAATTTAAACTACACAGCTTCAAAAGCTCAGCAGACTGTTGTTTTAATATAGGATTGCAACCACTTTGAATCACAAGGAGGAGCTTTGCAGCAAGTCCTGCTTCCACAGCAATCAACGAGCACTCCTCAGGTGCAAGCTTGCACATAGACCACAGTATTGATAATGCATATTGGGTACAGTTCTCTGAGACCTTCATCAACAGTTTCACCAAAATAGGTATGGTATTTGAACAATCCTTCAAAACCAATATGCCTTCTGGGCTAGATGCCAATGCATCTAGAATAGAAAGTGCCATTTCCAAACAATCAGGCTCCAGACCAGACAACAACTCAACCAATTGAGAAACAGCCCCAATGCTCACAAGCAAATTCTTAACTTCTGTATGCAAGCATAATGTTTTGAGGAGGCTCAGTCCAGCACAGATTCCATTTGTGTGTCTCTTGTCCTTCACAAGCCTCATCAACCCAACTAAAAGGCTATGGCTTTTGAAAATCTCCGAGGACCTGAAATCCTTCTCATCAATGAGTGACTCAATCAGCCGGGCACAATTGATTTTTGTCTCAATTGAACCCTCATTCAAAATGTCCACCATCAATGAAACCTTCGCAGGCTGCATTAGACTTTTTTTGGATTCAGAATCAAGGGTCAAACTCACAAGAACACCAATGACCTCAGAGCCAACAACATGGGAAGTAAAAGGACCAAGCAATGATGACATCATAGAGACTCCACCTTCATCAATCAATGCCTTGCGAGCAGTGGCATGAGCAGCCACCAGTAGATGAAGCTCTTTGAGGGCCTGAACACGAGCTTGGCCCTTCACCTTCTTCAGTGTCTCAAGAAGTTCCAAGGCCCTCCCCTGCACATCTTCTGATCTCTTCTTCATTAGCAGGTACTTCTGAGAAAACCAAGTGTGTATTAAACGGTAGAGTGTGGTATTTGGAGTGATGGAATCATCCCAGAGCTCTTGCATAGTTGTGGGGCAGGTAAAGTGCCCCAAACTGAACCATTTCAGAATGTTGGACCTCTCATAGGTCTGGCCTGTGCTAAGGGTCACAGGGTCTTGCATTGGCTCAAGGGAAATTGGGCAAATAAGCACAGAAGGAACTTCAGACAAGTCCAGCTCTTCAATCATCTTCCCAAGATCCAATTTTTCACCAACCCCAATTCCCACAACTCCAGAATCAACACCACCCAAAACCCCATCTCTCACTGCAGTGTCCAGATCTAGAATCTGGCCGTCGCCACTGCCCTCTAACACAGCAACCGCATCCCTCTTACAAGGAGCCTGAAACATCGGCATTTTCGAAACCCCTTTGAGAAAAAGGAACCAGCTTTGGAAAATACGCAAGGCTGTAATAAGAACTAAGGAACCAGAAAATCACTGCAATGAGAAGCACCCTTCAATGGCCATTACTACACACATGTGAAGTGGGTAAAAGGGAAAAAGAAGAATAAAACTCCCGAGGCATTCTTTCAGGGGCAGTTTCCAAGCAACAAACTAGCTTTATTGTACAAATCGCTCTGTTTCTGACCTCTTTTTTGAAAAAAAAATTATTATTTTTCTCTCTCTGCTTTATCTGATCTCTTTCAATGGTCAAAAGAATCATTACCATCATATCTCACATCATAAACATATAATCAAGCTTCTTTCACTTGATGCTCAAGCTTCAAAAGGGGTGCTTAAATCAGTGACCCTTTAGCAAAACAATAAAGAATCTAGACCAATCAAAGAGCAAACAGTAGAGAGCACTAGTACCCTACAACTACTGGTACAAACCACAAGAAGTAAATCAATGGCAGAAGAAATTCTGACAAACAGTTGAAAGAGGGGATTGGGGAGAAAATAATAGAGGAGGCAGATCAGAAAATAATGGAAAATAGGAGGGCATGGAACTCAAAATCAAAAGAGGTTGAGGTGATGAATCAAAGAGGGACCGTACCGCCACGAGGAAGAGACAGTGGGAAGAAGGGAGTATCAGAGAAAAGCCATCCCTACACTGCCCTTGCACTGCCAAAAGGCTCCTCCTATGCGACTCTGGACGACTGGACTGAACTGAAATGGACAGCTCTTAATTTTATGGTAAATTAATTTATTTTCTTAGGTAAAATTAATACACAAGTGAAGATGGTAATTAAATTAAAATTTAATCACTGTACACGGCTAATGGAAAATAATTTTGAACAGCCATATTCATCACGATTGTTTGATAAGTCATTCCACCTAATTGAAAGCTGAAATTAGTAACTGAAACTATTTCAGTTATATTTGGTAACTGGTAAGGTAGTTTTTTTTATAACTACTAGCTTTTATTGAAAAGGTATTTAGATAATTTTTTTAAAAAAACTTCAATTTTCAGCTACTAGTTGAAAATTAATTATAATTATATCCCTCAATCACCCCCACTTATCATTATTTAATAATTAATGATGTCCTTATATGTCATTTTACCATTTTCAGCTAGTTTTATCAAACACATTCAATCAAATCAACTAACTTTTAAGCTTTCAGCTAGCTTTAAACTTTCAGTTAGCTTTTCAACTAATTTTACGAAACACACTCTGAGTTTATTAACATATGAATTGTTATATTCATTAATTGATTTGACAATATTATTAGATGATAATGTATAGTAATTAAACTCATTAAATTAAGGCTTGAATTTTAATAGACTTAGTGCTAGTTTTTTTCCCAATTATGAACATTGAGAATCAATATTACTCGAATTCAATCACTTTCACCCAATGCAATTCATAATTAATCATGCATCATTTATTTTATATCATTATCAAAATTAATTTTGTCCAATTATAAACCAAACATACGCTTAAACTATGTTTAGTTTAACATTCAAACGTTTTTAACATTAGAAATAGTCATGTTGAGTGATCCAAACTTATCATTGGTAGTTTTCAAACGGAAAACCAAATATACACTTAATTTTGAAAAAAAAAACACTTATTTATGTTTGTAACGTCAATTCATAAACATATTTTAAAAAATTAATTTATTTAGTTGGTAAGTATAAATGATTGGTTGCATTACTCTATAATTGATTTCTTTCTCAATCCATGATTTTGTCATAAGCACTTGGAGTTACTTTTAATTATAGAGAGAATCAATTATGAAATTTTATTCCCATTTTGACCTCAGAACTTGCTTCATACAAGGGGTTGTTTCTATATGAGAGAATTTCCATGTCACGTAATTTACACTTTGTTTGGTAGTATTAAGGAAACATAGAAGACAGAAATAGGGAAGAGAAAAAGATTATTTATAGATTATTTGATATTAGAGAAATAGATAAAAAATAGGGTTAAATATGTTTTTAGTCCCTCAAATATAGTCAAGATTTGGTTTTAGTCCCTGCAATTTAAAACTGGTGGTTTTGGTCCTTGAAAATTTGAAAATACACCAATTTAGTCCTTATTGCATGTTTTGCTACAGATTAGCTATGAATTTTTATTGATAAGGACTAATTTCATATATTTTCGAATTTTGAAGGACCAAAACCACCGATTTTAAATTGCATGGACTAAAACCAAATCTCGACTATATTTCAGGGACTAAAAACATATTTAACCCTAAAAAATATAATAGGAATGTGAAATTGAGTTGTTTGGTTTGATTAGAGAGATAAGAGAGAAATAGTATTTTTTTATTAATTTTTTGAATTACATAACTATGATAATAATAGTCAAAATTAATAATTTTTATTCCTTACTTTGTGTGCCTTAACGCGAAGCCTTTTCTTTTCCTGCCTTTTTTTCCTTCTAAAACAAAAAATTGGAACACAATCTTTTAGGTTTAATTGTAATCAATTTTTTAAGGGTGTGTTTGTGAGTTTGATGGAAGGGGAAATGAAGTAAAAGGGAAGGATTAGGAAGGGAAGGGAGGAAGGTAGAGAGTTTTGTAATCTAACTACACTCACAAACACAAGGGAGGGAAGAGTTTCCTATAAACCTTTCCCTTCCCTCCCTTTCCCTTCACTCTCTAACTCGCAAACATACCCTAACAAAAAAATCGTTATCAAATAATTTCCCCCGCTGGAATTCGTCCTTTGATTTTTGCTATGCCATAGGGACCTCATTTGAGAGGCTCTAGTGTTCCTCTGTTTTTTACTCTCCTTTGTTTTTTTCTTATTTTTGTTTTTCTCTTTCACGTCTTTGTTACAAAAAATGGCACCAGAGGGTGACAAAAAAGAAGGTTCTTTCCACAACCGTGTGTGAGATTCAATTTAGTGGAGGGGTGCTTAACCATCCACGAATCAATGGTGAACAAAAACAGGGATCCTAATCGGAGTTTGCTTCTTCATCGGCCGAAAGACAGATACCGCTCCCTTGCTCGGCCTGTCGACACAGATCTACGCTCACAGTGGTAAAAATCGACAACGGGCGTCTTCCCTAGCCGCCCGTGAGTCGCCGTCTTACGCCTTGGCCACCACTATAATGGCTGAGCGACGCCTCAGGCTTCCTGCTTCACGTCGTCATAGTGGCGAGCTTTGGATGAAGGTGGAGTTCGGACTCGACACAAGAAGTCGTTCTGGTGATTCGATCTCAGGTGTAGGTCCTGCAACCTTACAACAACAAGTTCTCTACATGAGCCATTACCAGAAGATCATTGTGGCCTTCCTTCTCCGGCACACAGGATGTGGTGTGTTCGTACTATCGATATCATTTCTCTTATTCTCCGATGACTAAACTCAGTAGAAGAAAAAGTCACAAATTTACAGCTTAATCTCTTCTCCTTGATTTCCTCTCCTTCTCTCATGTGTTTTGTGGGGGAGATGCACAGTGCATGGGACCCGCATCCTTTTTCCATTTCTCAGCTATTTTGTTGTTTCACCAAACAGGAGAGGTTTACTATTTCTCTGCAACCTCTCTCCCTCACACCCATTTCTCTCCCATTTCGATACTATCAGGCGTAGCATTAAAGAATTCCACATATTAATTGTACGTGTTATTTAAGAGGGATGTGAAATTAACTTTATTAGGGAAATTGTTATATGTTAACATTGGGATAAATCGTATATTATATTTCATATTTGTACTTTTTGTAGAAACACAAGGAAACACTGGAAGTGGGGTTGAATAGTATTTCTTAATAATTTATGGAAGCTTTTTGTAAACGGCTAAGTTTAGAAAAGTTTCAGACAGGTTTAAGAGGCTGTCTGAAGTTTCTTAAGAAGGCTTCTGAAAAGATCTTTTAAAACGTTTCTTGCTTTTTAAAATTATCAGAACAGTTTTCAACACCCTTAGATTAGTATAAATAAATTGACAAGAGATAAGGGAAGGAAAACTTAGCCAAGGAAATTATCCTGGTTCACTCACTACCACTGTGAGCTACGTCCAGTCCCAATGCCAACTAGTACTTGGATTTTCTCTTAATCTTAACCAAGATTACAAGTATTCTTTTACAGTCAAGCCTCTTCAGGCTCTACAACCAAGTATTCTTTTACAGACAAGCCTCTTCAGGCTCAACAACCAAGATTTTTCAAAGAGATATGTCTAAGCTTTTAAACTACACAAGTTTGAAGCTTAAACAGAGACAATGTACAATAAACTGAGGTAAGCTCAGGATATACAATTGATGTACAATGAAAATAATAACAGAGTATTTTTAATGAATAAAAACTTGCAGCGTGATTTTTCTCTTAGACTTTCTTGTATATGGAATCACTAACTGTTGATGGTCTTCATGAGAGGGTATTTATAACCAATCTTCAATCCGTTGAAATACCACTGTTTAGAGATAACATTAATTGCTATTTAATCCATTGTGAGACATGCTTCTGAGAGATCTGATATTTCTGACACAGTACAAGGTTGTTGCTGACAAAAAGCAAAAAAAAAAAAACAAAAAAAAAGCTGCCACTGTTGTTGCTGCAAAGACTGCGTTACAGGGATTTCCTCAGTGGTGTATGAAATTCAAATATACCAGGAAAGGTCTCTGTGTCCCTTGCCATAAATATTCTTGAAAAGGTTCGTGCAGCAGAGAACGCTTGACTCAGCAGAATTTCAGAGATGTCTTCACACACTTCAGCAAAGAGTGTCACGTCAAAAAAGAGACTTCAGATGGCTTCAATACTTCAGACGGGTTGCGCACTTCAGATGGCTTCAACACTTCAGACGGGTTGCGCACTTCAGATGGCTTCAACACTTTAGACGGGTTGAACTTTCAGAAGGCTTAACACTTCAGATAGGTTGAAAGCACTTCAGACTGTTTTTATATAAGTTTAGCATGGCTTGCTGAAATCATAGATAAGTCATTAAACATTTATGTATCTATGATAAGTATTTTAATCCAAATTTGTTAAGCATTAAAACTTGGGAAGTGAGCTATCTTAAAACATCATAATTTACCTTATGATATTTTTTAGACTCAACATTCTCCCCCTTTTTAATGATGACAAATTTGTTTAAAAAAAAGAAATCTGAAAGGAGTTTTAAATGAGATAAATTTAAAAAGAGATAACTCCCCCTAAAAAAATGATTTCTCAAGATAAACAGATTCTGATCAATTACTCCCCCTGAGACCTGTAATTTCTTCAGAATTTGTTTGTTAGTTTTAATACTCCCCTTTTTGTCATCAATCAAAAGGGAATTTCAGAGCATAGCCATAAAACAACCACAGTAAAAGACTGAGTGTATTAACAAGGTAAATAAAAAAAATTCACACAAAAGAGTCAGAAATTAATCACTCAAAATGAAGTAACATCAAACAGGGCTAAACATCACAGACTATCCATCTTTCTTCAGCAAGGCCTCTTTGATTAAAGAAAACAATTCTTCCTTTGCCTTGTCAATCTGAGAAATGACAGTAGCCTTCAATTCTTCTTGCCCAGTTCTGATTTGCTGTTGCTCTTGAAGGATTTGATCTTGCTTAGCGGCAAGAGTAGCATTTCGTTTCTCCAACCTCTTTACTTGAAGCTTCAGCATCTTGTTCTCTTCCTCAGAATCCAGTTCCACCTCATAGAGAATGATATGAATGTGCTTACAGCAGAATCTGAATAGATTGAATCCTTGATGCAACCCATAATCTTCTGGATGACTCACAGCGAAGTAGAAAGTTCTGATAGGGCAGATTAGTTTCCAATCTGCATTGAAGGGTTCAGACATGGGGAATCTGCCTCTGATATACTGATATTGCACATTTATGGAGACACCACAGTATGTCATGGAGTCATCATCCTGTCTTGTAGTTCCAGAAGAGGATCCAACATCCTCTCTGATATTCCAGTAGGATGACCACACCCAATCCCTGTAGGTGTGATCTAACCCTCCACCTTGTCTTTTGATTAGAGCAGGTAGCTTCTTCCATTCTGTTGGAGTTAAAGGTTCAGACTTGTGCTGGAGAGTTGGATAAGCCTTAGGTTCCTTGAACTTGTCAACCGGGCCTTCTTCCAGGGGGTACCTAGGAACAATCCTGTCAGGTTGCACCAGAATCTCTGTGGTTGGCCTGATGGAGCTTGTTCTAGGTGGCCTATAGCCTCGCATACCTACAGACCTCAGGTAGTCCCTTTCAAAAAGTTCAGCCTCTGTAGAAAGTTTCCTTACAAAGCACCATTCATCATGAGACAATCTGAGAAAGTCACCAGAAAAGGGGTTAAGTAGAGCCCACTTATGAGCAGGTGGAACCACACCCTTTCTGATCTTTTCAAGCTGTCCTGAATAACGCTCATCTGAACTGCCTTGATGCTTTGCCCTTTCTTCAGCAGTAGTGTGCTTTATAAGCCCATGGTGAAAAGAGATGGGGGGATCATTTCTAAAAAACTGAAGTTCTTCAAATAAGTTGGGGAACTTGGGGACTCTGACCCTCTCAAAGAAAGGTTCCTCATACTTTCTGTGGGGTACTTCAGCAGCTTCATCATATTGGTGCTTGGTGAAAGGAAAAGCATAAGGATCAAATGTAGGCTATGTGAAGAAGTCCTTACTTTTGGGTCCTGGCCTTATATGCTCAGGCAACATGCTTCCTTTCCATACTTCAGAGCTGTCTCCTTGCTAATGATTGTTTGCGGGGTCTTCAGACTAAGTGGATTCTGAAGATGATGATGGTGATGAAGGTGGTGATGGAGTCACATTATCAAACCTTACCATGATTCTTTTCACAGGAGGTTTAGTTTTCTCAGGTTCCCTCTCCTTTTCTATTTCAACTTGCTTCTCTTCTCTTCTCTTCTTGAAGTACAAGTTTGCTTTGACAAAGTTTTGATACTTGACAGCCTCATCCATTTCCTCCAGTTGACTTACCGTGCTCCTTGTGATTCTAATAGATGGTTCAGGAGCTGTCTGAATTAACTTGGTTTTTACTCTCCTTCTTTGTTGTGCACTGGACCTTCTTCTCTTCTTGGTCCCCTGAGAAATGGAAGCCAGCCTTTCATCTTCAGCAAGAGCTAGCTGAGAGGCTACTGCAAGAGCATAATCAGTCTTTTCTTGCTCAGCCCTCTGCTCCATTTCTTCATGCTCCAAAGTTGTAGCAAGTGCTGCTACTTGAATAAGCTCAGGATCAGAAGGACATGCAACCAGAGGTGCTGCTGCCAATGCCTCAGGATCAACAATCTCAGCTACCTCTTCCTCATGAGCCTTTCCTTCTGTTTTAGAAGTAGGCTTAGGAGTAAGAGTTCTTTCACCTTCAAAGCTCTGACCCACAATTTCATATGGCTTTTGCAAAGCCTTCTGAATAGGTTCAGATGTCTGAGTGTGCAAGTTCATAGCTGCCAGAGACACCTTTGTTGAGCTCCTGACATGGAGCTTTTTCCTTTTCTGTTGAGGGGAGGGCTTGGAGGGCTTGAACTCTTCTTTTCTGATATCCCCTGAAGCTCTTTCTCAAGAAGCTCAATAGTGGTTCCTCTTCTTGAGGCTTTCTTCATAAGAATACTCTCCTTCAGAGTAGGAGATGGAGGTCGTGGAGTGAGCTTGATTTGCATGCTCTTCAGGTTTGTCTCACCAAAGAACACATGAGATTTATGGTCAAATAATCTTTCAATAGGTACTTTAAAATGCATAAGTACCTTCATGATGAGAGTGTTGTGGGGAAAGTTTCCAACAGAGTCTCGAATCCTCTTCTGCATATGGAACATGATGCTTGGGAGATTGACTTTCCTTTTCTGAACCAGGTGAATCAGACAGAACCTTTCCAATTCTGAGACATGGTTTCTGCTTCCACTCTTAGGGATTATTGCACACCCTAAGATAGCATGAAGAACTCTGACTTTCTCCAGCATGAACTTGGAATCCATGCATTTGGGTTCTTCTGTTCCATACAACATCTTTGTAAACATTTTGTGCCCACCATTCTTCATCTCCCACCCAGGAAAGTAGGTTGCATCCTCAGCCCTAACTTCAGTGATTTTAGAGAGAATGGCTTCATCAACAAAAACTGGAACCCCTTGAACAGAGGCTTTGATGCTTTTATACATACCCTTAGAATTAGGTATACCTCGAGCAAAAGTCCAGAAGTCTACCATGCTTTGTTCATGCCATGAACAAGCAATATGGTTGAAGAAAGGAGTCCACCCAGCTGCATCAAACTCCTCAACCAAGTCCATGCCAATGATGCGAAGCTCGTCAAGAGTCACTCTCTTAGTTCTAACCACATTTCCACCAGAAGTCTTCTTGGGTGCCATTGTTGAGTTTGCAGAAAAACTTTGAGAGAAAAGGTTGCTTGAACAGTGAAGAAGATCAAACAAATATTGAGGAAAGAGAATGTGAGGCTTCCTCGATACATTTACTCCTACATTTATAGACCCATGATGCAATGATTCCCTGTACCAGCTGCGCAGACTTCGGGTAACGTGCGAAGTGGAAGAGACAAAAAAACTTAAAATAATGGAATTCAATCGTCTCAGATAGCCACGTCAGCCAGTTACTTCAGATAGGTGAAAATTTCAGACACACAAGTTTTCAGACACATAAATAAATTTCAGACGCACTAAAAATTCAGATAACAGAATAATATCAGAAACAATTATTTTTTGGAAAATGCATGTATGTTTAAATTGTTGCGTATGAACTTAAATCTATCTTCAGCCAGGGGTTTTTGTGAATATATCTGCCCATTGATGCTCTGTGTCAATGAACTGAATATCAAAAACACCTTTCTGAACATAGTCTCTAATGAAATGATGTTTGATTTCTATATGCTTTTCCCTAGAATGTTGAATAGGATTTTTGGATAAATTAATTGCACTGGTATTATCACAGAGAACAGGAATAGCAAAAATAGGAATATTAAAATCCTGAAGCTAATACTTAACCTATAGCAGTTGTGAACAACAACTTGCTGCTGAGATATATTCTGCTTCTGCTTTTGATAAAGCAATGGTGCTTTGCCTTTTGCTTGACCAGCTGATCATGTTGTTTCCAAAGAAATGACATCCTCCACTGGTGCTCTTTCTTTCTATTCTGTCTCCAGCAAAGTCAGCATCACAGTATCCTATTAACCTGCAATCTTTGCTCCTCTTATAGCATAGACCAAGATTAGTAGTATCTTTCAGATATCTAAAAATTCTTTTAACAGCTTTGCAATGAGTAGTTCTTGGATCTGATTGAAATCTAGCACAGAGACAAACACTGAACATTATGTCAGGTCTGCTTGCTGTTAGATACAACAAAGAGCCAATCATTCCTCTGTACAAAGTTTGATTCATTGGTTCTTCTTTGTCATCTTTGCTCAAAGATGCAGAGGGATGCATAGGTGTTGACATGGGTCTGCAATCACTCATGTTGAACTTCTTAAGCATTTCTTTTTATATTTTTCTTGATGGATCCATATACAATCAGATCTTGTTTAATTTGAAGTCCCAAGAAAAATTTTAGTTCTCCCATTAAACTCATTTCAAATTCTGATTGCATCAACTCAGAAAATTCCTTGCACAGAGAAGAATCAGTTGAACCAAATATAATGTCATCAACATATATCTGGACAAGTATAAAATCTTTGTTAGACTGTTTTTTGAAAAGAGTGGTATCTACTTTTCCTCTTTCAAAACCATTTTTGATAAGAAAACTGCTCAGTCTGTGTTTGTGGTGAAAAAATCTAATCTCGAAAATTAAATTTTAGTCACTTTGATTCTAAGAACAATCTGGGGATTAGAATCAGATCCTCTTACGGGACTCTTTTAAAAAGTAGATTTATGGTGTTTTTGATTTATCGAAAGACTTTCAAAAAAGTTCAATTTTCTTGAAAGAAATGGTTGATTGGTACAAAATTTCACCAAATCAAATGTTTAAGTTTCAGAAATCCAGAATTGATAAGTTTCAAAGAGTTTACTTCAGAATTTTATCAAAACCTATCTTTTACAAAGAGTTAGAACTACTTGATTCAGAATTTTATCAAAGTTCTAAAATTTTACTTGACTTCTTTTAAATCCACAAATGTATGAACGCAAATTTCAAGATGAAGAAAGAAAATTGCTTGAAAGATAAAACAAAGAACGTAAAGTGTAGAAAATAAAGGAATTGAAAGACGAAATTGCATAAAGATAAAAGTGGATGGGTTCATCACATACAGTCAATCCTTGTAAACCTGTTGGTCGCAGTGTGATCGGACGTAAAGGTGTTTAAGGGTATGAGTGTAATGAAATGCCAACCTTTATTACATCAAGAGTTCACCTATTTATAGTTTCCTAATCCTAACGGCTAACTAATGTCCATGTGACACATCATCTAGCCCTATGTGCTGGCAGCGTGCATGCTTGCCACGTTTTCTGCTAACCAGAAAACTGCTTCTGATCTTTGCATTTTTCAAAAATGCTTCCATTGAGATGTTGCCACCTGTCTTTGTTCAGCAACTTCTTTAACTTCCATTAACTGTTTTTCTGGTATCTTCTGTTTCCTCGAAAAGTCATTTTTGAGATTCAGAAATCTACTAAGTCTTCACACATTCTGCTTCTCGAATTTCTGCTCTATGTCATTTCGAGATTTTGCTGTTCAAATTCTCGAAAGCTTCTTTCTGGAATTCTGACTTCTGATTCTCGAAATTCTGCTTTATGTCACTTCGAGATTTTGCTGTTCAAATTCTCGAAATCTTCTTTCTAGAATTCTGACTTCTAATTCTCGAAATTCTGCTTTCTGTTTCCTCGAAAACTTACTTCCAGAATCTCAAAATCCTCTTTTGAAATCCTGACTTTATGTACTCGAAAGTTCCTTCTTCTTTGATACTTAGCTTTTTTGTTGATACTTGAAACCACTGAGTACTTCCTGATTTCGATTTTCCAGAAGTCTTATGACTTCGATTTTCCAGAATCCTTATGATTTCGATTTTCCAGAATATCATTTGACTTCGATTTTCCAGAATCCTTTTTGATTCTGATTTTCCAGAACTCCTGACTTTGGTTTTTCCGGAGTCTCTTTTGACTTCAATTTCTCGAAGTTCCATTGTCTCTTTTGTCGAGTTTCTGAAGTTCATTTTTAATGTTAACTTTAACAAATTTCTAAGTTATGAGATTCACTTCTCAAACTCGAATTCTGGAACTTGTAAGCTTTCTGAAAACTCGAAAAGTATAAATGACATTCAAATTGTTGAAATTCGAACTAAATGAAATTCAAATCCCAACAGTCTGTCATACCATGCTCTTGGAGCTTGTTTCAGACCATAAAGAGCCTTTTTCAATTTGAAAACACATGATCAGGAAAAGTAGTGTCTTCAAAACCAGGGGGTTGTCTAACAAAAACTTCTTCTTCAATAAACCCATTGAGGAAGGCACTTTTGACATCCATTTGATATAGTTTGATGCCATTATTTACAACATAAGAGAGAAGAATTCTAATTGCTTGTAATCTAGCAACGGGGGCAAAGGTTTCAGCGAAGTCAATACCTTATTGTTGATTGTACCCTTGAGCCACCAATCTTGCTTTGTTTCTGACCACTTTTCCTTCTTCAGATAGCGAATACCCATTTGGTTCCAATAATTGTTTTCCCATGGGGTTTAGGAACAAGTGTCCAGACATCACTCCTAGCAAATTGATTTAGCTCTTCTTGCATGGCTAGGATCCACCCTTCATCATGCAGAGCTTCATCAATGTTCTTTGGCTCAGTTTCAGACAAGAGAGCAAGAGAATTCAGATTTTTGACTTTTGATCTTGTCTTAACTCCTTCTGAAGTGCTGCCAATGATATGCTCTTTTGGATGATGTGATCTGTATCTCCAGTCAGGTTTCTGAGGTGATATCAGATCAGTCTGAGACTCAACATTGGTATGAAGAGGTTCAGTGACAGATGGTGCTTCAGATTCCTGTTCATCCTTGATGCTGTCATGTTTATTCAGCTCCATTCCTGCAAAATCATCTTCTAGATCTGATAGTTCCCTATCAGTCTCTTTCTTGTCATTGAATTTAACATGAATTGTTTCCTCCACAGTTAAAGTTCTAGAGTTAAATACTCTATAGGCTTTAGATGTTTCAGAATATCCTATGAAAAGTCCTTTGTCAGATTTTGCATCAAATTTTCCAAGGTCATCCTTGGTGTTGAGTATAAAACACTCACGGCCAAAAACGTGGAAATATGATATGTTGGGTTTTCTTCCTTTCCACAATTCATTAGGAGTCTTTTTCAGAATTGGTCTTACCAATATTCTGTTTTGAAGGTAGCAAGTTGTGTTAATAGCTTCTGCCTAGAAAGATCTTGGTAGATTGCATGAGTTGAGCATGGTTCTTCCCATTTCTCGCAAGCTTCTGTTCTTTCTCTCAACAACCCCATTTTGCTGAGGTGTTCTTGCCACAGAGAAATTGTGTGAGATCCCATTCTCATCACAGAATAGTTGAAAGTTTGCATTCTCAAACTCTCCACCATGATCACTTCTGATAACAGATATACAAAATCCTTTTCATTCTGTACCTTCTTGCAGAATATTGTGAAATTCCTGAAAGTCTCATCCTTGCTTCTTAGGAATAACACCCATGTGAATCTAGAATAATCATCAACAATGACCAAACCATATTTCTTACCACTAATGCTTTCTGTTCTAATGGGACCAAACAAGTCAATATGTAGTAGTTCTAAAGGTCTGCTAGTGGAAACAACATTTTTACTCTGAAAAGAGTGTCTTGTTTGTTTCCCTTTCAGACATCTTTCACATAAAATGTCAGATTTGTAAGAGAGCTTGGGCAGTCCTTTAACGAGGTTGTGTTTTGCTAACTTTGAGATTAATCTCAAGCTGGCATGCCCAAGTCTTTGGTGCCAAATCTGTTTTTCATCTTCAACAGAGATAAAACATTTTACATTTTGACTTGTCAACTCCTCTAGATCAATTTTATACACATTGTTGTGTCTCTTAGCAATAAAAAGGATTTGATCAAGAGAGTCTTTGACTATACATCCTTCTTTAGTAAAGGAAACCACATATCCACTGTCACACAATTGACTTATGCTCAGTAGATTGTGCTGAAGTCCCTCTATTAGAAGAACATTCTTAATAAGGGATAGAGGAGACATACCTACAGTCCCTATTCCTGTGATCTTCCCTTTCTGATTTCCACCAAAGGTGACCACACCTCTTGCTCTGGGCCTAAGGTTTTGGAACAAAGACCTTTCTCCTGTCATGTGTCGCGAGCACCCACTGTCCAGGTACCATTTGTGGGGTTTCCTTTGTCCTGTTAAACACATCTACAGCAGGAATGATCAAGTTCTTAGGTACCCATATTCTTTTGGGTCCTTTCTTGTTAGATTTGGGTTTTGCTTCTCTCTTGTGTTTGCACTAAGCCACATTGTGTCCAGGCTTGCCACAGTGAGAACACCCAATAGCTTTCTTTTTGCCTTTAGTAAAATTTTTGAAAATAGGAGGTTCAGAGGTATTATGATTACAAAAGCCTAATCCACTTTTGTCAAGGGGATGCCTTTGATTGCCAAGCAATCTGTTAAGGTTTTCTGTTACTTTGACAAACTTAGCTAAGTCTTTTGTCAGTTCCTCAACCTGTTTCTGAAGTTTTTTGTTTTCTTCAGATACAGTTTGTGAACTGCTGCTTTCAGATACAAAAATTCTCTCCTTGAGTATAATATTTTCTATCTCAAGAGCCTCATATTTACTGCACATTTCTGTGTGGGCCTTGGACAGATCTTTATACTCTTTGAAGAGTTCCTTGGAACTTTCCATCAGGTCATCATACATCTCTTGAAGAGTTAAGGGAAATACCTCATATTCTGCTGAGCTATATAATGAGGGCGGGCTGGCCATGAGACATAGGTTGGCCTCTTCTGAGGTAGACTCATCAAGATCCTCCCATGTTGCCATCAGACCCTTCTTCTTCTTGAAGAATTTCTTCTTTTTGAAGTTCTTCTTCTTCAGTCTTGGACATTCAGCCTTCATATGACCTGATTGTTTACACTCATAGCATATGATTTTGTCATTATGAGAATCCTTACCTGACTTATCTGTTTTAGAGGTTGAGGGTTGGTTCTTTCTAAATTTTCCTCTGTTCTGCAGCATCCTCTTGATTTTTCTGCTGAGAAGAGCAAGATCATCATCTTCTGAGCTGTCTTCAGAATCTTCATTTGCTTCTGAAGCTTCCTCAGCTTGCATGGCTTTAATGTTCCCATGCCTAGTCTGTCTGGTCCTAGTGTTCAATGCCAGAGATTTCATTTTGGATTCATCCTCTCCAAGTTCTAACTCATGGACTTTGAGAGAACCCAATAGTTCTTCCCTTTTCAAGGAATTTAGATCTTTAGCCTCTTGAATGGCAGTAACTTTGGGTCTCCAGGCCTTGGGAAGGCTTCTCAGAATCTTTCGATTGTTATCTCCAGATTCATAAGATCTTCCCAATGATCTTAGTCCATTAGTTATTGTCTGAAACCTACCAAACATCTGGTCAATGGTTTCAGATTCATGCATCTTGAACATCTCATATTGATGAACAAGCATGCTTATCTTGGATTGTTTGACTTTATCAGTTCCCTCATGGGTTGATGCCAAAGTATCCCAGATTTCCTTGGCAGAGGAACATCCATGAACTTTCTCATACTCTGATTTACTCAAGGAGCATACCAGATAGAGTTTAGCTTTGGCATTTAGTTGAACCCGAGTCCTCTGCTCAGTGGACCATTCAGACCTAGGGATGGGTTCATTACCACGCTTGGGTATATAGTCACCCTCAGTTACTATATCCCAAAGATCAATGTTGCTGCTTTCAATAAACAGTTTCATACGATCTCTCCAGTAATGGTAGTCCACACCATTAAAAGCTGGAGGCCTTGTCACAGAAGCTCCTTCTGTGATATAATGGTTGTTGCTGGATTGTGCTTCCATCTAGATCTTTAGTCCTCAAACACTTGTAAGGTGCTCAACCCTGAGTTGAGCTCTGATACCAACTGTAGAAACACAGGGAAACACTAGAAAGGGGGTTGAATAGTGTTTCTTAATAATTTATGGAAGCTTTTTGTAAACGGCTAAGTTTAGAAAAGTTTCAGACAAGTTTAAGAGGCTGTCTGAAGTTTCTTAAGAAGGCTTCTGAAAAGATCTTTTAAAACGTTTCTTGTTTTTTAAAATTATCAGAACAGTTTTCAACACCCTTAGATTAGTATAAATAAATTGACAAGAGATAAGGGAAGGAAAACTTAGCCAAGGAAATTATCCTGGTTCACTCACTACCACTGTGAGCTACGTCCAGTCCCAATGCCAACTAGCACTTGGATTTTCTCTTAATCTTAACCAAGATTACAAGTATTCTTTTACATTCAAGCCTCTTCAGGCTCTACAACCAAGTATTCTTTTACAGACAAGCCTCTTCAGGCTCAACAACCAAGATTTTTCAAAGAGATATGTCTAAGCTTTTAAACTACACAAGTTTGAAGCTTAAACAGAGACAATGTACAATAAACTGAGGTAAGCTCAGGATATACAATTGATGTACAATGAAAATAATAACAGAGTGTTTTTAATGAATAAAAACTTGCAGCGTGATTTTTCTCTTAGACTTTCTTGTATATGGAATCACTAACTGTTGATGGTCTTCATGAGAGGGTATTTATAACCAATCTTCAATCCGTTGAAATACCACCGTTTAGAGATAGCATTAATTGCTATTTAATCCGTTGTGAGACATGCTTCTGAGAGATCTTATATTTCTGACACAGTACAAGGTTGCTGCTGACAAAAAGCAAAAAAACAAAAAAAAAGCTGCCACTGTTGTTGCTGCAAAGACTGCGTTGTAGGGATTTCCTCAGTGGTGTATGAAATTCAAATATACTAGGAAAGGTCTCTGTGTCCCTTGCCATAAATATTCTTGAAAAGGTTCGTGCAGCAGAGAACGCTTGACTCAGCAGAATTTCAGAGATGTCTTCACACACTTCAGCAAAGAGTGCCACGACAAAAAAGAGTCTTCAGATGGCTTCAATACTTCAGACGGGTTGCGCACTTCAGATGGCTTCAACACTTCAGATGGGTTGCGCACTTCAGATGGCTTCAACACTTTAGACGGGTTGAACTTTCAGAAGGCTTAACACTTCAGATAGGTTGAAAGCACTTCAGACAGTTTTTATATAAGTTTAGCATGGCTTGCTGAAATCATAGATAAGTCATTAAACATTTATGTATCTATGATAAGTATTTTAATCCAAATTTGTTAAGCATTAAAACTTGGGAAGCGAGCTATCTTAAAACATCATAATTTACCTTATGATATTTTTGAGACTCAACATTTTTCTATTTAGATATTTCATATATGTTGATTATATATTGATTTTATATTTTTATTGTTCATGTTATTTAAATTTTGAGTTTTAGGGAAAACTTTGCATTGTATTTCAAAAGTAAAATATTATCATATATTTTATTTTTTATTTTAATAAATTAACCTAAATTAAATAAATTATATTTAAAATATTAATAGGGGCATAGGCATACATGTTAGAAATTGAAACACGTTAGTTTTAAACATTTTACTTAATAATTTATATTGCAAAGTGTAGAATAATAAGGTGATTTATTTTGAATCATAAATAAATTTCAATTCATCCATTTATTTTTGTCTTTAACCAGAAATTTGCCATAAACATAATTATGAATTTAATCTTCAAACTTCAAATAATAAATATAACTCTTTTAATAGTGACAACTCCACACCTTACCTCACAATAAAATCTTTGCACTCCACCGCAATGAAATGAAACACTGTTTTGGTAATTCATCGATTAACCACAAGGAATTGCAATTTACTCTTCCAAAATTAAGTTAATTAGTCCAGCACACCACACGTGTGGTCATCTCATCCGTCCCTATAAACCCCAGCTTTTCTCTGTTTACTCATCACTTTATACTACCATTTTACACAAAGCTTCGCCAAATTAAAGTGAGACTCACTGATATCCCTGTTCATTCGCTTCAGTTCGTGTCCAATGGATAATTAATGTTTTCCCCTTTTTCTTGAGCTCACACGCCTTCCTCGTTTTAAATACTCCATCATGCAAAGTCCTTTTCTTTGTTGTTTCTTCATTTACTACTTTTTTTATATATATCTTATGTTCATTAAGTAACAATAACAACTTCAAGTTTCTCTCACTCCTTTTTCACTGGCATTTCTCATTAGTCATTTCATTTGTAGCTCAACAAAAAGTAGTTAATGCCATTGCTCATCGAGGGAGTGGTTACAAATAAGTGTAACCCATAAATGAATATCTTCAATGCACGTAAATAAATGATCTCATTATATATGATACCATAGGGGCATAGGCATACATGCTAGAAAAAATGACCAATTAAAGCATGTATGGTAGTTTCGTTAAAATATACCCATGGGTAAGTAACTTTTTAATTTAATGATACCTCTTCGAATAGCGAAATTGGAACACAAGCAAAAAGGTTTGATTTTATATATTTTGCTTTAGTGTATGCCATCTTTCTTGCTCGTCATTTGATGCTAAAGTATAACCGATAAGTTTATCCTTTCAGGTGTAAATAAAGAAACATCAGCTTAATCGAAGAAAATCTTAAATTTTGGATCTTTGTCTAATTCAACCCAAAAATTAACTTATAAGGTGATGATTGTACAAACTTATATATTATTGAATGACTTTAACTCTAAAAGATGCAAGGCCGTAACACAAGAAATTAAAGGTAGAGGGTTTTGTTAATAATTTTAAACATTAGTAGAAAAAGAAAATGAACCTTTAATTTCAAGACAAAAAAAAATGGCACATGTCGTTTTAGCAAGTTGAATATCTTAGATGATTTTTTATAAAAGAAAATTATCATGTTTTTAAAAAAATAAAAATAATATTCTCCATCCTACTATCTCAAAAAATCCAAATAAATAAACAAACAAGATATAAAAAACGAAACCGAAAGATGAGGGCCCGCGAAAGTGATCTCTTTAATTGTTTTTGGCATGAAAATTGTAATTACTAATTAGGGTAAAGTGAAACCAAAGCATTTGTACTGTGACAGTTTTTGCTTTGTCTGAACGCATTGGTTTTGCTTATCTATCCGGTCTTCACTTTGACTGCCTTTGTAAAATGCACAGTGAATCCAGACTCTACGCTTTATCCACTCCACACTGCATTCCCTTTCATTCCACTTCCATGTGACGCTGCTAACTGTGTACATGTTTGGCTAAGATTCTCCTCATTTACAAATGGAAAAATATAGTGCCTCTAGGAAAATTAAAATGTATGTATGATTGTGTTTAGGTAGAAAAATATAACAATTAAAATTAATTTTACAGTATAGAATTTATTTTGAGAAGAAAATTCCAATAATTATAATTAACTAATTAACCCTGCGTCTCCCATATTTTTGGGTAGATTCACTTCAAATATCATTATTATTTTTGGAGGCCAAAAAATATGCAACCTACTTCCCCTCATTGTAATAATGGGTAAATCGAACAATAATCGACTGACAAAAATTGTGGATGACATTAACCAACTGATGTCAATGATGAGAAGCTAGGTAGTCTTGAGAGATTAATAGCCACCAGAGAATCAAATTCAACCCATAACCGGCTATTCTGATGATCCTTTGCAATGGACACCCCAAAGCTCATCCATAGTGATGGTAGTGTTCCCTAACATATGAGAGAACCCCAGAGTTAGTAGCATCCTAAACACTTTTTTTTAGATTTTATTGTATTTCAAAACCTTTCTAAAACTAATATTTAACATTGCTTGGCGTAGAGCATGGCTGAGTGCTTATATATTAGAATGTGATTGGACCTTATAACAACTTGTGTAAGGCAATTAGGCTTGAGCACATGAGAACGGACATTGATGGTTTGGTTTAGTTCAAATCATTGGATTTGCCCATTTGCGCGTGATATTGGGCCTCATTTTAAATCTGGGACTTATCCATAACCGACTATATTTTAAATTTCAATTTTGACTTGGTCTTCTGATAACCACTATCTTATAGCTATTTCAAATTTCGGTTTTGACTTGGTCTTCAGGTAACCACTATCTGGTAGCTACCTATCCATATCCCTGATTTTTCGGTCTTATCTGAAATGACATTTTGTTTTAAAATATTTTTTCAAAATTCAATTTTAAAATACTTTAACCTACCAAATTTCAGGGTTGTTATTTTCGTTCCTATTTTTCGCACTCACAAAAAATCGAAATGAAACCTTCTCTTCTTCTCTCCTTCACTGCTCTGCTTTATTGACAATTACCAATGTTCTGATACCTCGATGCATCCGGGAAATGATGGCAACTGTTAGTGGAGCTTTGAGCTGGCAACTAGGGTTTGTTGAGCTAGAAGGAAGCTTGGACCTGACCGGAGTGCTTGGAATTGAACCAAGCTTTGGTCAACCATATTATTGGTCAAGCCCCCCATGGCCAACCTTGACCTTTGACCAACTTGACCTAAGTCAACATGAAGACTTCATTTAATTAGGAGTTAATTATTGTAATAGGACTTGTTTGTAATTTTCCTAATTACTACTCTTAATATGGGACGCTACTTTTAGTGGGTTTATTGGCTAAGAGTTAGCTTAACTAAGAGCCTAGGAGGCCATGGGTTTTAACACCCATGTAGAGTAGAATTTAGTCTTTTCTATTTTTCCTTCCCACCACCTAGCCTCCTCCTTTTCCTATAAATAGGAGACCACCCTCCTTGTATTTCAACTTTGATTTTATGAGTAAAGGCATTATGCAAAAATTCTGACTCGGGCCAGAGACTTATCTTATTCCCCCGAATTAGTGGCGTCCAGCACCGAACTTATCTGTTGTGGGAGTTGCCTACTGCAGTGGCGTTCATCTCCGTTCCTTTCCTTATCCATTTTCTCTTTAATTCTTCATTTCTCTTTCATTTTTTTGGTCGCTGCCTTACTGCACTATTTTAATCATCTTGGCCGAATTCTAACTCATTTTGTTCTCCCTTGCTTCAATTCTAGATCCGGGAATCATGGTGCTATCAAGTGGTATCAAAGCTCTTTGAATTTGGAGCTGTTTGGGGGCATTTCCAATACATTTGGTTGCGGGTTTGCTGCACTTGTAGGTGCATAATTTTGCTTCATTTTCCTTATTTTTTACAATATATTCAAGCTCAATTTCCCTGTAGCTGTTGGATTTGTGGACTGTTCTGAGCTCGAGGTGCTTTTCTCCTGCACTACAGCTCTTGTTTGCCTGTCTTTGTGCTTCATTTGTGCTTCATCATAGAAAAAGCCAAATAAAGAGTGACATACACGAGTGAATACATTCCATTAAGTGTAAACACTTAGTAAGTGGTAAGGACCTTAAAAGCTTTCAACTAAAAACATTTGAGGATGACATATAGATTATGGAGAAATGAGTTAGATGAAGATAGGAAAGAACTTAGAAAAGAAAAGGAAGTGAGAAGACACTCTTCTCATGATAAAATTGATGAAAGGTATAGGCGAGAAAGAAGAGAAATAAATAAATATCATTTTGAAGATGATAAGAAGAAGGAAATGAGTTATGATAACTCTAACCAAGAAATGAGAAGGTGTAAAGAAAGAGAGCATAGAAGAAAGGATTATTATAGGGCTAGTGATGAAAGAGAGAATAAAAGAAAGGAAAATAGAAAAAGTTATAAGGAAGATTCTTTTGAGGACTATTGGGAGAGAAGAATAGATAAGTTTTCAAAGAAGGTTAAAAATGAAATGTCAAGGCACTTGAATAGGATCAAAGAAATATGAAAATTAGAGAAAGAACAATTAGAAAAAAAGAAAGAAGAAAAGCTTTAAAATGAAAATAAGGAAAAGATACAAAGAGTGTATTGAAAATATAAATTTATCTTGGAATCATTTGAATGCTAACTCTTCTAGTGGAAACGTGAATAGGTTGATCGCAAATACGTCTAGTGTTGCAAAGAGTACAATTCAAGTTGTTGAAAGGGAGTTTCCTAAATTACCTTTCTTTATGCATGACATGTTCTGAAGTTGGCTAGATGTCTCTAGAAGTGGGGTTGAATAAAGACTTTAAAATTCTGTTCCTGAAAACACACTTAAATTCAAGCTGAGACGTGATCTCAAGTTTGATAACTTGGAGTCTCAAATAAGTTTGATGAGAAATAATCTCAACCTTTAAAAATAATTCTGTAACCAAGTAGAGATGATTCTTTAGTTATTAAACTTGGTTTTCCTTTGAGTATATTTGAGTTGTTTTAGTAAACGGATTTGAGACGTGAGATGTGCAATATAAATAAAGAGATAGGGAAGAGAGATGCACACAGATCTTATCCTAGTTCACCCACACCTTGGGCTACGTCCAGTCCCTAGAACTTGTGAGATTTCCACCATTGACAACCTTGTCAATTAGAAGTATTCTTACAGCCTCTTCAGGACATCTGTCACACCAAGCTTAGGCACCCCTACCTTGGCTGAGACACAAGTATTCTTACAGCCTCTTCAGGACGCTAATCACTCACACTGAGACTAGGCTCTTTCCTATCTCAGTTGAGACTGGTTACAATGGTTTTGGAAATAATTGACAATTCTAGCTTACAACATACAATGTATGGATAGACAATAAGTACAACTAGGTGTGTATTCTCTCTTACAAGGATAGAAACTATAAGATCTAGAAGAGTGAATGAATAAGACTACTGGTTTATCTCAAGTTGAGATGAGACTTGAGATGAGATGCAGAAGGTATTCAATATCCAGCGTAGTCTCTCACTTTGCTTCACTGTTGACTTCAGCATTTATTTCAAATGAAAACTAGCTGTTTATGGCCATTTTCCATCTGCTGAGAGCCGTTGCAAGTGAGAGAAGGTTTTCTGCAAAAAAGGTACTGTTCCACTGCATTGCGTCACCGTGCAATTTGTCTTGACTCTTGTTGACCCTTGTGTCTTGCGTTCTGAAGCTGAATCTGAGTCTGAGTCTCAACTCTTGGCAGCTCTTGCATCTGAGTCTTAGTCTTTAAGCTTGACTTCTCATCCGTATTCTGATTCTTCTTTGTAGTCTTACGTCTGAGTCTCTTGTATGTGACTGAGTGGTACGTCTCAAACTGAGTGTGCATCTGAGTATGAGTAATCATCTGATCTTGAGTCTGCGTCTCAAGCTGACTTTGGATCTCTTCTTTGCTCAACATTTTTTATTAAGTATTTGTCTTGACAGATCTTGATTCTGACTTTTGTGCCTTATATCCTCAAAGATGGTCTTTGAGCTTCCTTTTCTGATCATTTTTGAAAATTTAAAGTCTAGAAATTCTGCCACAAACTTGAGCACACAGTTAGTAAATAACAAGATGCATCTCAGACTTGTTTTTGTGATCATCTCAACTTAATGGTTTGACTGCATTAAAAACCTTAGGAGTGAGTTTGTCTTAACATGTTCTACTCTATGCATGAATTTATGCCTCAAAGCATTACAAACATGTTAAAACTAGAAAATTTTAATAGTGTTTTAAAAACTATTGCATGTTTTAGAGAATCAACTAAGTTTAAGAGTTCCATAATGCTTACTAAAGATACATGTTTAGTCAATTCCTTTGATCACTTGAGATTGCATGATAGGAATGATCAAATTGAAATGAATATGCGTGTACCTTTGGTTTGTATATATAATATGCATACACATTCTGGACCTAAATTGATTGTTTCATATAAAGATGTGTATTATACTCTTGAACTAATAAGAGAAAAGAATCAAATTTTAGATGAAGTTATCACATGTGGAAAAACTTGTTTGACATCTATTTCACATAATGATAAGATTCATGATATGCATACTCAAAGTGATTTTTTAAGTGTATCACCTTACATGCCCACATATGATAATTTTGATATGGGTAAGGTGCTAGAAACTCTATACTTAAGTAAATGCATTTATGTTGACATGCCTCTTCATACAAATTATAACAATTCATGTAATACATTTGATAGGCATGTTAAGGTTTTGTTGAGAAAGAATAAATCATTCATACCGCATAGTTTTAACTGTGCATTCATTTGGAAATATGTTGTGGAATATTTTGTTGGTTTGAAACTTGCCTATCACTTGTTTAAATTTTGTTTTAACCACCTAACCTCTTCACTTGCAAAGGATGGCTTTGAGAGAATAGTCTTTGATCCCGGACCTAATCTCTTCCAGTGCAAGGACAAGATGGTTCAATCTTCATTAAGGGAGTTTTCTAATCCTTATCTCAACTACCTCTTGTTCACATCCTATTTTTTTCTATTGCTAATCTTTATGATTCCCAAGTTTTATTGTTATGAGCCTTCACTTTACTTGCTTGGGAATAATACTAATGAATCTTTCTTTGTTGATTAGGCTCAAGGAAGATGTTCACAGCTTGAGGAATCTAGCCAATACTCACCATATGCTAAGGGAAGTGTCTTCTTACTTTCCACTATTGTCATCCATTTCTTCTACCCAATTCTCTTTTCTTATGGCTTCTTCTGAATTTTTAGATTTGAGGTCAAATCTTTTTTAAGGGAGAGGGAATGATGGCAACTGCCAGTGGAGCTCTAAGCTAGCAGTTGGGGTTTGTTGAGCTAGAAGGAAGCTTGGACCTGACTGAGGTGCTTGGAGCTGAACAAAGCTTTTATCAACCATATTATTGGTCAACCTCCCATAGTGAACCTTTGACCAACTTGACCCAAGTCAATGTGAAGACTTCATTTAATTAGGAGTTAATTAGGATTTAATTGTAATAGGACTTGTTTGTAATTTTCCTAATTACTACACTTAATATGAGGAGCTACTTTTAGTGGGTTTATTGGCTAAGAGTTAGCTTAACTAAGAGCCTAGGAGGCCACGGGTTCAACACCTATGTAGAGTAGAATTTTAATCTTTCCTACTTTTCCTTCCCATCACCTAGCCTCCTCCTTTTCCGATAAATAGGAGACCACACCCCTTGTATTTCAACTTTGATTTATGAGTAAAGGCATTATGCCAAAATTCCTCCTCAACAATGTGAGTATAGAAGGCTTGGTGGTTCTTGCTCAAACCAACCGGAGACTTATCTGATTCCCCCGAATCAGTGGCATCTAGCACCAAACTTATTTGTTGTGGGAGTTGCCTACTGCAGTGGCATTCATCTCCATTCTTTCTTTTCAATTTCTCTTTAATTCTTCACTTCTCTTTCATTTTGGCCGCTGCACTTGTAGCCGCTTTTGGTCTGAATTCTAATTCATTTTGTGGTCCCTTGCTTCAATTCTAGATCCAGGATTCAAGGTGCTATCAGGAAGGACCTGTTATATCCTGGGGGTTGCGCATCCCACGAATTAACCCTTAAGGACAATGTATATCTACGGGTCTTAGGCTATTGTTTCTTCAATTTTTAGGTCCATTTGGTGATTGACGATAACAAACACTCCACCACACGCAATCAAACTATCTCAATTTCTCACAACACCATCAACATTGCACTTTATCTAGTTTCCCTCAGGAGGAATCCAACCAAAGAGCTGCCAATTATGATATTGATTAGATTGCTGACGAAAAGATATGGAATGAAAGATTGGACACCCTTTGCACTTTGAATCCATTAATAGACCTTAAATAATAGGCCATCAGTATCTACGTACCATGCGGTGGTTGAATAAAAATTCATTTCCTTCATTCCACACAGTCGAGATGGCCATACCAAAGGCCAAATTCAAATCAACTTTCAACCAGTAATTTGTTTTGGTAGAGAGGTTATAATTCATCCAGTCACTAAAACTTGATTTAAAATTTTTTTATTTGACATAAGTAGGGAGGATTCGTTTCCAAAAAAAGGAGACTCTGTCACAATCTCTGAGCACATGAAGATTCCTTGTAAGCATTATAGATCAAGCATAGATCATCAGAGCATAGACCTCTCTTTGCAAGGAGGGATTTGGTCTTAAGACCATTATATAAGGCTAGCCACAGGAAAATTTTGACCCTGTCAAGTCCATTCCACTTCCACATCTTATTCCAAGTTGAGATGCTATGCCTAGGAGGGATATTCTCAAATAAACCATAGGCCGATTTTGTACTAAACACACCATAAGATGTAAGCCTCCAGTGGATCAGTCTTCCTGTAGTTCATTGTGGCTGCTTATTTTTGCAAAGATTTCTAGAAGGACATTTTGAGGCACTAAGTGTTGGAACATCCAAAGATGCCAACCCCCCCCCCCCCCCAAATTGTCAGAGAAGTGAGACACTATTTTGATAAGTATATCAAGGGGAATCAGTTGAGTAATCACATCAGTAAGGATTATTCCCGATCTTAACCATGGGTCCAACCAAAAACAGATTCTATTTCCATTACCAACAACACAAGACATTCCATGTTGGATATACTTCCAAGTTGCATTTATGCCCTTCTACACCATTGAATGGTTTTATCTCTTTTTAACTAAGGGTATAATATCCTGACCTGCACCATATTTGCTTCTTATATCTGTGACCTACAATGCATCTTTATTAGAGATAAGTTGCCACCCCAATTTTATAAGTAAGGACTTACTCACAAAATTCAAGTTTCTTCAGCCCAAACCACCAAACTCGTTAGGCTTACAAAATTTATCCCAAGCAACATTGTATATCTTTTTAATTAGCTCCATCAACATGACCCCATATGAAATCTCTCGATAGTTTTTCCATCTTCTAGCAAACCCCCCATTGAAAGAAGAGCAATTTGCATTATTTAAACAGAGAGAGCAATGACCCTCTCCAAGAGTTTAACCTTTTTCCGAGTGTAATGACCCGAAACAATAAGTTTTAAAAATTAATGGAGCCGCCACCAATTTTATTAAGAAAAAATTGGAAAAAAATCTTTTAAAAAGTTGTCTACGAAAATCAAGTAAGTTCGGGAGTCGGTTATGTACAGGGTGGACACTGAACCCCACGACACCTCTAATACATCAGTCCTAAGACGGTTGTCTCTAGTTAATTGTGCAAATTATTCATAAATTTTAAAATATTTATTTCCCCCAAAATATCATAAATTACATGGAAAGAGACAAACTAAATAAAATATTATGAAATAAAAAGAAATAAGAGAAGATGACTATTTACAGAAAGACGAATGTGAAGAGTTTAATTTTGATTTCAGATCACCAAGTTGTCCCAACTTAGATGTCCTAAAAATATATAATTTTATAGTGATTAATTTTATATAAAAATACATTTAAGAATCACCAAGTTGTTATAACTTAGATGTCCCAAAATTTAAAATTTAAAATTTAAAAGGCATGATGCCTAAAATAAACAAATATAATTAAAGTAAATTAATTTAATCTTTTAAAAAATAAATTAGGATCACCAATTAAGTTGTCACAACTTAGGTGTCCTAAAATATATAATTAACTCTAGAATGACCATTTTTAATTATAATGAAAACATGTTAGAATCACCAAATTGTCACAACTCAAATGTCCCAACATTTAATGTAATGATGTTTTGCCTTTTGCTTGATTAGCTAATCATGTTACTTCCAATGAAGTGACATCCACCACTGGTGCTTTTCCTTTCAACTCTATCTCCAGCAAAGTCAGCATCACAATAACCAACTAACCTGCAAGCCTTACCCTTCTTATAGCAAAGACCAAGATTAGTAGTACCATTCAAATATCTGAAAATTCTCTTTACAACCTTGTAATAAGTGATTCTTGGATCAGACTAATCTTGCACATAGACAAACACTGAACACAATGTCAGGTCTACTTGTTGTAAGATATAGTTATGAACCAATCATTCCTCTATACATAGTTTGGTCAATAGATTCTTCTCCTTCATCTTTACTTAAGATTACAGAAGGATGAATTGGAGTTGACATAGGCTTGCAGTCATTCATGTTGAACTTCTTAAGCATCTCTTTTGTATACTTTTCCTGATAGATCCATATACAATCATATTTTTGCTTAATCTGAAGTCCTAGGAAGAATTTTAATTCTCCCATCATGCTCATTTCAAATTCAGACGGCATAAGCTTACAAAACTATTTGCATAAAGAAGAATTTGTTGAACCAAATATAATGTCATTAACATATATTTGGACTAAGATAAAGTCTTTGTTAGCAGTTTTTCTAAAAAGAGTTATGTCATTCTTTCCTCTTTCAAAACCATTTTTTATGAGAAATCTGCTCAATCTATCATACCAAGCTCTTGGAGCTTGTTTCAGACCATAGGGAGCCTTTTTCAATTTAAAAACATGATTTGGAAAGGCATCATCTTCAAAACCAAAGGGTGTCTAACAAATACTTCTACCTTAATGATTCCATTAAGGAAAGCACTTTTGATATCCATTTAATATAGTTTGATGTCATTAATTGTTGCATAAGAGAGCAAAATCCTAATGGCTTTAAGCCTAGCTACAGGAGCAAAGGTTTCAGTAAAATCAATACCTTCTTGTTAATTGTAGCCTTGTGCAACAAGTTTGGCCTTGTTTCTGATAACCATCCCATCTTCATCCAACTTGTTTTTAAACACCCATTTGGTTCCAATAATAGTTTTCCCATGGGGTTTAGGAACCATAGTCCATACATCACTCCTAGCAAATTGATTCAGCTCCGCTTGTATGGTTAGGATCCACCCTTCATCAATATTTTTAGGTTTTATTTCAGATAGCAGTGCAAGATTATTAACTTCTCTAAGTCTTGATCTTGTTCTCACTCCTTCTGAAGCATCACCTATGATTTTATCCTTAGGATGATGAGACCTATATCTCCAAGTATTTCTGAGTGAAGATGTGCCTTCGGTCTGAGACTCAACATTGGTTGTCTGAAGTGGTTTGGTTTCAGATGGTCCTTTAGACATAGGTTCAGACAGAACTTCAACTTTGGTATGATCAGATTGCTGATTTAGATCCATACCTGCAAAATCATCTTCAAGATCTAATAGGTCACTATCAGTTCTTTTCTTGTCATTGAATCTTACATGAATTGATTCTTCAACAACTAAGGTTCTAGATTTATAAACTTTGTATGCCTTGGAACTTTCAGAATATCCAATGAAAAATCCTTTATCAGACTTAACATCTAATTTTCCAATATCATCTTTTGTGTTGAGTATAAAACACTCATTGATATGTTGGGCTTTCTTCCTCTCCATAATTCATAGGGAGTCTTTTTGAGAATTGGTCTTACCAATATTTGTTTTGAAGGTAACAGGTTGTGTGAACTACTTCTGCCCATAATGACTTAGGAAGAGTACTTGAAATGAGCATGGTTCTTCCCATCTGTTGCAAAACTTCTTTTCTTTCTCTCAACAACCCCATTTTGGTAAGGTGTTCTAGCCACATAGAAATTGTGAGAGATTCCATTCTCCTCACATAATAATATGAAGTTTGTATTTTCAAACTCTCCTCGATGATCACTTCTGAGGGCAGAAATAGAGAATCCTTTTTCATTCTGTACCTTATTACAGAATATTGTGAAATTGTCAAAAGTCTCATCCTTGCTTCACCCATGTGTATCTAGAATAGTCATCAACTATGACCAAAGAAATCAATGTGAAGTAGTTCCAAATGTCTGTTAGTGGAAACAACATTCTTGCTCTGAAATGAGCTTCTTGGTTGTTTCCCTTTTAGAAAACTCTCACATAAAATATCAGATTTTAAAGAAAGCTTTGGTAACCCTTTTAAAAAGGTTGTGTTTCGTTAGCTTTGAGATTAATCTCAAGCTGGCATGCCTAAGTCTTTGATTCCAAACTTTTTTCATCCTCAATTGAGAGAAAACACTTCACATTTTGATTTTCAAGTTCCTCTAGATTAATCTTGTACACATTGTTGTGTCTCTTAGCAGTAAAGAGGATTTGATCATTAGAATCCTTGACTATGAATCCATCCTTGGTGAAGCATACTACATAACCACCGTCACATAATTGGCTTATGCTTAGTAGGTTGTGCTGAAGTCCTTCAACAAGTAAAACAATTTTAATAGAGGACAGAGGTGTCTTACCTACTGTACTTACATAAGTGATCTTCCATTGTTAATTTCCACCAAAGGTGACCACTCCACCATCCTTTGATCTAAGTTTTTGGAACAAATACCTTTTGCCTGTCATGAGTCAAGAGCAGCCACTGTCTAGGTACCATCTGTGGTGTTTCCTTTGTCCTGTTAAACTCATCTGCAATAGGAATGATCAAAGATTTAGTTACGCATAACTTCTGGGGTCCTTTTTTGTTAGCTTTTTGAGTTTTGCCTTCCCTTTGTGCTTGAATTTAGACACATGGTGTGCAGGCTTGCCACAATGATATCACACTTTTCCTTTCTTGAAAGCCTTTTTGGGATTTTTAACTTTAACATCAGAGGTATCTGGTGATTAAATTCCATAGAATCCCATCCGACACTTGTTATTGGAACCTTTTTGAACTCCCAGCAATTTGTTAAGGTTTTTAGTTCCTTTAACAAGGTTGGCAAGATCTAAGGTGAGCTTTTTGACCTTCTTTTGAAGTTTTGAAATTTTTTCAGATTGGTCTTCAAAACCACCCCTCTTGTAGTTCTCAAGTTCTTCCTTGAGTATAAGGTTTTCTTTCTCAGGAGCCTCACACTTATTACACATTTATGTGTATTCTCTTGAAAGATCCTTATATTCTTGGAAGAGTTCTTTTGAACTATCCAGTAAATCATCATATCTCTCTTGTAAATCAGGATCAGATTGAGGTCTTACCTCAGAGTCTGAGTTTTCTAAAGAGGGAAAGCTTGCCATTAGATAGAGGTTTGCTCCTTCAGCTGACTCTTCTTCCTCTTTTGAAGTTAAGTCATCAAGATCTTCCCAGGAAGCCATCAGCCCCTTCTTCTTCTTGAAAAACTTCTTCTTCTTGAAGGTAGGCCTCTTCAACTTAGGACATTCATCCTTCATGTGACTTGGTTGTTTACATTCATAACAAATGATTTTATCAGTATTAGAAGCATCCTTACCTGACTTACCATTCTTGGTACTGAAAGGTTGGTCCTTTCTGAACTTTCCCTTTTCTGAAGCATCATTTTGATCTTCCTAATCAGCAAGGCAATATCATCATCTTATGAACTTTCTTCAGATTCTTCATCAGCGTTTGAAGTTTCTTTAGCTTGCATGGCTTTCATGGCTCCATGTCTGGTCTGTTTGGCCTTGGTGTTCAGTTCCAGTGACTTTTTCTTAGATACATCCTCACCGAGTTCTAACTCATAGACCTTGAGAGATCCTAACAGTTCATCTATTCTCAAGGTATTAAGGTTTTTAGCATTCTGGATAGTCGTAACCTTGGGCCTCCAAGCCTTGGGTAAGCTTCTTAGAATCTTTCAATTATTATCTCCAGATTCATAGGTTCTTCCCAAAGACTTCAGTTCATTTGTTATAGTCTGAAACCTACCAAACACTTGGTGAATCATTTTTTGACTCATGCATATTGAACATCTCATCTTGATGAACAAGCATGCTAATCTTAGATTGTTTTACATTTTTAGTACCCTCATGGGCTGAAGCCAATGTATCCCAGATTTCCCTGGAAGTTTTGCATTCGTGAACTTTATCATACTCAAGTCTTTTCAAAGAACAAACCAGGTAGAGTTTAGCCTTGGCATTAAGCTGCACACGAGCTTTCTAATAAGCTTTCCATTCAAACTTTGGTATGGGCACTCCACCATACATAGGAATATAATCACCATCAGTGACTATGTCCCATAGATCTATGTTACTGCTCTTAATGAACAGTTTCATACAATCTCTCTAATAATGGTAGTCAACACCATTAAATGCTTGAGGTCTTGTCACAGAGGCTCCTTCTGTGATATAATGGCTTGTGCTTGTAGAGGTTTCCATCTGGATATTCTCCTTAACACGATCAAGTGCTCAACCCGAGACTGAGCTCTGATACCAACTGTAGGAACACACAGGAAAACACTAGAAGAGGGGTTGAATATTGTTTTATAAAACTTTGTAATTTATTTGAAAACCTTTTTGCTTCAGACAATGCATCTGAAAATAATTTTATTAAGAGATATTTTAATGAATTTATAACAACTCAAATTTAGAACCCTTTTCTCGTTAGATTAAACTGAATTTAAAGGATAAGATTCAGAGAAGCACTCAACCAAGATTTTTTCTGGTTCACTCACTACCACTGTAAGCTGCGTCCAGTCCCAGAGCCAACTAGCTTCTAAATTTTCTCCACTAAACTGAATAGATTACAAGTATTATTTTCAGCCAAGCCTCTTCATCCTCTAAACAACAAGTATTGTTTGCACACCTAACCTCTCCAGGCTCTTACCACTATTATTTGCTAACCTAGCCTTTTCAGGCTAAAAAAACAACAATTGTTTTGCAAAGAAAATGAACTTAGAATACAAAGTTCTTCGTTCAGAAGTGTGTACAAAGAAAATAGTGATTTTACACTGGGTATGAAAGTTTTTGTACAAGATAATTTGAGTAAAATCTACAAAGATTTTTGTAGAGTTTTATTTTAAAGGTTTTACGCGTAAGTTGCTTCTACTTTGCTTCATAAAGATCACTACTAATTATAGGATTTGATGAGCTTGAAAACGTTGTTGAGAAGTCCGCTAAGAGATAGAATTTAATGTTCTTCATCTCTTTGTAAAACAGCTCTGACAAATTACAAGGTTGTAGTGCTGTTCTGACTTTTGCATATCTTACAGCGCGGTATTTCCTCATTTGTGCTTGAATTTCAAAACTCAACCAAAAGTGATCTTTTGTCATTCTCGATTTGTGTTCTGAGATTGTGTGAAGGAATGAAACAGTCTTTGACTTGCCACGTTAGACGGGGTCTTGGCTTTAGATAACACTCCAGTTTTTACATCAGACTTCAAAAGATGCTTCAGAATCAATTGCTTCAGAACGACTTGAACACTTCGAACAAGGATTCCTTCAGAAACAAGGAGTACTTTAGACAACCTTAGAAGTTCATATATTTAGCATATCTGAAATAGTAGAACAATCATCAATATAACTGTGAAGTCATAAAGAGTTTATTTTAAGTTTATACTCATCAAAATCTTAGCATAGGGCTGTCTTAGACTTTCAAAGCCTTGAGACTCAACAATATCAAGTATTTTCAAATCTACTTAATACCTATGTATGTTATTTCATATAAATATTACTTGTGTTTTTACAAAGAAGTTTTTCAAAAGAAAAGACTTTATTTTCATAACGCAAGCATTACTTAAATCATAAGTTCATATGTGAAATATCTAGCCTTGTGGTATATTGTCTAACTTGAACGCTAAGCTTATAATATTAGCCAACACGATATTCTTGAGCAGATATAATTGGAAGTTCTTGCAAAAATAATCAAAAGTTTTAATCGGTCACAATTCAACCCTCTTCTTGTGACTACAATATTTACTTCACCCCTATCACCGGATATGCACTCGTGGATCCTATTTACTTCATATGAACGCAATACCAATTTATAGTTCAAACACTCAATAGTTTCCTTACTTATTACTTTGACACCACACATCTTTCGTATCATATTGTTGGTGGTAAAATTGTAAAATTGGTTAAGTGTTTCTTTTCTTAAAAAATGTTTCGACCATATTCCTGATATGTTGAAAGATAAGCATATTTCGATTTTTGGTTGAAGACAACATGAATTAAACTAAGTGTGGGTAACGTTGGTCTTGTCAATTGAAAGTTCAAAAAATGTCTTTTTTTGAAAAAAAAATAGAGAAACCTTCTTAAAAGAGTATTTGGAAAGCTTTCCAAGAAAGGTTTCGTCAAACTTTCTGTGAAAGGTTTCAAAAAGCTTTTCGAAAATGGTTTCGACAAACTTTCCATGAAAGGTTTCAAAAAGCTTCCTGATAAAGGTTACAACAAGCTTTTCGTGAAAGGTTTCGAAAAGCTTTCTGAAAAATGTTTTGACAAACTTTCAAAAAAACCATTTCTACAAGCTTTCCAAGAAAGGTTTCGTAAAGCTTTCCGAGAAAGGTTTCGTGAAGTTCTCAGACAGTGAGTTTAAAAAAGCTTTCCGAAAAAGGTTTTGAAAAGCTTTTCATGGAAGGTTTTGAAAAGCTTTTTGAGAAAGGTTTCAACAAGCTTTTCGCGAAAAGTTTTGGAGATTTTTCCAAGAAAGGTTTTGACAAACTTTTTGAAAAAGGTTTCGATAAGGTTTTGTGAAGCTTTTAGAAAAGAGTTTCAAAAAGCTTTTCAGTAGAGTTTTAAGAAGCTTTTCTGACAGAATTTCAAAGAGCTCTCATGAACAAAGTCTCGAAAAGCTTTCTTAGAGTGAAGATTTGGAGATTCTCACGAAATAAAGTAGTAGGATTAGTTGAATATTTCGAATTGTGGCTGAAGTTTAAGAGAGATTTCGTAGTTACATCGAAATTTTTATTGTTTGACAAAATTCGAAATGTTGTTGTAAGAATGAGTTGTTTCATGATGAAAGTAACCTACCCCTTTACAGTTGAGTTGGATTCTAATGACTTGAGTAATTATCCCTTAACATTTTAGACCCACGATTTCAGACAGTCCATAAGGAGCCTTCTGAACGGGTTAGATGAATAGAGATATTACTAAGTTAGTATAATCTTCTCAGAGATTGAGTTCGGTTTGAACATAGAGTGTTAACTATCTTTAATATTGATGACCCACACTTTCAGAGAGTTCATTTTGAACTTCCTGAATAGGTTCAGATAATAAAGATGTTATCACATTATGTCCTTTTAGATGATGTTTCTTAGATGATCTTCTTAAAACCTGTTCCCTGAAATATTTAAACTAAACATACCTTTCAGTAGCATCTGATGTTGTTAAATCAAATAACTTGGATTGATTATAATTTGTTAAAATAAGATAGCTTAATTAAGTTAATTAATTTTATCCTTTTTGATTATCAGATTGTTAATCAATTAAGGATAGAGTTATGTTATTGATTATGCATAGATATTAACACAAAGGAATCAAAAACAGAGAGACTTCAAACAAAATAGAATTTCAACATCGTTAAAAATATAAACACAAAGACATAGAAACAAAGACTCCGAAACAGGACACACGTATATCATTGATCATTAGATTAGTTCTCATCAGCCTTTTCCTTTTCAGCCCTAAGCTTTTGAAGCTCTTTTTCTGCAGCTCTCAATTTCTTTGCCAGCCGAATTACTCTATCATTCACCTTCTTCAGATAATTTGCACCCAATGTCATCATTTTCCTTTTACGAGACTTCAAGTTGGTATCTTCAGTTCCTTCTTCAATGCATGGAGCAAAGAGAGGAGGAATGACCACTTGTTTCTCAGGAGCTTCTTCTCTTTCAATAAGAGTCCGGTCTAACTCAGCATATTCAGCTGGAGTGAAGAAGTCAGGAGACGGTTGGTCAAAGAGACTATCCATAGGAAATCCCTTGTGCAATAGAATTTTCATAATCAAGGTGTTGTGAAGATATAGGTCCTCATTTCCCATCTCATCTCTGAACATCGTCTGATACAACAGTACCCATGGGAGATTGATTTTCTTCTTTGTCATCAAGAGTCCCAATACGAACCTCTCCATCATACTTAAAGTCAAATTATTTCTTCCTCTGGGAAGAATGCAACAGTTTAGTACAGCAAGGAGGGCTCTGGGTGTGCTCAGAAGTTGAGAAGGTCTTAAAGGGGCAATCCTTCTTTTTCCAAATAGATGTTGGTCAAGAACGAATGTTCCACCATGAAGAGATTCCCATCTTTGGAAGTATTGTTCCCCGCTGTCAGGAACACATATAACTTCAGCAATAAGTTTGGTGTCCACAGACAGTGATCTTCCCATCACCTTCGTCTCAATCCTGGTTCTGTTGGGTTCAGATATAATCTTAATGTTGTCCCAAAAATCCATTACACTCTTCATATGCCAGGATGAGGAAATGTTTTTGAAGTATGGAGTCCATCCAATGGCGTTGAAGTACTGAGATATCTTGTAGTCTGCTTCATCAAAGTCTGAAAGGTTAACCGCCTTACAGGGTATGATTCTTTTATCAAACACGGAAGGGTTTGAGTTGCCTGATGATGCAGACCCGTTTGCCATTGATTTCTATGAATCAGATGATCTTTCTGAGATGAAGATACTTGAGGAGATTTGACCTTTTTAGTGAAAGGATTGAGTAAAGTGTGATTTCCATGTTGATCATCCAATCCTTTTAAATAGATAGCCAAGCATGCTTCAAGCATTTATGAGAGATGGTTATGTGTACTGAACCGGTGTGGGGAGTAGTGCATCGTGTCAATTGAGAGAAACCGGTTGATGATTCAATGATTCACATCGTGCCGTTTCATATTTTCAGAAACAGTTATGACTAACACACACGACTCTTCATTTACTTCATTTAAAAAACAGTTATTACTTTACTAAGCATCTGTGACTCTTCAACACATATATTTAAATAAGTAAAGCATATATGAAATGAATCATAAATTTCACACAGTAAACATAGTAAAACACATAGCATGCAGTGATTTATTTTAACACAATTTAAAAGCATGAAACAATTATATCATGTAATCATATTTTTCACAATTTCAATAAAATAAATCATGCAACAGATTAATAACTATATTTAAAATTATAACTTAAATATAGATAGGAAAGGTGTTACCCGTTTGTGATCTAGAGATAGATTCACTTTCCTTTTCCTGTTGCGTCCTGTGCTTTAGCCTTATGAATAATGAGTATTGGAAAATGATTTTCCTATTCTCATTATCATGCTTCAGAGTTGCTTCAGCTTGGTGAGATTTCCATCTTCTGAGGATCTACTCCTTCTGCATTTGTTAGATGCTTAACCCGAAGGTGAGCTCTAATACCAATTGTTAGAACCACAGGCAACACTAGAAGGGGGGTTGAATAGTGTTGTAAACATTGTAAGACAATTTTGGAAATCTTTATTATAAATCAATCACGTTGAGTGATCATTGTGCAAACCAATCTTAAGATCAGAGTTATTTTAAATACATGCGGAATATATGAAAGATTTAGGTTGAAAAACTTTCTCTTACACTTAAGATTGTTTTGATTTTAAAAACTTTTCTCAGTGTCTTCAGAAGAATATTACTAAGAGTACCTTCAGAACTATTTCTGAAATACTTTAGATGATCAGAGACCATCTATATCATGTGTCTGAACTGAGTTCCTGTTGGGCTCACTTCAGACAGATATTTCAGACATCCCTCTGAATATATTCTTCTATAATACTTCAACCTACACTAGAGACGTTTTAATGTGATGTTTGTATGAAAACTTGTTTTATTGAAATCCTTGAGTTAAGCTTGTTATGAAAAGTACTTTTCAATCCCCATAGTAAATATAAAACTGTAAATAAAAGAGATCAAGAGAAGGAAAACCTAGACACAAAATTTATCCTGGTTCACCCACAACCCCGTGGGCTACATCCAGTCCCAGAGGCAAACCACCACTGGCTTTTCCATTATCTGAAACCACAGATACACATATTAACCTCTCCAGGCCAATACAACAAGTATTCTTTTCTATCAAGCCTCTCCAGGCTCTACCACGAGTATTCTTTCTTCCACCAAGCCTCTCCAGGCTCTCGGACACTTAACTAAGTGTTGAGTATTACTACTCAATCTAAGCTAGATGTTCGCTAGAACCTCTCAACTCAGATTCTTCTTGTACATATAGATTACTGAGTACATACTCAGGATACAGTCATTACAAACTAAATACAAGGATAGACAGTGGTACAAGTGTTTGAATTTAAATACAATCCCTGTCTTTTTTATGAGGAATACATCCTCTGAGAGTAGGCTAACTAAGATATGAAATTAAGCTCAAGCCTCATTCTCCAACCATTGGTTTCCATGGACTACATTCTCACCCGTATCATTGGAATACCAAGGTATCATCCAAGCTTCAAACCGTACCCGGTTTGATAGTCATTTGTACAGCATGATTGCCTTCCCGACAACCAACTCACTTGATCAACAGACCAACTGTACAATCTAACTAACTGACCAGCTGATCAGTAGCCCGATTGAGAATTAACTCTCTGATCAATTGTTGTTGACTTTTTCCTGATGTATTTAAGCTCGAGTCAACTCTTGTTAACTGTAAGACACTCAGCCTAGTTAACAATTTTCATGCTGATTGATTTCAAGAACCTTCTTGAAAAACAATCCCAATTGATCCAACTTGGTTGATCATTCTGACCAACTTGGTTGCAACAGCAGCTGCATGGTTGTTTCCAACAACCTGATTGATTGTTGAGGACAACAACTATGGCTTGATTGATCTTCCAACCAACCAGCTTGGTTGTTCACCACAACAACTAACTTCAACTTCTTTCTTGAGGCTATTTATATGTTTAAGTATAGCCGTTGAAGATAATTCATAATACCGTTGAGCTTTTGATGATGTGGCTCATATAGCTGTTGTGTAATAGCTTCTCAAACGGTTGCTTCTCCTTAAGCATATTGAGTGTTCAGAATACTCCCGTTCTGACACTTCTGTTGATGAGCTCTGCTTTGAGAGATGTGATGATTATGTGTATTCTCTCTCTTGAATTCTTTTTGCCTTCTTGTATCTGTTTTATCCAGCTTGCATTATCTTGCATCTGCTTGCATTATCTTGCCTCTGCTTTATCCAGCTTGCATCTGCTTTATCCAGCTTGCATTATCTTGCATCTGCTTGCATCTGCCTTTATCTGTTTTGTCCGGCTTGCATCTGCTTGCTTTCTTCTGCTAATTTTCTCTCTTGATTTTCTTCTGCTTTCTTCTGCGTTCATCTGCTTTCTTCAGATTTCCTCTGATTTTCTTGGGAGTAGGTATCCGTTGAATTTTGTCTTTTTGCTTATTCTTCATATACTTCTTTTTCATTTGCTCCTGACACCATTACTTCTTTGAATGAGATGTCTTGACCAATAGTCGTTGTTTGCAGATTCCTCTTTTTAGATAAAGATAAAGATGTTGAATTGAATATATTTTATTCAAACATCTTCCTTGTTGCTTTTGCTTAGTCTCCTGAGCTTTTCTTCTGCTCTGTTCCAGATTGCACAAATGAAGAAACGTCTCGTTGAAATACTATCGTTTAGAGATAACAAATAGTCTTCTTTTAATCCGTTGTGAGACACGCTTCTTGAAAGTTCTGACATAGTACAACGTTGGTGCTGCAGTAAAGTTGCCACCGTTGTTGCTGCGAATGCTGCGTTGCAGAGATTTCCTCAGTGGTGTATGAACTTTAAATGCACCGGGAAAGGCCTCTGTGTTTGTTGCCACAAATGTGTTCCAAAACGTACGAGCAGCAGAGACTCAGAAAAGTCTTCACGCAAGGTTTCAGCAAAGATGCCACGTCATTACTAAGGCTTCAAACGGCTTCCAAACTTCAGACGGGTTCCAATCTTCAGACAGGTTCCAGTCTTCAGACGGGTTTCAGTCTTCAGACGGGCTTGGCTCTTCAGACAGCTTCAACACTTAAGACAGGTTGATCACTTCAGACAGCTCAAGTCTTTCAGACAGCTTCGTTGCTTCAGACATGTTACGTACTTCGAACAGCTTCAATACTTCAGACATGTTGCGTACTTCAGACAGCTTCAATACTTCAGACAGCTTCAATACTTTAGACAACTTCAGACAGCTTCTTTTTCACTTCTTCTTTGATCTTCTTTTTCTTCTTGTATTTCTTCTTCTTCGTTTCTTGTTGTTCTTCAGACAGGTGTATATTTGAATCTGTACTTCTTCATATATCTTCTGCCTTCAGTTCTTCAGATAGTCTTCTTAGTCTTCAATTCTTCAGATAGTCTTCTAATCTTCAATTCTTCAGATAGTCTTCAAGTCTTTACTTCTATTCTTCAGTTGCTTCAACTCTGTTAAGGATTATTCTTCTTCAGATTCTGCACTCTTGTTCTTCTGATTCTGATCTTCTGATTCTGATTCTGATTCTGTTCACAAAATCTTCTTCTTCTTCTAAAGAGTATTCCATCCTGAAACATAATTAACAAACCAATACCTTTCTCAGTAGAACCTGTTTATATAATCTAATTGGTTCTTTATATAATCTTATTTGTTCTTTATATAATCTTATTTGTTAATCATTAAAACTAAAGGATGTTAAGTCTTATAATCATGTTTAAATACTTAAACTGATTTATAGACTTCACAATAGTCACTTATGAAAAGTTAAAGTTTTCGTAGTCACTTACGGAAAGGTATAGTTTTCATAGTTACTTCTGAAATTTTTCACCACAAACACATATCATATCACCTATCATATTTATTACTTATCTCTCTTCTTTTCCTATTTCTATTTGGATGTCTACCAAACATTTTCCTACAAATTCCACACATCCATTGAGCAGTATATATTGAAGTTCTCTCTCTCTCTCTCTAACCCTATTTAGGTTTGCACACGGGTTGGGTTGGGTTGGATTTGCACTACTTTTGTACCCAACCCGATTAACTATGTTTAGGTTGGGTTGGGTCGGTTTTGCCATTTTTATCTTATGCACCCAACCCAACCCAAATCGATCAAGGTCGGGTCGGGTTGGGTGATCGGGTCATGATAATTAAAAAATTAGAAAAAAGAAAAAAGTCAAATTTATAGAAATTGGTTATTTTTTATCACCATTTAGACTTCATAAATTATATAAAACATGTAATTCCATGATTTTAACACTTTGGCCATATAACTATTTCAAAAAAATTTGAAATTAAAACTAGAAAAAATATGACATACACTTTCCACACACAATTTAATTCAAATATTTAGCACAATGCAGTAAAGAGATGTTCCGAATATGATATTCCATAACCATAAAAGTCTCCATCTCACAAATTAACAAACTAATGTTCAATTATGACACCAATTTTTAATTAAATTTTATTTTACTATTACTAAATTTAATTCAAATAAGATAATTATTAATAATATAATAGTTTTTATATAGGAGGTTGGGTTGGGTTGGGTTTGGTACATCGCGTTAACTTACCCAGACCTGCTACCCAACTCAAATTGGTCGGATTTTGCTTACCTAACTAACAAACCCGATGACCCAATCCAACACACCAAATAGTGGTTGGGTTGGGGTTGGGGTTGGATTGATCGGGTTGATCGGGTCGACCGTAGCCATGTGCAGCCCTAACCCTATCCCTAAATTAAAATCATGCATTTTATTTGTTTATTATCTTGTGCAATATATCAATGCAAAACATCCCTAAAAATTTCTCTCTAATTTTAATAGTAATATGCTCTTTCTTTGTTTTTTAAGTGTTATTTTTTTAACTTGGAAAAGCATATAATGAAAAAAAAAGGGACGGATGATTTGGTTTCTTTATCCCAGGTTATGCTTCCATCGTTGAACTTTTGTATGTAATGTGGAACTTTTCTGATTCTTCCAAAACATCCATTTTTTAAAAATATTTATCAATGCAATGTATGGCTTTCTTTTAGAAAAAAATTACACAAGTTATTTATTAGAATCCAGATTGATTATAGATGTATATAAGCCTTGTATAATACAAGTTATTTATTAGAGTCCCACAATGAGTAAAGATGTATACAAGTTATTTATTATAGTCCCACGTTGAGTAAAGATGTATACAAACTAGTTTTTGGGTTCGATTAGACCCGATTCAAAATTTAAGATCATATCACAGCCAATCACAAATCCGTTGTTATTAGAGCTGGTAAATCAGGTTACCCTACCCGGTTCGATGCGGGTAGTGAGCTTTATCGGACTGGTTAAAAAGCCCCAAGAGTTATTTGAGTTTCTAAAATAGGTGCCTGGACCCTACATTTTTATGGGTTTTTTATGGGTATCCCGGTTTTTATGGGTTTTGCGGCATACCCTGACTTTTTTTGCAGGTTTTTATGGGTAGCAGGTTTTGTCGGGCTAGACTAAAAAGCCCAAAAGTTATTCAGATTTCTAAAATAAGTATCACCATACGTTTTTGTGGGCTTTATGGGTCGGCCCAATCGAGCTAACCCATTTTATCGGCTTTAGTTGTTATTGATTGGGTCGTCATGTGCAAAGATGTTCAGTCCAACAAATTCCATGCTTCAAATGTCCGACTCAGGGCTCAATCCTCTTCAACCCTAATAGTCCTGCTTAGGGCTCAATCCTCATCAGCTCTCCTAAAAATTGTGTTTAGTAGAGATTGAACTAACCAACTCTTTCCCAGCCTACGTTAATTTAGACTTTTGTTCAACGAACTATACAACTGATATCTTTTATCCAATAAATCTGTTCATATATCAATTTAAGTTTTTGTCATATTGTATAAACAAATTATTTCATTTTAATTGTAGCCATTGCTTAAGCACTGTAGCAGCGCATGAACTGTGAAAATTTTTCACTTCCGCTTTTAATTTATTTGACCCATGATCATGATGGATTTGAACACTATTATTTTAATACCAGATTTTGAGAGGGAAGGATGAAAGCCAGTGCAACGGGGAGGAAAGTACCATCCTTCTTCCCAATGTTCGCTACTTTTCCTTGGAGAGAAAGAGGATGATGTATCATCCTTTAGGATGAATTTTGGTCCAAAGAAGAACTTTAGTGTGAAGGGAAAGATGAAAGCCAATGCAATGGGGAGGAAAGTAACATACTTCTTCCCAAAGTTCGCTCCTTTTCCTTATAGAGAAAGAGGATGATGTATTATCCTTTAGGAAGTGAAGGGAAGGATGAAAGCCAATGCAATGAGGAGGAAAGTACCATCCTTCTTCCCAATGTTCGCTCCTTCTACTTAGAGAGAAAGAGGATGATGTATCATCCTTTAGGAAGTGAAGGAAAGGATGAAAGCCAATGCAATGGGGAGGAAAGTACCATCCTTCTTCCCAATGTTCGCTCCTTTTCCTTAGAAAGAAAGAGGCTGATATATTATCCTTTAGAATGAATTTTGGTCCAAAGAAGAACTTTAGAGTGAAGGGAAGGATGAAAGCCAATGCAATGGGGAGGAAAGTACCATACTTCTTCCCAATGTTCGCTCATTTTCCTTAGAGAGAAAGAAGATGATGTATTATCCTTTAGGATGAATTTTGGTCCAAAAAAGAATTTTAGAGTGAAGGGAAGGATGAAAGTCAATGCAATGGGGAGGAAAGTACCATCCTTCTTTCCAATGTTTGTTCCTTTTCCATAGAGAGAAAGATGATGATGTATTATCCTTTAGGAAGTGAAGGGAAGGATGATAGCCAATGCAATGGGGAGGAAAGTACCATCCTTTTTCCGAATGTTCGCTCCTTTTCCTTAGAGAGAAAGAGGATGATATATTATCCTTTAGGAAGTGAAGGGAAGGATGAAAGCCAATGCAATGCGGAGGAAAGTACCATCCTTCTTCCCAATGTTCGCTCCTTTTCCTTAGAGAGAAAGAGGATGATGTAAATTCCTTTAGGATGAATTTTGTCCCGAAGAAGAACTTTAGAGTGAAGGGAAGGATGAAAGCCAATGCAATGGGGAGGAAAGTACCATCCTTCTTCCCAATGTTCGCTCCTTTTCCTTAGAAAGAAAGAGGATGATGTATTATCTTTTAGGATGAATTTTGGTCCAAAGAAGAACTTTAGAGTGAAGGGAAGGCTGAAAGTCAATGCAATGGGGAGGAAAGAACCATCCTTCTTCCCAATGTTTGTTCCTTTTCCATAGAGAGAAAGTGGATGATGTATTATCCTTTAGGAAGTGAAGGGAAGGATGATAGCCAATGCAATGGGGAGGAAAGGACCATCCTTCTTCCGAATGTTCGCTCCTTTTCGTTAGAGAGAAAAAGGATGATGTATTATCCTTTAGGAAGTGAAGGGAAGGATGAAATCCAATGCAATGCGGAGGAAAGTACCATCCTTCTTCCCAATGTTCGCTCCTTTTCCTTAGAGAGAAAGAGGATGATGTATTATCCTTTAAGACGAATCTTGGTCCAAAGAAGAACTTTAGAGTGAAGGGAAGGATCAAAGCCAATGCAATGGGGAGGAAAGTACCATCCTTCTTCCCAATGTTCGCTCCTTTTCCTTAGGGAGAAAGATGATGATGTATTATCCTTTAGGATGAATTTTGGTCCAAAGAAGAACTTTAGAGTGAAGGGAAGGATGAAAGTCAATGCAATGGGGAGGAAAGTACCATCCTTCTTCCCAATGTTTGTTCCTTTTCCATAGAGAGAAAGAGGATGATGTATTATCCTTTAGGAAGTGAAGGGAAGGATGATAGCCAATTCAATGGGGAGGAAAATACCATCCTTCTTCCGAATGTTCGCTCCTTTTCCTTAGAGAGAAAGAGGATGATATATTATCCTTTAGGAAGTGAAGGGAAGGATGAAAGCCAATGCAATGCGGAGGAAAGTACCATCCTTCTTCCGAATGTTTGCTCCTTTTCCTTAGAGAGAAAGAGGATGATGTATTATCCTTTAGGATGAATTTTGTTCCAAAGAAGAACCTTAGAGTGAAGGGAAGGATGAAAGCCAATTCAATGGGGAGGAATGTACCATCCTTCTTGCCAATGTTCGTTCCTTTTCCTTAGAAAGAAAGAGGATGATGTATTATCCTTTAGCATGAATTTTGGTCCAAAGAAGAACTTTAGAGTAAAGGGAAGGATGAAAGCCATTACAATGGGGAGGAAACTACCATCCTTCTTCATAATGTTCGCTCCTTTTACTTAGAGAGAAAGAGGATGATGTATCATCCTTTAGGAAGTGAAGGGAAGGATGAAAGCCAATGCAACAAGTATTCTTTTCTATCAAGCCTCTCCAGGCTCTACCACGAGTATTCTTTCTTCCACCAAGCCTCTCCAGGCTCTCGGACACTTAACTAAGTGTTGAGTATTACTACTCAATCTAAGCTAGATGTTCGCTAGAACCTCTCAACTCAGATTCTTCTTGTACATATAGATTACTGAGTACATACTCAGGATACAGTCATTACAAACTAAATACAAGGATAGACAGTGGTACAAGTGTTTGAATTTAAATACAATCCCTGTCTTTTCTATGAGGAATACATCCTCTGAGAGTAGGCTAACTAAGATATGAAATTAAGCTCAAGCCTCATTCTCCAACCATTGGTTTCCATGGACTACATTCTCACCCGTATCATTGGAATACCAAGGTATCATCCAAGCTTCAAACCGTACCCGGTTTGATAGTCATTTGTACAGCATGATTGCCTTCCCGACAACCAACTCACTTGATCAACAGACCAACTGTACAATCTAACTAACTGACCAGCTGATCAGTAGCCCGATTGAGAATTAACTCTCTGATCAATTGTTGTTGACTTTTTCCTGATGTATTTAAGCTCGAGTCAACTCTTGTTAACTGTAAGACACTCAGCCTAGTTAACAATTTTCATGCTGATTGATTTCAAGAACCTTCTTGAAAAACAATCCCAATTGATCCAACTTGGTTGATCATTCTGACCAACTTGGTTGCAACAGCAGCTGCATGGTTGTTTCCAACAACCTGATTGATTGTTGAGGACAGCAACTATGGCTTGATTGATCTTCCAACCAACCAGCTTGGTTGTTCACCACAACAACTAACTTCAACTTCTTTCTTGAGGCTATTTATATGTTTAAGTATAGCCGTTGAAGATAATTCATAATACCGTTGAGCTTTTGATGATGTGGCTCATATAGCTGTTGTGTAATAGCTTCTCAAACGGTTGCTTCTCCTTAAGCATATTGAGTGTTCAGAATACTCCCGTTCTGACACTTCTGTTGATGAGCTCTGCTTTGAGAGATGTGATGATTATGTGTATTCTCTCTCTTGAATTCTTTTTGCCTTCTTGTATCTGTTTTATCCAGCTTGCATTATCTTGCATCTGCTTGCATTATCTTGCCTCTGCTTTATCCAGCTTGCATCTGCTTTATCCAGCTTGCATCTGCTTTATCCAGCTTGCATTATCTTGCATCTGCTTGCATCTGCCTTTATCTGTTTTGTCCGGCTTTCATCTGCTTGCTTTCTTCTGCTAATTTTCTCTCTTGATTTTCTTCTGCTTTCTTCTGCGTTCATCTGCTTTCTTCAGATTTCCTCTGATTTTCTTGGGAGTAGGTATCCGTTGAATTTTGTCTTTTTGCTTATTCTTCATATACTTCTTTTTCATTTGCTCCTGACACCATTACTTCTTTGAATGAGATGTCTTGACCAATAGTCGTTGTTTGCAGATTCCTCTTTTTAGATAAAGATAAAGATGTTGAATTGAATATATTTTATTCAAACATCTTCCTTGTTGCTTTTGCTTAGTCTCCTGAGCTTTTCTTCTGCTCTGTTCCAGATTGCACAAATGAAGAAACGTCTCGTTGAAATACTATCGTTTAGAGATAGCAAATAGTCTTCTTTTAATCCGTTGTGAGACACGCTTCTTGAAAGTTCTGACATAGTACAACGTTGGTGCTGCAGTAAAGTTGCCACCGTTGTTGCTGCGAATGCTGCGTTGCAGAGATTTCCTCAGTGGTGTATGAACTTTAAATGCACCGGGAAAGGCCTCTGTGTTTGTTGCCACAAATGTGTTCCAAAACGTACGAGCAGCAGAGACTCAGAAAAGTCTTCACGCAAGGTTTCAGCAAAGATGCCACGTCATTACTAAGGCTTCAGACGGCTTCCAAACTTCAGACGGGTTCCAATCTTCAGACAGGTTCCAGTCTTCAGACGGGTTTCAGTCTTCAGACGGGCTTGGCTCTTCAGACAGCTTCAACACTTAAGACAGGTTGATCACTTCAGACAGCTCAAGTCTTTCAGACAGCTTCGTTGCTTCAGACATGTTACGTACTTCGAACAGCTTCAATACTTCAGACATGTTGCGTACTTCAGACAGCTTCAATACTTCAGACAGCTTCAATACTTTAGACAACTTCAGACAGCTTCTTTTTCATTTCTTCTTTGATCTTCTTTTTCTTCTTGTATTTCTTCTTCTTCGTTTCTTGTTGTTCTTCAGACAGGTGTATATTTGAATCTGTACTTCTTCATATATCTTCTGCCTTCAGTTCTTCAGATAGTCTTCTTAGTCTTCAATTCTTCAGATAGTCTTCTAATCTTCAATTCTTCAGATAGTCTTCAAGTCTTTACTTCTATTCTTCAGTTGCTTCAACTCTGTTAAGGATTATTCTTCTTCAGATTCTGCACTCTTGTTCTTCTGATTCTGATCTTCTGATTCTGATTCTGATTCTGTTCACAAAATCTTCTTCTTCTTCTAAAGAGTATTCCATCCTGAAACATAATTAACAAACCAATACCTTTCTCAGTAGAACCTGTTTATATAATCTAATTGGTTCTTTATATAATCTTATTTGTTCTTTATATAATCTTATTTGTTAATCATTAAAACTAAAGGATGTTAAGTCTTATAATCATGTTTAAATACTTAAACTGATTTATAGACTTCACAATAGTCACTTATGAAAAGTTAAAGTTTTCGTAGTCACTTACGGAAAGGTATAGTTTTCATAGTTACTTCTGAAATTTTTCACCACAAACACATATCATATCACCTATCATATTTATTACTTATCTCTCTTCTTTTCCTATTTCAATTTGGATGTCTACCAAACATTTTCCTACAAATTCCACACATCCATTGAGCAGTATATATTGAAGTTCTCTCTCTCTCTCTCTAACCCTATTTAGGTTTGCACACAGGTTGGGTTGGGTTGGATTTGCACTACTTTTGTACCCAACCCGATTAACTATGTTTAGGTTGGGTTGGGTCGGTTTTTCCATTTTTATCTTATGCACCCAACCCAACCCAAATCGATCAAGGTCGGGTCGGGTTGGGTGATCGGGTCATGATAATTAAAAAATTAGAAAAAAGAAAAAAGTCAAATTTATAGAAATTGGTTATTTTTTATCACCATTTAGACTTCATAAATTATATAAAACATGTAATTCCATGATTTTAACACTTTGGCCATATAACTATTTTAAAAAAATTTGAAATTAAAACTAGAAAAAATATGACATACACTTTCCACACACAATTTAATTCAAATATTTAGCACAATGCAGTAAAGAGATGTTTCGAATATGATATTCCATAACCATAAAAGTCTCCATCTCACAAATTAACAAACTAATGTTCAATTATGACACCAATTTTTAATTAAATTTTATTTTACTATTACTAAATTTAATTCAAATAAGATAATTATTAATAATATAATAGCTTTTATATAGGAGGTTGGGTTGGGTTGGGTTTGGTACATCGCGTTAACTTACCCAGACCTGCTACCCAACTCAAATTGGTCGGATTTTGCTTACCTAACTAACAAACCCGATGACCCAATCCAACACACCAAATAGTGGTTGGGTTGGGGTTGGGGTTGGATTGATCGGGTCGACCGTAGCCATGTGCAGCCCTAACCCTATCCCTAAATTAAAATCATGCATTTTATTTGTTTATTATCTTGTGCAATATATCAATGCAAAACATCCCTAAAAATTTCTCTCTAATTTTAATAGTAATATGCTCTTTCTTTGTTTTTTAAGTGTTATTTTTTTAACTTGGAAAAGCATATAATGAAAAAAAAAGGGATGGATGATTTGGTTTCCTTATCCCAGGTTATGCTTCCATCGTTGAACTTTTGTATGTAATGTGGAACTTTTCTGATTCTTCCAAAACATCCATTTTTTAAAAATATTTATCAATGCAATGTATGGCTTTCTTTTAGAAAAAAATTACACAAGTTATTTATTAGAATCCAGATTGATTATAGATGTATATAAGCCTTGTATAATACAAGTTATTTATTAGAGTCCCACAATGAGTAAAGATGTATACAAGTTATTTATTATAGTCCCACGTTGAGTAAAGATGTATACAAACTAGTTTTTGGGTTCGATTAGACCCGATTCAAAATTTAAGATCATATCACAGCCAATCACAAATCCGTTGTTATTAGAGCTGGTAAATCAGGTTACCCTACCCGGTTCGATGCGGGTAGTGAGCTTTATCGGACTGGTTAAAAAGCCCCAAGAGTTATTTGAGTTTCTAAAATAGGTGCCTGGACCCTACATTTTTATGGGTTTTTTATGGGTATCCCGGTTTTTATGGGTTTTGCGGCATACCCTGACTTTTTTTGCAGGTTTTTATGGGTAGCAGGTTTTGTCGGGCTAGACTAAAAAGCCCAAAAGTTATTCAGATTTCTAAAATAAGTATCACCATACGTTTTTGTGGGCTTTATGGGTCGGCCCAATCGAGCTAACCCATTTTATCGGCTTTAGTTGTTATTGATTGGGTCGTCATGTGCAAAGATGTTCAGTCCAACAAATTCCATGCTTCAAATGTCCGACTCAGGGCTCAATCCTCTTCAACCCTAATAGTCCTGCTTAGGGCTCAATCCTCATCAGCTCTCCTAAAAATTGTGTTTAGTAGAGATTGAACTAACCAACTCTTTCCCAGCCTACGTTAATTTGGACTTTTGTTCAACGAACTATACAACTGATATCTTTTATCCAATAAATCTGTTCATATATCAATTTAAGTTTTTGTCATATTGTATAAACAAATTATTTCATTTTAATTGTAGCCATTGCTTAAGCACTGTAGCAGCGCATGAACTGTGAAAATTTTTCACTTCCGCTTTTAATTTATTTGACCCATGATCATGATGGATTTGAACACTATTATTTTAATACCAGATTTTGAGAGGGAAGGATGAAAGCCAGTGCAACGGGGAGGAAAGTACCATCCTTCTTCCCAATGTTCGCTACTTTTCCTTGGAGAGAAAGAGGATGATGTATCATCCTTTAGGATGAATTTTGGTCCAAAGAAGAACTTTAGTGTGAAGGGAAAGATGAAAGCCAATGCAATGGGGAGGAAAGTAACATACTTCTTCCCAAAGTTCGCTCCTTTTCCTTAGAGAGAAAGAGGATGATGTATTATCCTTTAGGAAGTGAAGGGAAGGATGAAAGCCAATGCAATGAGGAGGAAAGTACCATCCTTCTTCCCAATGTTCGCTCCTTCTACTTAGAGAGAAAGAGGATGATGTATCATCCTTTAGGAAGTGAAGGAAAGGATGAAAGCCAATGCAATGGGGAGGAAAGTACCATCCTTCTTCCCAATGTTCGCTCCTTTTCCTTAGAGAGAAAGAGGCTGATATATTATCCTTTAGAATGAATTTTGGTCCAAAGAAGAACTTTAGAGTGAAGGGAAGGATGAAAGCCAATGCAATGGGGAGGAAAGTACCATACTTCTTCCCAATGTTCGCTCATTTTCCTTAGAGAGAAAGAAGATGATGTATTATCCTTTAGGATGAATTTTGGTCCAAAAAAGAATTTTAGAGTGAAGGGAAGGATGATGAAAGTCAATGCAATGGGGAGGAAAGTACCATCCTTCTTTCCAATGTTTGTTCCTTTTCCATAGAGAGAAAGATGATGATGTATTATCCTTTAGGAAGTGAAGGGAAGGATGATAGCCAATGCAATGGGGAGGAAAGTACCATCCTTTTTCCGAATGTTCGCTCCTTTTCCTTAGAGAGAAAGAGGATGATATATTATCCTTTAGGAAGTGAAGGGAAGGATGAAAGCCAATGCAATGCGGAGGAAAGTACCATCCTTCTTCCCAATGTTCGCTCCTTTTCCTTAGAGAGAAAGAGGATGATGTAAATTCCTTTAGGATGAATTTTGTCCCGAAGAAGAACTTTAGAGTGAAGGGAAGGATGAAAGCCAATGCAATGGGGAGGAAAGTACCATCCTTCTTCCCAATGTTCGCTCCTTTTCCTTAGAAAGAAAGAGGATGATGTATTATCTTTTAGGATGAATTTTGGTCCAAAGAAGAACTTTAGAGTGAAGGGAAGGCTGAAAGTCAATGCAATGGGGAGGAAAGAACCATCCTTCTTCCCAATGTTTGTTCCTTTTCCATAGAGAGAAAGTGGATGATGTATTATCCTTTAGGAAGTGAAGGGAAGGATGATAGCCAATGCAATGGGGAGGAAAGGACCATCCTTCTTCCGAATGTTCGCTCCTTTTCGTTAGAGAGAAAAAGGATGATGTATTATCCTTTAGGAAGTGAAGGGAAGGATGAAATCCAATGCAATGCGGAGGAAAGTACCATCCTTCTTCCCAATGTTCGCTCCTTTTCCTTAGAGAGAAAGAGGATGATGTATTATCCTTTAAGACGAATCTTGGTCCAAAGAAGAACTTTAGAGTGAAGGGAAGGATCAAAGCCAATGCAATGGGGAGGAAAGTACCATCCTTCTTCCCAATGTTCGCTCCTTTTCCTTAGGGAGAAAGATGATGATGTATTATCCTTTAGGATGAATTTTGGTCCAAAGAAGAACTTTAGAGTGAAGGGAAGGATGAAAGTCAATGCAATGGGGAGGAAAGTACCATCCTTCTTCCCAATGTTTGTTCCTTTTCCATAGAGAGAAAGAGGATGATGTATTATCCTTTAGGAAGTGAAGGGAAGGATGATAGCCAATTCAATGGGGAGGAAAATACCATCCTTCTTCCGAATGTTCGCTCCTTTTCCTTAGAGAGAAAGAGGATGATATATTATCCTTTAGGAAGTGAAGGGAAGGATGAAAGCCAATGCAATGCGGAGGAAAGTACCATCCTTCTTCCGAATGTTTGCTCCTTTTCCTTAGAGAGAAAGAGGATGATGTATTATCCTTTAGGATGAATTTTGTTCCAAAGAAGAACCTTAGAGTGAAGGGAAGGATGAAAGCCAATTCAATGGGGAGGAATGTACCATCCTTCTTGCCAATGTTCGTTCCTTTTCCTTAGAAAGAAAGAGGATGATGTATTATCCTTTAGCATGAATTTTGGTCCAAAGAAGAACTTTAGAGTAAAGGGAAGGATGAAAGCCATTACAATGGGGAGGAAACTACCATCCTTCTTCATAATGTTCGCTCCTTTTACTTAGAGAGAAAGAGGATGATGTATCATCCTTTAGGAAGTGAAGGGAAGGATGAAAGCCAATGCAACAAGTATTCTTTTCTATCAAGCCTCTCCAGGCTCTACCACGAGTATTCTTTCTTCCACCAAGCCTCTCCAGGCTCTCGGACACTTAACTAAGTGTTGAGTATTACTACTCAATCTAAGCTAGATGTTCGCTAGAACCTCTCAACTCAGATTCTTCTTGTACATATAGATTACTGAGTACATACTCAGGATACAGTCATTACAAACTAAATACAAGGATAGACAGTGGTACAAGTGTTTGAATTTAAATACAATCCCTGTCTTTTCTATGAGGAATACATCCTCTGAGAGTAGGCTAACTAAGATATGAAATTAAGCTCAAGCCTCATTCTCCAACCATTGGTTTCCATGGACTACATTCTCACCCGTATCATTGGAATACCAAGGTATCATCCAAGCTTCAAACCGTACCCGGTTTGATAGTCATTTGTACAGCATGATTGCCTTCCCGACAACCAACTCACTTGATCAACAGACCAACTGTACAATCTAACTAACTGACCAGCTGATCAGTAGCCCGATTGAGAATTAACTCTCTGATCAATTGTTGTTGACTTTTTCCTGATGTATTTAAGCTCGAGTCAACTCTTGTTAACTGTAAGACACTCAGCCTAGTTAACAATTTTCATGCTGATTGATTTCAAGAACCTTCTTGAAAAACAATCCCAATTGATCCAACTTGGTTGATCATTCTGACCAACTTGGTTTGCAACAGCAGCTGCATGGTTGTTTCCAACAACCTGATTGATTGTTGAGGACAGCAACTATGGCTTGATTGATCTTCCAACCAACCAGCTTGGTTGTTCACCACAACAACTAACTTCAACTTCTTTCTTGAGGCTATTTATATGTTTAAGTATAGCCGTTGAAGATAATTCATAATACCGTTGAGCTTTTGATGATGTGGCTCATATAGCTGTTGTGTAATAGCTTCTCAAACGGTTGCTTCTCCTTAAGCATATTGAGTGTTCAGAATACTCCCGTTCTGACACTTCTGTTGATGAGCTCTGCTTTGAGAGATGTGATGATTATGTGTATTCTCTCTCTTGAATTCTTTTTGCCTTCTTGTATCTGTTTTATCCAGCTTGCATTATCTTGCATCTGCTTGCATTATCTTGCCTCTGCTTTATCCAGCTTGCATCTGCTTTATCCAGCTTGCATCTGCTTTATCCAGCTTGCATTATCTTGCATCTGCTTGCATCTGCCTTTATCTGTTTTGTCCGGCTTGCATCTGCTTGCTTTCTTCTGCTAATTTTCTCTCTTGATTTTCTTCTGCTTTCTTCTGCGTTCATCTGCTTTCTTCAGATTTCCTCTGATTTTCTTGGGAGTAGGTATCCGTTGAATTTTGTCTTTTTGCTTATTCTTCATATACTTCTTTTTCATTTGCTCCTGACACCATTACTTCTTTGAATGAGATGTCTTGACCAATAGTCGTTGTTTGCAGATTCCTCTTTTTAGATAAAGATAAAGATGTTGAATTGAATATATTTTATTCAAACATCTTCCTTGTTGCTTTTGCTTAGTCTCCTGAGCTTTTCTTCTGCTCTGTTCCAGATTGCACAAATGAAGAAACGTCTCGTTGAAATACTATCGTTTAGAGATAGCAAATAGTCTTCTTTTAATCCGTTGTGAGACACGCTTCTTGAAAGTTCTGACATAGTACAACGTTGGTGCTGCAGTAAAGTTGCCACCGTTGTTGCTGCGAATGCTGCGTTGCAGAGATTTCCTCAGTGGTGTATGAACTTTAAATGCACCGGGAAAGGCCTCTGTGTTTGTTGCCACAAATGTGTTCCAAAACGTACGAGCAGCAGAGACTCAGAAAAGTCTTCACGCAAGGTTTCAGCAAAGATGCCACGTCATTACTAAGGCTTCAGACGGCTTCCAAACTTCAGACGGGTTCCAATCTTCAGACAGGTTCCAGTCTTCAGACGGGTTTCAGTCTTCAGACGGGCTTGGCTCTTCAGACAGCTTCAACACTTAAGACAGGTTGATCACTTCAGACAGCTCAAGTCTTTCAGACAGCTTCGTTGCTTCAGACATGTTACGTACTTCGAACAGCTTCAATACTTCAGACATGTTGCGTACTTCAGACAGCTTCAATACTTCAGACAGCTTCAATACTTTAGACAACTTCAGACAGCTTCTTTTTCATTTCTTCTTTGATCTTCTTTTTCTTCTTGTATTTCTTCTTCTTCGTTTCTTGTTGTTCTTCAGACAGGTGTATATTTGAATCTGTACTTCTTCATATATCTTCTGCCTTCAGTTCTTCAGATAGTCTTCTTAGTCTTCAATTCTTCAGATAGTCTTCTAATCTTCAATTCTTCAGATAGTCTTCAAGTCTTTACTTCTATTCTTCAGTTGCTTCAACTCTGTTAAGGATTATTCTTCTTCAGATTCTGCACTCTTGTTCTTCTGATTCTGATCTTCTGATTCTGATTCTGATTCTGTTCACAAAATCTTCTTCTTCTTCTAAAGAGTATTCCATCCTGAAACATAATTAACAAACCAATACCTTTCTCAGTAGAACCTGTTTATATAATCTAATTGGTTCTTTATATAATCTTATTTGTTCTTTATATAATCTTATTTGTTAATCATTAAAACTAAAGGATGTTAAGTCTTATAATCATGTTTAAATACTTAAACTGATTTATAGACTTCACAATAGTCACTTATGAAAAGTTAAAGTTTTCGTAGTCACTTACGGAAAGGTATAGTTTTCATAGTTACTTCTGAAATTTTTCACCACAAACACATATCATATCACCTATCATATTTATTACTTATCTCTCTTCTTTTCCTATTTCAATTTGGATGTCTACCAAACATTTTCCTACAAATTCCACACATCCATTGAGCAGTATATATTGAAGTTCTCTCTCTCTCTCTCTAACCCTATTTAGGTTTGCACACGGGTTGGGTTGGGTTGGATTTGCACTACTTTTGTACCCAACCCGATTAACTATGTTTAGGTTGGGTTGGGTCGGTTTTTCCATTTTTATCTTATGCACCCAACCCAACCCAAATCGATCAAGGTCGGGTCGGGTTGGGTGATCGGGTCATGATAATTAAAAAATTAGAAAAAAGAAAAAAGTCAAATTTATAGAAATTGGTTATTTTTTATCACCATTTAGACTTCATAAATTATATAAAACATGTAATTCCATGATTTTAACACTTTGGCCATATAACTATTTTAAAAAAATTTGAAATTAAAACTAGAAAAAATATGACATACACTTTCCACACACAATTTAATTCAAATATTTAGCACAATGCAGTAAAGAGATGTTCCGAATATGATATTCCATAACCATAAAAGTCTCCATCTCACAAATTAACAAACTAATGTTCAATTATGACACCAATTTTTAATTAAATTTTATTTTACTATTACTAAATTTAATTCAAATAAGATAATTATTAATAATATAATAGCTTTTATATAGGAGGTTGGGTTGGGTTGGGTTTGGTACATCGCGTTAACTTACCCAGACCTGCTACCCAACTCAAATTGGTCGGATTTTGCTTACCTAACTAACAAACCCGATGACCCAATCCAACACACCAAATAGTGGTTGGGTTGGGGTTGGGGTTGGATTGATCGGGTCGACCGTAGCCATGTGCAGCCCTAACCCTATCCCTAAATTAAAATCATGCATTTTATTTGTTTATTATCTTGTGCAATATATCAATGCAAAACATCCCTAAAAATTTCTCTCTAATTTTAATAGTAATATGCTCTTTCTTTGTTTTTTAAGTGTTATTTTTTTAACTTGGAAAAGCATATAATGAAAAAAAAAGGGACGGATGATTTGGTTTCCTTATCCCAGGTTATGCTTCCATCGTTGAACTTTTGTATGTAATGTGGAACTTTTCTGATTCTTCCAAAACATCCATTTTTTAAAAATATTTATCAATGCAATGTATGGCTTTCTTTTAGAAAAAAATTACACAAGTTATTTATTAGAATCCAGATTGATTATAGATGTATATAAGCCTTGTATAATACAAGTTATTTATTAGAGTCCCACAATGAGTAAAGATGTATACAAGTTATTTATTATAGTCCCACGTTGAGTAAAGATGTATACAAACTAGTTTTTGGGTTCGATTAGACCCGATTCAAAATTTAAGATCATATCACAGCCAATCACAAATCCGTTGTTATTAGAGCTGGTAAATCAGGTTACCCTACCCGGTTCGATGCGGGTAGTGAGCTTTATCGGACTGGTTTAAAAAGCCCCAAGAGTTATTTGAGTTTCTAAAATAGGTGCCTGGACCCTACATTTTTATGGGTTTTTTATGGGTATCCCGGTTTTTATGGGTTTTGCGGCATACCCTGACTTTTTTTGCAGGTTTTTATGGGTAGCAGGTTTTGTCGGGCTAGACTAAAAAGCCCAAAAGTTATTCAGATTTCTAAAATAAGTATCACCATACGTTTTTGTGGGCTTTATGGGTCGGCCCAATCGAGCTAACCCATTTTATCGGCTTTAGTTGTTATTGATTGGGTCGTCATGTGCAAAGATGTTCAGTCCAACAAATTCCATGCTTCAAATGTCCGACTCAGGGCTCAATCCTCTTCAACCCTAATAGTCCTGCTTAGGGCTCAATCCTCATCAGCTCTCCTAAAAATTGTGTTTAGTAGAGATTGAACTAACCAACTCTTTCCCAGCTTACGTTAATTTGGACTTTTGTTCAACGAACTATACAACTGATATCTTTTATCCAATAAATCTGTTCATATATCAATTTAAGTTTTTGTCATATTGTATAAACAAATTATTTCATTTTAATTGTAGCCATTGCTTAAGCACTGTAGCAGCGCATGAACTGTGAAAATTTTTCACTTCCGCTTTTAATTTATTTGACCCATGATCATGATGGATTTGAACACTATTATTTTAATACCATATTTATATTTGCATCTAAATATGAATGTGATAAGAAAAAGAGAAATCTGATAGAATATGTAATGAAAATTGAAGAGAAAGATAAACAAATGTAAAATAAACATATAAAAATAATATAAATATAACCACTTAAGTCCTTGATAATGGACTTTAATATAATAATATTTATCCGGTGGGTTGGAGACAATTAATTGATGTTTTGAATTGAGTTGGATGGATGAGACTCTAGATTCATGTCTATTCCTTTGAGGTAGGTTATGTAAAATTGAATTGGTTTTAAAGATATTGTTAATTGTTTTATGCAAATGATTGTGAAATCTAATTTGCTTGATGCAAGACTTTGGATGTTTATCAATTTGTCCACACGTCTAATCACACACACGAATTGCAAACGAATAGAAAAACCCAAAATTAGATGATTTTTTTTTCATTCCTACCTATATGGTTTTGGGTTTAACCCTAGTACCGGAATTGGTGATTAGGTAAAGTTCTTTTAAGAGTGACGACTAGCATTCGAATCCTTAAAGGTAAAGTCCATTTGGGATCCCAATTCACTTTTATTTTCACTTTCACCGTATCCAACCACTCTTTGATATTTAGTATAGTATATTGTGTTTGTATCTAAAAAGATAGAAGAAAAGAGAAGAGAGAGAACTAATAGATATTATACGTGATATGATATGATAAAATAATAAGAGAAATGAATAGATGAGGGTGTTAAATAAATATATGAAATTTGAGGCTGTTAATATGTCTCTATTCTTAGTACTATTTGTCCCATGGGTGTTGATGCTAGTTGGAGGTCCAAAAGCCGTTAACAATAGCTATCTACTTTTTTTTTCCGTCACTATATATCAAGCACAAGTAGCATTGGTTATATATAAAGGGCCCAATAGCTGCGAAAGTTTGAAGAAATCTTGCAAGTTGCAACATGACAAAGCAGAGCAAAGGAAGCAAACTCATGAGGTACATGAAAGCGCCCTTGAGGTTCCTGATCAAGGCCAGGGACATGTACGTCCAAGGCATGATCCACTGGTCTGGCCACCTGAACTATGTGGATGCCGCCATGGGATGCCCAACTGGCCAGCTTGCCACCATTCCTAGGAGCTTCAGTGTTAACTCTGCCACCAGATCTAAAGCAAGCGATGATGATTTCAAGGAACTCATAAGGGCTGCGTCCCTTAGGAGCTATGGCAATCGTGTTAATTTGGGTTCAGAAGCAATGAAAGTTCCTAGGAGTCGCAGTGTTGGAATTGGAAGGATAAAAGAAGACGAGCCATGTGATTTTGGAGATGATGCTAATGTCAAGCCCCTTATTTGTCCACGAAGCAGAAGTTATGCCATTCGCAGAGGAGCAGCTCTGTTTTAACTTTTAATGAACATAAACATTTCCTTACAACGGAAAAGAAAATTCCAAGGAAGTGAGTTGTTGTTCTCTTACTTGTTAATGTTATATCTGTTAAGGCTAGAACTTGATAAATGTTTGGATCCCTTGTATCTAAGTACAGACTATGTTAATTATGTTAATTTGTTGCAATTAAAATGAGCAATTAAGTTTTGTGAAAATCATTTTCCTCTTCATTTTTTATTTTTTTTAAGTCAAAGCAAAGAAAAAATGTTTTATAGTTCCATACATTCAGTCAGTGGCTTGCTTGCAATTGAACTCAATTGACAATTGGAGGAGTCATCATCATTTCTTCCTGTGGAAAAGTTATATGGTAAGGGAAGGAGATCAGGTGAGTGGCTAGGAGTCCTAATAAATTCCAATCACTAGTAGTCACCATCCTTGCAATTTATTAGTAGTAGTGATTGGTTTCTTACAAAAGCTGGCATGGAGAAATGATACTAATAAATTAAGTTATGAACCTTTAAGGCAACAAAGTATGATGGGCCATGCCCATTAGAATCCAAATGTCAGCGAAATTGAAAAACACAGACGAGTTTCATTCGGCTTATAAGATTAATGATTTTTTTTTTTCTTTTTACTGGGTAATGGTTAAGGAAATTTCTCACAATAATTGTGATTTCAGAATTCAAATCCTAAGGCTGGGTCTTTGATCAAGATTAATTAATGATTGCTATTTATTTGACACCTAGTATTGAATTTCTGACTTTTACCCAAATTTACCCTTCACTCCGCTATTTATTTGACACTTCTAGGTTTGGTTTACTTTAAAATTATGTTTCAAAATATAGTCAGTCCATATTAACATTTAAAATGTGATTTTCGATTAAATCAAACACACTAGCCGACTATTGAATTTCTGACTTTTACCCAAATTTACCATTCACATTGCTCTCTTATTTATTTTTATTTGTATTAATCATAAATATTTCCAATTATTAATGGCAATCTTGTTTGAGACCTAATTGTATTTAAGGTTTTTTACCCATCTATAACAATACCCTCTTATTTAGCCGAAGTGCTTTATATAAATGTATATTAATTTTTAGATCAAAATCCGATCACGATTTCGTGTCTATATCCGTAACTTGCTGCATCAAGTCATCACGTTCTTTGGCATTATAATTTGATTGTGAATGCATAGTAATTAGTATCACGCTTGAGTACAGAATACTCAACCTCTCTCTTATCAATTATTTGGGCATCTAGTGATATCTGTTTCCACTTTCCACTATGTAGTCTGTCATCATCTTAAACTTTAATTTATATGAAAAAATAGATCTTAGTTTTCATATAAAAGTAGAAAACTAAAAACAAGAAAGGGGAAGTCCATTGGTGATTGGTGTTGGTGAAGATAACATCGATCCGTTCGAGAACAGAACATGAACGTATTCAAGTGTATCAGAGCAAAATTGGTTGTGTTTAAGTTATTCAAAATTTGATTTGTAGTTGAGTAGAATTGATTTTAGAAATTAATGGTTAAGATGAGTGATACACGATTTAAAAAGCACGTTAGACGGAAGTGATTTAAAATCAATTTGGCAAAACCATGGTTTCATATTGTAGAACGTCAACCTAAACGGAGACTTAAGGAAAATTGCAGCTTTGGTGTACGTATACATGTAAGAGATTATGAGCCAGTTTCATTGTGATTAAAAAAAAGTACTTTTTAAATTGTTTAAAAAAATCGATTTTATTTTAGAGATTCTATGTAATCAAAAATAAATTTTCGTTTGGCTACAATCAGAAAAATCACTTTATTTGTCACAATAAATGCTTTCACATTGTTATTTAATGCTTTCACATTGTTAAAATGTTTTCTCTCTTTTCTCATTAATGCTTTCACAAAGTTGCTTCTTAAAAAAGTAAAAAATTGATTATTTTCTGATTCTGCTTCTTGAAAAAAGTTTAGACAAACGTCTTAAAAGTTCTTATAAGTAATTTTTTTAAAAAAAGAAGTGATTCTTTTAAGAAATAATTTTAAACAAACGAGTTATATATTTTTATACAACAACTTATTCAACACATTTTTTCTTCTTATATGCGAAACTTGTCATCACGTTTCACACTTATCTCTCATTTCTCTATAATTAATAATCAATTACTACAGTTTGACGACTCCATATACGTGTATCCAACTAAATGAGAAACAATAACGACACACTTTTTAACAAGTTCTTTTAAAACATTTTTTTAACATTCTTGTAATTCATGTGAATTTCACTAGAGTGAATCTCGCTACATTAAAAGTGGGGTTTATATGATTTGGTGAGATCTATATAAAATTCAATTAATAATATAATGTATTAAAAAAAGTGTAAAAAATGTTATGAGCACTCTTCATAATCTATATATATCTGTTTGAGTGATAAAACTAATTAAATCTCAAAAAATTAGATTACTCTCAATCTTTTGATTCTATGATCAATCTGGGACTTAGAATCCAGTCCTCGAAAGGGACTCTTTTAAGAAGTAGGTTTAAAGTGTTTAACTTTTGGAAATTAAAGTGGATTAATTCTGAGATTTCAAACAGAATTTACTTTAACACTTTAAACAAGTAAGAAATCAAAATTCAAGTATAGAAATAAAGAAGAAAAGAATTGCATGAATGAAAGAACGAAATTTAATGAAAGAAAATGAATAATAAACAAGAAATCAAATTGAAATGTGTAAAGTGAAAATTAAAAACAAAAGAAATCATAAACATTGCATCAACTGAAAGTGGAGATGAAATTACATACTTGAATATCTCTTTATAACTAGTTGTCACTGAAAGGATGGACGTATTGGTGTTTCAGAGAGTTTTCAAAGAAACTAGCAGGTGACCCGTGCGTTCGCACGGGTAAATTGATAGTATGATTTATGTTGTCCGTGCTTCGCACGAGATAAAATATTAGCTATCATAAATACTTATATATTAAGGGAATATGTTTTAATATAATAATAAAAAGAAAATTAACGTATAAGAAAAAATTATAAGACAAGACTGTCTCCCGTGCTTCATTAAAAAAATCACTCTTATAATAAAACAAATTATAGGAATGAATAATTAGTGAAAATGATTTAATATAATAAAAAAATAAAACAAAAGTGTGATAGAAATAAAAGAAAACAACAAAAGTAAAACTCTCCCGTGGAGAACAACTGTTATTCATTGCATTACTAAATTGAGAATAAAAAAACCAAAAAATGGAAAAAATGGAAATTTGAAAATAGGACACATGTATTGTAGAAAATTTTTTAATATAGAGTAAATTTGAGAATTAAAAAATCAAAAAAAGAAAAAAAAAATGGAAGTTTGAAAACACGACACATGTACTGTGTGAACAATTTTAATATAGAGTAAATAAAATATATAAAATGGTAGGAACGTGGCTGTCTAACATGGAGAATACCCGCAATTCGTAAAAAGTTTCTTTTATAATGAAACATATTAATAAAAATAAATAATGAGATAAAATATTTTAATATCATAATAAAAAAAGAAAATGAAAGTGAGATAAAAAATAAAGAAAAAAGAAAACGACAGGATTAAGAATGCCTCCCGTGGAGGATACCCATGATTCATAAAAAAAACACAACAGTAGAAGCTAAATAAATGGAGATATAATTTTGACAAAAAATAAAAAGAATGTAAAAATGATGATGTGATGTTTTTGGGAGAAAAAATAAAATGGTAGGAACAGAATTGTCTCCCGTGGAAAATACCCACAATTCATAAAAAAAATCTTTTATAAAGAAACATATTAATAAAAACGAATAATGACAGAAAATATTTTAATATCATAATAAAAAATAAAATGAAAGTGAGATACAAAAATAAAAGAAAAAAAGAAAACGACAAGATTAAGACTGCCTCCCGTGGAGGATACCTATTATTCATAAAAAAAACACTACAATACAAGCTAAATAAATGAAGATATAATTTTAACACAAAAATAAAAAGAATGTAAAAAGGATGATGTGATGTTTCTGGGAGATAAAATAAAATGGTAGGAACGGAACTGTCTCCCATGGAGAATACCCGCAGTTCGTAAAAAGTGTCTTTTATAATGAAACATATTAATAAAAACAATAATGAGTGAAAATATTTTAATATCATAATAAAAAAAGAAAATGAAAGTGAGATAAAAATAAAAGAAAAAAGACAATGACGGGATTAAGACTGTCTCTTAATACCCATGATTCATAAAAAACACTACAATATAAGCTAAATAAATGGAGATATAATTTTGACCAAAAAATAAAAATAATGTAAAAAGGATGATGTGGTGTTTTTGGGAGAAAAATAAAATGGTAGGAACAGAACTGTCTCCCATAGAGAATACCCGTAGTTCATAAAAAAAATTCTTTTATGAAGGAACATATTAATAAAAATGAATAATGACAGAAAATATTTTAATATCATAATAAAAAAAGAAAATGAAAGTGAGATAAAAAATAAATAAAAAAAGAAAACGACAGGATTAAGATTGCCTCCCGTCGAGGATACCTATGATTCATAAAAAACACTACAATAGAAGCTAAATAAATGGAGATATAATTTTGAAAAAAAATTAAAAAAGAATGTAAAAAGGATGATGTGTTGTTTTTGGGAGAAAAATAAAATGGTAGGAACAGGACTGTCTCCCGTGGAGAATACCTGCAGTTCATGAAAAAAACTTCTTTTATAAAGAAACATATTAATAAAAACGAATAATGACAGAAAATATTTTAATATCATAATAGAAAAATGAAAGTGAGTTAAAAAAATAAATGAAAAAAAAAACGACAGGATTAAGACTGTCACTCATCGAGGATACCTATGATTCATAAAAAAACTACAAAAGAAGCAATGATATCTGTGGTTTATAAAAAATCACTATAAAAGAAGCTAAATAAATGGAGTTATAATTTTTATTTAAAAATATGAAGAAAGTAAAAAGGATGATGTGATGTTTTTGGGAGGAAAAAGAATTGATTGAGAAATAAAAAATGTTTTTATAAAGAAACATATTAATAAAAACGAATAATGACAAAAAATATTTTAATATCATAATAAAAAAAGAAAATGAAAGTGAGATAAAAAAATAAAAGAAAAAAAAATGACAGGATTAAGACTGCTTCCCGTGGAGGATACCTATAATTCATAAAAAAAACACTACAATAGAAGCTAAATAAATGTAGATATAATTTTGACTAAAAAATAAAAAAGAATGTAAAAAGGATGATGTGATGTTTAAAATAAAGAGAGATAAATTATATATTGAAAAAACATTTTAAATTTAATATAAATTAATATATTTATTATTTTTAAAATAAAGAATACATAACTAAAGAAAATGGATAAGATAGATAATAACTAAAAACATTAATGAGTAAAATAGAGAAGTAAATTATATACCGGAAAAGACAATTTAATTTTAATTTAAATTAAAATATTTAATGTAATCAGAGATGGACGATGGGGTAAACTGTTTTAATATACAATATTAGAAGGATAATTAAATTGTAAAAAAATGAAAATAGTAGGAAAATTAATTTATATTAAATTTAATATAAATTAATATATTTATTGTATTTTTCAATTTGTGTTTCTATATAATGAATGTGATAAATAATTAGAGAAAGAATTTTTAAATAATAAAATAAAAAGTAAAAGTGTTTTATTACTTTATAGAAAAGAAAAGAATTTTTTTAAAAAAAAATGTAAAAAACATTAGAAACCTTAAAAAGTTTAAAAAGAAAAAAGAAGATACGAGAGAGAGTTTCAGGTGTGTACATCATGGGAAGTTAAAAAAGTAAAAGAAAAAAAGAGAAAAAAAGTAGTGTGAGACACGTGTATGCTGGGCGAATTCTTTTCTAAGAGAGATAATAGATGAATCCAACCCGTATTACACAATAAATTTGCCTATTTGTAGACTTCTAATTCTAACAGCTAACTAATATACATAAGACACATCAGCAGTCTTCATGTGTTGGCACAATGCATGGCTGACACGTCTTCTAACAGTCAGAAATCTCTTTATCCCTTTTTGAACTTTTGTAATGCTCTACTAGAATTCTGACATCTTTCTTGGACAATGAACTTCCAACAACTGCTACTAACTGTTTATTCAAATCTTGACTTTCCTCGAATGTACCTTCCTTCTTCAAAAATATTTTCTAAGTCCTTTTAAACACTCTGTCCTTCGATTCTGAAGTATAAAAATCGAACAACTTCTTCGATTATTCTCTTCTGTATAACTTAGAAATATTATGATGCTTGATATCCCCTTAAACTCACGTTCTTCTTTAACCATTTGGTTTCCATGGCTTTGTCACGTGTCAATTTAATTTCTTTTGGCCAATCTCACGGTGGCCTTTGACTACCGTCCATTCAGCCTCATTTATGAAGGCTTCATTGATTGGTTCATTATGCGGACGAATTTATTATTCTCCCTTTTCTCCTCTCCTATAAATAGGAGTTCCATTCTGAACATATTCTCCATTCCTCTTCATTCTTCTCTATTCTTCTCTTAGTTCAAAATGGAAAAGCTTCTTCCTTTGACTACTGCATTCGACTTAATCTTTGGTGATTTCATTTTTTATAAGGTCGACGAGGTAGTCAAAGCTATAAGTTTTTTCAATCCTTTTTAAGGATTCCCTTTTGTGTCGAACGTCGTAGCCAAATATTAATCTTATTTTGTCTTCACTGTATCTTTCATTTTTCTTTGTTGATCCACAGGGATTTTTACTTTTCTTGCACAAAGCTTTTCCCCTGGTGGTTCAATCAAAGCTTGTGGAAGAGAAAGAGGAAGAAGAGGGCCAGGAAGGCAGGAGTCTAGTTCCCTCTGAAAACATAGGATAGTTCTTTTCTAGATACTCGAAGACATAGGATAGTCTTTTCTTACATGCACTTTTATATTTTTCCATGTATTGCATTCGAACTCTACTATAACTCGAATTATCTTTATATGAATAAAAGAACTTATCATTTCTTTCTGTGTTACAGAACTGTTTTGCTTTTGAGTTTATCTATTTAATTTATCACAGTTTCTTTTCGAAACTTGAATAAACTCCTTCTAAAATCTCACTAAGTTAACTTAGTCATTGGCCAATAAGTCATTCGAATTTCCCTTTTCTCTTCTTCATATTCGAAGACATTGACTTTAGTAACTTAGCAATATTTCTATTTTAAATTCATAAATACCTTAGCTTATTCGAAAACATCAATAAGCTTTTTTCGAATCATATACAAAGACTTCCATCTTCTGAAATTCGAAGGTATTTAAAATTTGATATCAACAATATCCCATCAAACAATTTTTTTAGCACAATACTTTCAATAATAAATTATATTAAAAATGTGTGAAAAATATATGTCATCAGAATCTATATATCACATCAAACAATTTTTTTCAGCACAATGCTTTCAACACAAATTTTAAAGAGAGATTATAGTTGTATAACATAGAGTCAAACAATTTTTTTTCAGCACAATGCTTTCAACACAAATTTTAAAGAGAGATTATAGTTGTATAACATAGAGTGAAATAGGAAAACAAGAGAAAATGGTGGAATATAATAAAGTAATATGATAGAGAAAGAAGAAAGAAAAATTGTGTTGTAGGATGAAATCATTGTTTAAAATATATGAGAACTCAATTTTAAATACGTACCCATTTAGTTTAGACCATACCGAGAGGAAAATATTTTAATTATTATAAGCTTAGGTTATTTTTAATCCACCACCCCACTTTTTAACTATTCACAGATCTTAAATGGGTTCCATCAGTACACATCAGTAAGTTCTTTTTATGCACTCCTCTTCTCTAACCCAGCACATCACTTTTTTACTATTCACATATCTTAAATGAGTCTCACCAATACATACACATCATTCATTTTTTTTATTTGCAAACATTTTAATTAATAAACAATAAAATAATATTAGTATATAATAAAATTAAAATTTAAGTTTTTTAAAAAATGTTTTTGCCGATGCTTTAAACCCTTGAAAAGCTAAATATAAAAAATGTTTACCGGCAGTTTAAACCCCGGAAAAGCCAAACAAAAAAATGAAAAATGTTACCGCGGGTTTAAACCCCCGATAAAAGCGAAATAAAAAATTTAAAAAATATTACCGGGAGTTTAAACCCCTAGAAAAGACAAAAGAAAAAAAAAACTAAAGCACCGCGCACTGTCAGAGATATATCACCCGTTCGCAATAAGCAGCGGGTCTTATTGAGCAAGAACAACGTTAAAGATGGTCTTATTATACGCTTTGTCAACTAGAGCCCTGTTTTACAAAGTGGTGAAATGACCTTGAGCTGTTATTTATCATATGATTTTAGACTTGAACCCAACATTTTCATAAGATATACAAATTTAATTTATATCATGAGAGTCTTTTTAAATATTTATATATTACATGAAACCATTAATTTTATTTTTAATATATTTAGTTTTTATTTTTATTTTTCTCATTTTGATATCTTTACCTAATGCTATCAAGTATTGTATCTGACTTTGTCGTATATATTTAAAAAGGAGAATAAAAATATAGTATATTGTAGGAAAAACTAAAAGGGCTACTCAATCAATTAGCTTAAATCCTTTATTTAACTCATTGGTGACTATGAATAAACTGTTAAGGTACTAAGTTCTTTGACTAATTCTTGATGAGTCTATTTTTTTTTATTGATTAAAATTTAGGGTGAGGGGATCCGGGCTCTTTGAGCACTTACGATACTTACATTTTACCTCACCTAAAGGGGACAAGTGGGGGTTCGAACCTGCTACCTCTCAGATATGAGACCTTGTCTTGCTCCACTTGATCAACCCCTTGGGATTTTGATGAGTCTATAGAACAAAAGGTTTAATAAAATGCATTACTTAATTTCTTCCGTACTTCATTTGTTTTTAAATTCGAGACCAAATGTTAAATTAGATATCAATCTATCAACGGATATGTTTGATTTCATTTAAATAATGTCTCATGTTCGAGTCTTGTGGGTGAAAAAAAACTCTGTTAGGTAGAGTTAACCCCATAATGATGGGGATGTTCCCGGCTAGCTCAACAGAATTGACTCCTATGCTGATCAAATACATGTAATTCAAACCAAAAAAATTAGATATCAATATAGAGGAAGAATTATCCTATACTACCCATTTCATTTTAGCATGATTATACCAAAACTTGACCTATAAATATGTAGTGTATCACTTCAATCAATAGGACGTAAAAAAAATATATCACTTCAATCAATAGATAATTAAATATGCAAGCACTATATATATCACTGCTTGGAATATTGGGAAGTTTTCTCTCTGATTCATCCTTTATACCTAACAGTTCACAATACCATGATGAAAATAATTAGAAATTTATAGGAAAGCAATATAAAGAACAAGATTCATTAAGATATACCTGTCTCTTTCGGAAAAAAATTTCTAGTTTGTTTGACGTATCGAAAATATAAAATTAGATGCACGCAACTACTTACTTTTCACGGGTGGTCACCCGTGAAATGCAAGCTACATTTCGGGTTTTATTCTTTCCTTGTTGTGAGGGAACTAAACAAATTTAAATGCAAGCTTTCACTAGGTAGTTGCGAGAAGAAACCGTGCCACTTGAAGGGGCACTGTATGTATTTAAGTCGCGGATGACATAAAGCAGAAGGGATGTCAACCCTGATTGAATTTGGCTGATTTGGATACTGCCCCACTATCAGTGTGCGATTATTATTATTATTATTATTATTATTATTATTATTATTATTATTATTATTATTATTGTTGTTGTTGTTGTTGGTTGGTTGGTGTTTTGAGATTTGGATGGATTAGGGTTTGAATTAACCCTAGGGCCCTTAGGCTCTTCCTTCTCTTGAATTTTACCTACATCGTTTTTTGGGATTGAGTAACTAGTGTTGCTTCTTTTAAAACTTCTCTTTCTTTTAAGTTGGGTTTCTACCTTGATGACTTGATATACCAAGTCCTCTATCACAACATAAGGTTGCAATTCCACTATGTCCCTTATGTCAAAATTGAGACCATTGATAAATCTAGCCATACTTGCCTCCCTATCCTCAATTATATTGGCTCTAATCATTGCAAGTTTCATCTCTTTATAATACTCATCAACACTCTTAGAACCTTGTTTTGGTGATTGGAGTTTGGCGTACAACTCCCTAACATAATGTTGAGTAATATATGAACCTCTTCCTCTTGACTCCTCTTATTTCGTCCCAAGTTGAGACTAAAATAAGTCCACTCCTTCCACGGTCAGTTTGGAGTTGATGCCGCCAGACTAAGGCATAATTAATTCTTAAACTCCAGAGAAGCTAACCCAACCTTCTCCTCATCTCTATAGTTGTGGCAACTTAAAATTTGTTCAATTTCAATTCCCACTCTAAATATTGTTCTACATCATTTCTCCCTTGAAATGTAGGTATCTCTAACTTAACTCCTCTAAGGGTATTTTCTCTCCTAGATTCTTCTTCCCTCCTAGGCTCTTTTCTCCACCTAAGTTCTTCTCTCCTAGGTCCTCTCCTTTCTCTCCTCCTCTTATTCCTAGGATCTTGGTAGTATTCTCTATCACTTCCTTTCTCTTCCTCTTCCTCACACCTATTTCCTCTTCGGGAGTTATCGAAATTCCTCTCCCCATGACTACTCATCCCATGAAACCTATCTTCGGTTCTAATCCTACTGAACCTTCCATCACTCTCTTCCTCACGAGAAGATTGTCTTCTCTCACCTCTTCTATTGTGGGTTTTTTCTCTCCTTATACCAGCCAGTTTCTCCTCCATGACCCGGGTAACCTTTGGATCAACTCCTCTATCTCAGCCCTATGCCTCAAAGTTCGAGGTGTTGGGGAGATAGGTGCCTATTTGCCATTTATAAGTTTTCTTTAGGACCTTTCCTCTCAACGAAGTGTTTACACTCAAGGAATATTTATACTCGTGTTTGTCACTCTTTTTAAGGCTTTTTCTAAGATGTGTTCACTCTTGCCTCTTCTACTCGGTTAAGATTAATTTAGTTCTTACGAAAACCAAAGTTGTTTCCCTACCCAAGCACGAACGAGTTGGAACAAATGACACCTAATGTTATCTAGGATTGCTTAAAAAAATGAAAAGTATAAAAATAAAGCTAGAGTGGAATTGACAAACAAGAAAAGCTAGCTAGAAGAAAGTTTATACACAAGAGTGGAATTTCAAACAACACAAAACACATAAGAAAATTGCAAAGAGAATTGTTTTTGGTTTTAGATTTTTATTCAAATAGGTAAGTTGCCAAAATTTTAGAAAAACAACTATTACAACTCAAATTGAACTGATACAAGCAAATTGAAAAAATTATAGTAGAAAGGGAACTGTATTGTTGGGCACTTTCTTAATTCCTTTTCTTTAAATTGGAGGGTTCATCTTTTCCTCAAATATATTTTTTGACTTTTGCATTTCTTTTTCTTTTCTTTGCACCCTTTTTTGGTATTTTTGGCTAAATATATTTTTTTACTATTTTCTTTTCTTTCTTTCTTTTTTTGTACTTTTTCTTTTGCCATTTGCCCCAACAAAAGATTACAGAAATTGCAAAAATTGCAAGAAATTAATCCTTTCTAAAAGAAAAATTACATGTTCTGGCCTAAAATAGGACTAAAATGGTACCAAAAATTGGTAAAGATTGATTGTTTTCTAAAAACTGTTTTAAAAAATGGAATGGAAACTTGAATAAAAAAGTGGACCAAAAATTGCTTAGCAGCTTCCTTTGATTACATAAATTTTGCAAACAACAATCAAACGTGCTAGATTAATTTTAATGGATAAAATTGAGAAAAACTGTAAAAGAAATTCAACAAAAGAATTGGTGAGTTTTTGCCACTTTTCTGAGCTATAATCCACCCTAGAATTATCGTTTAGTGTAATCAAACAGGCGTTTCCTAAGGTTGTGCTAGAGGGCAATTCAAATTTGCAATCAAAATTCAAGAATAACAGACAAAACAGAAGCAGAAAAGTTTAACAAAACATTGCCAGAAAATGCGCATAAATGGCAAACATAAAGAGGAATAAAATTGTGCAAAATTAAATCGGGAAGAACTGAAATTAAAAGGATGAGGATGGCTGAAATTAAATGGTAGAAAAGTAGAGGGGAAGAGCAGAAATTAAAAGGATGGGTGGATAGAATTTAAATGGCAGAAACGTAAAAGGGAAGTAGAAATTAAAATATATGGGAGTGACTGAAATTAAAAGCGGAATAGTAAAGAGATGAATATAATGTATAAACAGTTAAATGGGGATGAACAAGAATTAAAAGAATTGGGAGAAAATGTAGGTTAACGGTCTTTGGAAAATGGAAGCAACGGTGCTCCCACTCACCACAATCCACCAAAAACAATAGTTAATTTGCAAGTATCACTCAAGAACAATTAAAGAGCAATTAGAGTAGGCATTTTATCAAACACCTAAGGGGTGGATGAAACAAATACCCAACAGCCCAATTCTATCACAAATCACGCAAGGATCAAGCAAATCAAACAAGTTGTAAGCAAAAAAAAAGGGCACCTCGGGCTTGAGAACAGTTCAAAGTCCAAATTACAATTGAAATAGGTGATGAAATACACAATTGAAAATTGAATTTACTGCACCAAACCAGCCCCAAAACCAGCGCTCCAAGTGCAGCAATAGCCCCCAAAAATTACCCAATTCACAAAGCTCTAATTACTAATTGATAACAGACAGGGTGTAGATCTAGAATTGAGCAAATAGAGCGGTTAGAGAGTAAACAAGAATCGAAAATGCAGCTATAAAAACAGTTAAATGAGTGCAGAAAAATAGGTAAATTGAAAGGAAATTGGAAGGGAAAGAGATGGAAATGGCGCCACTATTGAAGGCAACCCCTTTAGCAGAAAAGCCTTGAGTGCATATTCGCCACCAGCCCGTGGCGCAGGATATTGAGCAAAAACCATCAAGCCTCTCAACTCACAAGAGAGAAACAAAGCAATGGTTTTCTATTTCAAAATGAAGATTAAAAAGTTACAAGAAGGAGAAGCCTCCTTTATATAGGCCAAGTGGGCGACCAAGTGAGAAAGGAAAAGAAACGGAAAATAATTCCTATCCTAAGGGGGACTTGAACCCATGACTCCTACCCTTAGATTAGCTTCATCTTAGCCAATAAACCCAAGGAATTAGCACCCTGAAGCTAGAGTAGTAGGAGAAATTACATGAAAATGAAATACAATATGAAATCCTATCAAACTAAGGTTTAGAGGTCATGACTAGAGGTGGTCCTCTATTTTAGGGAATCAAATTACAACTAAAATAATGGGAAAATAAATGTTGACCAAGAGTAGTGTGGTTAATGTTGACTTAATAAAAGTCAACTCTCCTTGATTGGGCCTTCATGCGCCCAAGCCTCAGTGTTACTGGCCCAATCTCTCTGAACTCCAGCTGCTTCCGTTAGCAACATGCCATCACTTTCATTCTTCTAGGTCGTTGTATAGATTTCTTTCAAATGTATTGTTTGAACTAAAAGTTCTAGTTACCCTATGCTTTGTATAGATTTATATCCACACCAGGTGTTTAAACACCAAAGTGTAACCCAAAACTTTCATGTTCTCACCTGTTAGGTGTTGAGCTTGAGGAGACTTGTTATGTTAAAGAATACCCAAGTGTTAAAGCCTGAGAACTTAATATTAACAAACTCTAAATTTTTCAGAGAGATTGGGACTTAATTGATAACCTTTAACTCCTTTTAGAAAGACCTAAAATTTTCACTTCTTAGAAGTTTTTCCATCATCAAAAGAGGGGGAGAATATTAAGACAAACCATCTAATACTTAAGGTTTTAATGATGACAACTTTTCAAGAAATTAAAAATGAAAGTATCATTCTGAGTCTCTTTGTTATCTGAAAAATCTGCTTAAGTATTTAGAATCCAAAACTAAGTTAATTGCATAAGCATATAAAGGAAAAAGAAACACATTTCCTCAAAGATGCAATGCCTTCAAGAGAACTCAGAAGTAATATTCAAGAAGCATAAGCACACATAAAAACATATGCAAGCACTTAAAAGAAAAAGAGCTTGAACTCAGAAGCAGATGCAAGAAGTGCAGACTCAAAAGTCGAAGCATAAGTCAGAAGCAAACCTCTTGGTCAAAATGCTCAGAAGCAGACACACTGACATGACCAAGAAACATAAGCAAAATTCATAATCAAAGTGCTATGTCAAATAACTCAAAAGCAGAATCTCATAAGCAAAAGCAAGATGCTTAAGTCAGAAGCAAGTCACGTGTGCTAGTGTGGATGAAATTCCAGACACAAAAGCTGGCAAGAGCTGTTGGAAATTCCCAACGTCTATATACGGTCATATTATCATCCCAACCTATAAATAAAGACTGAAGAACTCAAAAGACCAGTAGAACTTCAAGCTAAAAGAGCCAAAACGCTCCACAAGAGTCTTTACCTACATTCTCATTATTCAAAGAATTTCATAGCGAATAAGATTAGTTGGTCAATGAAGTTTTCAAATTGATCCCTGTTGAGTCTTAAATAAAGTATGTCAGTAAATGAATACTTTCCAAAGTCTCATACTCTCACTTGTTTTAATGGATAACAAATATAAAAGTTCAGAAGATCATTTAAAATGAACAAATAAACTGCCATATATCTTCTGTTCTATTTCAGACTGTCTGAAGAATATAATCGCGACTGAAGGTTGCGCATCGTCTGAAGAATGCTTATGCAGCTGAAGAGTTATGTATCATCTGAAGCTTTGCATTGGAGGCTGAACCGATCGCTATCAAAGTTGACCGCGCTAAGAGAGGTTACTGTGTTTAAAGGACATTCTTTGTCCGGTCTAAACGATTTCAGCATCTGCGTCAGAAAATCTTTCCTACCCCGTTCAAATGATTTGCACATTTAAGGAAATGTTGCTACTCTGCTCACCTGACTCTGTCTGCGCATGCTGCTGCAAAGTCGCTTGATACTATTTAAGGATAAAGGAGTCACAACGTCTTCTGGGCGCATTTAATGCTGTGAGACAACGGATAAATCATCTCACTCTATAAATACTTCCATGCGAAACGAAGAAAAAGAAGTGAAGAACAGAACAGAACGAAAAAGATCAACGATATCATCTGAACTCTTACGCTGTCAAAAATTTTGTTAAAAATTCTTTGTACACATTTCATTTCATATTCTGAGTGCTATCTCAGTTACTTGTAAATTTGAGCGTTCATCCTATCGTGTGTGATAGTGAGTGAACAATCTCTATTTTAGTTTTAAAACAGTTTGGTTTGTAGAGCTTGAAGAGGCTTGATAGAAAATACTACTTGGGTAGAGCTTGAAGAGGCTTGATAGAAAAGACTACTTGGTTGGGTCTGGGTGATCCTGTGTCTGGAGAGAGTGTACTTGTGTGTGTCTGGAGAGACTGTACTCGTGTTTGTCTGAAGAGACTGTACTTGTGTGTTGTTTTGGTTAGTGAAAATCCAGTGGTGGTTTGGCCCTGGGACTGGACGTAGCTCACGGGTAGTGGGTGAACCAGGATAAATCTTGGCTAAGTTTCTTCTATCCCTTACTCTCTGTTATTTCAGTTTTAACTAACTACTTCGAAGGGATTGAAAAGTATTTCTGAAAAATAACCTTTTGTGAAAGATATATTTCTTAGACTTCCGCTGTATCTCTTTTACACTCAGACGAACGAAAACCTCAAACGATAACACTTGTCTGTTGATTTTTAAAAGGAATATTTACATCTACTTTCTAAAGTATTAAAGTTTCCATAGAAACACTATTCAACCCCCCTTCTAGTGTTTCCCTGTGTTTCCTACAGTTGGCATCAGAGCTTATCCTTGGGGTTAACACCTAAACACTGTTAAGGACAAGGATCTTGATGGAAGCTTCCAACAACAGAAAGTACATCATTGAAGGAGCCTCTATCAGTGAACATGCATCTGAACATGCATCTGAATATGCTTCGTCTGAACATGCATCTGAATTTGTATCATATGTGTCTGAAGCACTAAGTCTGATGACGTGGCAAAGTGAAACTTTTGGGTTTCCTCTCTCTTTGAGAAACGACTCTCTGCACGATTGCACATCTTTCAAGACTGCAAAAGCTATTATAAAGGCATTCTACGTGTATTCAAGGAGAAGGCTAAATCATTTCACAAGCAACTCGTCTCACACTTCTCTACAGCTGTTCAAGTGTTCCCTGTGCCCTAAGTTTCAAAGCTTTTCTCTCTGTGTTTTCATCGTCTTCATCTCAAGCTCTTTAATGGCACCGAAGAAGTCAACCAAATCTGCGGGAGGTAAAATCATTCCATCTAAAACTATTGACCTAGATGAACTCAGTGCATGAGGTAACAACCTCCATGATAACTTTGAAGCAACTGGATGGACCAACTTCTTTACGGCGATTAACTGTGCTTGGCATGAACAGAGTGTTGTTGAGTTCTAGAGAAATGCTAGGGATATCTCAGCCGAAGACGGTTCCTTTCAAGCCCTAGAAACCACAGTGCTAGGAAAGAAAATTTTGGTGGATGCGAATGTAATCGCCAATGCAACTCATGTCCCAAATGAAGGGGAGATGTTCTCATCTGGTTGGGAAGGAAGAAATGGTGGCATTCCCAAGTACACCAAGAAGCTTTATGGTGTGAAAGTTTTGGATGACCCAAAACGTTCGCTTATGTACCCTAGAGTAAGGATTCTCCATGATATACTACATTGTTGTGTGCTACCGAAGTCCGGAAGCAGCAACCATGTTTCTGAACTTGAAAGATTCTGTTTAATTCATCTGCTTGACAAGAAAGCTTTGAACTTGCCTCAAATCATCCTCTACAACATGCTGAAAAGGGTTAGTGACTCTGCAACTAGTTATACTCATACAACCCTAATCACTAAAATTCTTTTGAAGCTAAATGTTCCTATTGAGCGGCTCTATGATCACGAGGGGCCTGCTCTATTCTCTGTCTACAACATCAAAAGAATGAGGATTCGTGTAACAAAGCCATCACTAGAAAGGACTATACTGGAGGAGGCAGTGTCCGATAAAGCAGAAAGAACGGGTAGAAAAGCGTTGGAGATTTTGAAAGAAGTAATGCAAGAAGATGAGCATTGTTCTGAGTCCGTCTCATTTCCCACACATATGAAGATTCAGAAGAAGAAGAGATCTAGACCTCAGATGAAGGGTCATGAGTCTGAAGAAATTATCACCAGACAAACTGAAGAGATTGTGAGTCAGATTGAAGAAGGCACAATCATTACTACTAAGCCTACTTCTGAATCTGAAGGACAAGCAAAGGACAGTAATGTGTTGACATCTAAGATCATTAAACCGATCCAGGATACACCTTGGGCTGTCAGTATGTCTGCAACTGATCTCACCAGAATTGCTGAAGAAATTGAACAAGAAGAAAGAAGACAGAAGGAGGAACAAGAAAAACAAGATTATGCCATTGTTGTTGCTACAAAGCAAGCTATTCTTGAGGAAGAGAGGATTGAGCAAGCTTCAAGGCTCAAGAAAAGAAGAGCAAGTGCTCACAAAAGGAGAGCAGCTAAGAAGATTAGATTGCTTTATCCTATTCGTACGGCTTCACCAATCAGAACTAGAGGAAGCGTATAAAAGTCTGAAGCTATCAAATTCCAGGAGATAGCTGAATCACAAAGGAAGAAGACTTTGGAGGCATTGCAACAAAAGAAGAAAGCTACTACTGAAGATGCAATTCCACCATCTCTGCGGGACATTCAGGTTTCTAAACCTCTTCCCCCACCATCACCTGAACCTGTACCTGAATTTTCAGAGGATTCTCAGGTTGAGGATGAAGAAAATGCTGAATGCATATGGTTTGGAGGAAATCTCTCTAAGGCGATTTTGTTGAAAGCCAAGACCAGAGATTACAGCAGAAAATAAACTCAGGATCTTGCATTGTCTGTTCAGACTGATCAGCAAATGATGTGGGCTGCTGAAGGGCCTCACAAATATTATAATGTTCCTGTAGTTGAAAGGCCAAGAGTGCCCGATTTTCCAAATCTATTTGAGGAACTCAGTTACTTTAGAGATCATCCACCTCTCAAATTTCATGATCTATCCAAATATCAGCTGGAACAGAAAGGTTGTGTAGCTGATGCTCTTGAAAAAATTAGAAGTGGAGCTGTTACAGCCAAACACAAGTGGCGTCTGTTGGATCCTTTCACAGATGACAAAATTTGCTTTGAAGACTGGGTCATTGTGAACATATTGTGTCTGGAATCTGAACTAGTGGACAGTTTATGTCAGAAGTACTTTGGTCAACGAGGATTCATCCCGCCTTCCAGGATCCATATCAAGCCATACACTGAAATTAAGGTATGCCCAGATGGAATTATACCTAGGCTACCTTATGCTGATGAATTGAAGCTAAAGAAGAAGCAGAAGATTGTAGCATCAACTTCGGTTGAACGACCAAGAGTCCTGTCTGATGAGGACTGGAAGTTCTTAACTGAAGAAGTTGCTGCAGCAGGAGGTATGAACCATTCTCTATACAATGCCACGTGGGACTATTACTGGAAAATTGTAGAGAAAGAAGGCAGCTGCTCAGGCACGAAATGGGATGATAATGATTCCATGGTCAAAGCTGGAAAGAACAAAACTCTTGAGACTCCCACATTCTTCAAAGGTAGATTCCCTTCATATAACTGGGATCACCATAATTTTCATTATGACTGGGAAGTTATGCAGTATGTTCTTGATCAACCACGGTTTGTCAAGGTGACTGATGCTAGGAAGTTCAATCTTCCTCCTGGGTTTCATTTCTTCAAATTCTATGGCAAGCAAATCACCCTGGTATTCTTTGAAGACAATCTGGAAGCTGAACTATATGCTTTGACAGAGGAGAATCTTGTTCTACAGGCTCAAAATGCAGAATTAATCCAAAAGACAGAACATATTCTTGAAGTCCAACATCAAATCAAGACCAATCAGACTGAACTCAAGGATGCAATGATTACGACATTCGAGGAAATCAAGCTCACTTTGCCACAGATAGTAGAGCAAGTAGTCAAGAGTTTTCAACCCAGTTCATGATGCTGCTGTCATCTGACGTGCTTTAGATTGCATCATATTGTGTTTATATCTGTGAATGCTGTATCTTTGAGTGAATGCATCATTTTGTGTTTATATGATGTCATCTGTCTATTGTTGTTGACAAAAAGGGGGAGTTGATGTGAGCTAACAAAGTATGCAGGACAAAGTATGCAGGTATTGTGATGTGAGCTAACACAGTATGCAGGTGATGAACATGTGAACATGCTCTGAAAAAGAGATGCAAAGATGCAAGACAAACACTTCAAAATACGATGCAAAACTCAGGGGGAGTCTTTGGTTGAGGGGGAGTTATCTTCTAACCCTAAAACTTTTTCAGATTCTCTCACATAGTTATATTTGTCATCATTAAAAAGGGGGAGATTGTTGAGTCTTAAATAAAGTATGTCAGTAAATGAATACTTTCCAAAGTCTCATACTCTCACTTGTTTTAATGGATAACAAATATAAAAGTTTAGAAGATCATTTAAAATGAACAAATAAACTGTCATATATCTTCTGTTCTATTTCAGACTGTCTGAAGAATATAATCGTGACTGAAGGTTGCGCGTCGTCTGAAGAATGCTTATGCAGCTGAAGAGTTATGTATCATCTGAAGCTTTGCATTGGAGGCTGAACCGAACACTATCAAAGTTGACCGCGCTAAGAGACGTTACTGTGTTTAAAGGACATTCTTTGTCCGGTCTAAACGATTTCAGCATCTGCGTCAGAAAATCTTTCCTACCCCGTTCAAATGATTTGCACATTTAAGGAAATGTTGCTACTCTGCTCACCTGACTCTGTCTGCGCATGCTGCTGCAAAGTCGCTTGATACTATTTAAGGATAAAGGAGTCACAACGTCTTCTGGGCGCATTTAATGCTGTGAGACAACGGATAAATCATCTCACTCTATAAATACTTCCATGCGAAACGAAGAAAAAGAAGTGAAGAACAGAACAGAACGAAAAAGATCAACGATATCATCTGAACTCTTACGCTGTCAAAAATTTTGTTAAAAATTCTTTGTACACATTTCATTTCATATTCTGAGTGCTATCTCAGTTACTTGTACATTTGAGCGTTCATCCTATCGTGTGTGATAATGATTGAACAATCTCTGCTTTAGTTTTAAAACAGTTTGGTTTGTAGAGCTTGAAGAGGCTTGATAGAAAGGACTACTTGGGTAGAGCTTGAAGAGGCTTGATAGAAAAGACTACTTGGTTGGGTCTGGGTGATCCTGTTTCTGGAGAGACTGTACTCGTGTGTGTCTGGAGAGACTGTACTCGTGTGTGTCTGGAGAGACTATACTCGTGTTTGTCTGAAGAGACTGTACTTGCGTGTTGTTTTGGTTAGTGAAAATCCAGTGGTGGTTTGGCCCTGGGACTGGACGTAGCTAACGAGTAGTGGGTGAACCAGGATAAATCTTGGCTAAGTTTCTTCTATCCCTTACTCTCTGTTATTTCAGTTTTAACTAACTACTTCGAAGGGATTGAAAAGTATTTCTAAAAAATAACCTTTTGTGAAAGATATATTTCTTAGACTTCCGCTGTATCTCTTTTACACTCAGAAGAACGAAAACCTCAGATGATAACACTTGTCTGTTTATTTTTAAAAGGAATATTTACATCTACTTTCTAAAGTATTAAAGTTTCCATAGAAACACTATTCAACCCCCTTTCTAGTGTTTCCCTGTGTTTCCTACAATCCCTACCAACACCTCATTTTCCATGATTGATCACTCTTTGTCCCTGACTTCTCCGGTCTCATTTTTCCTACGTCGAAGGGATCATTGGAGTCACCAAATGTCGCAGTAGTCGATAGTGATGCAAAAGAATTTTTTGTCCAAGTCTTGGTTGCAAAGGGTCGGAGTCTATATCCGACCTGACCTAGATTTTGGGGGTGTTTATGGTCTTTGACTTGCCGTTTGAGAAGGCGAATTCGGTGGTGGGGAGCGCCAGCAACGTGACACTAGAAAGTAATCCCAGCCATATTGTGTGGTGGCAGAAATGTTGTGATGGCTAGGTTCTGTGTCGTAGATGAAACCCACGGTTTTTTTCTCAAACCTAATGGCAAGACGACCTTTGTAACATCCCAAATCAAGAAACATTTTATAAATTGAATTTAGTAATGAAAAAGGTTTTTTTTGACATGGATGTAGGAAGGGATGAGAGGAAATTGAGTTAGAATCAAAGAGGGGTAAAAACCAAGTCTTTGGGGGCCGATACGCTCGCTCAGCTTGCGCTCAAGCACAACCTGAGCGAGGATATCAGTAATTGGGAGAAACTCCAATCTGGTTTTCTCGCTCAGGCTGAGCTTGAGCGTAGAAAACAGAGAGGAACTGGGTGAAATTCAGCTCAGCCTGCGCTCGAGCACAACCTTGGCGCAGAAAATAGAGAGTTTTGAGTTAATTCAGCTCAGCGTGTGTCGAACCTGTGCTCAGCTCTCGCTCAGGCTCCGCTCGAGCGAGCGCTGAGCGAGAATTCGCAAGCAACACTTCCCTTTGTAGAAACCACATGAAACACTAGAAGGGGGGTTGAATAGTGTTTTATATGTTCAAATAGATTTTATGAAAACCTTTTACAAGCAGAGCTTTTCACAAAGAGTTTTGAGCAACTTGCTGAAACTGGGAGTTGAGTTACTTTCTGAAGTGGCTTCAGCAGGTCCAGAAAGTAGTTTTGGAAACTTGTTTTAGAAACTTGCTTATAAAACAGATTATCCAGAACCCTCCAGTTAATTCAAATAACAGATATTAAGAGATAAGGATAGAGAAGACTTAGCCAAGAGATTTATCTTGGTTCACTCACATCCACCGTGAGCTACGTCCAGTCCCAATGCCAAACCAGCAAAGGATTTCCCCTAACTGATCACAGTTACAAGTGTTCTTTTATACTCAAGCCTCTTCAGGCTCTTTACAACAAATATTCTTTTTCAGACAAGCCTCTTCGGGCTCAAACCAAGTATTCTTTTTACAGACAAGCCTCTCCAGGCTCAAACCAAGTATTCTTTATTCCACCAAGCCTCTCCAGGCTCAAACCAAGTATTCTTTATTCCATCAAGCCTCTCCAGGCTCTCAGAAACTTTAAAGTGTTTATAGATGAAAAATTATTTAAGTTGCTTAACTTATACAAGTTCCAAACTTAAACAGTTACAAGATTGTACAAACTAACTGAGTAAAACTCAAGATATATGAAATTTTTATGTACAACAATATCAGAGAGTAGCATAGAGATTTTTGCAGAGTATTGGCTTGATAAAACGTTCTTCTGTCTCTCTCATTTTGTCGTTCTTCATGAAGCTTTATATAGGAGTTCAGCTTGAGTCTGTTGAAGATTGATAAACCCACCGTTGTGAAATAGCATTAAATGTTGTTAAGACCGTTGTGAGACAATCTTCTGAAAGCTTCTGACTTGTGTGCTGCAGGTGTGCAGTCTTTGACACAGATCTAACACTTGCAGGTACCAGGTTACAACAGTTTCCCTTTCTGGTAAAAAGATTTGAAATGCTTCAAAAAGGGTCTCTGTAACATTCCTTATTTGAATCAAACTTGCAGAAGACGTATATGATGCATTAAAGTCTTGAGCAGAAACCTTTTGACTTTGGTCAAATTCCACGTAGAGAGTCTTCAGCAGATCTTCTTGATTCAGATAACATATCTCTTTCAGAGGGTTGAATACTTTCAGCAGGATCTCATCCTTCAGAAGGTTGCACCACTTCAGAGGGTTACTACTTCAAAGAGTTGCTAAAACACATGAAATACCCTTAAGAGATTTGTACTTTTATCAGCATATTTTAACCAAATTTGTTACTCATTAAAACTTAGGATTTGTGGGACTTAAACATTATTAATCTCTTAATAATATTTTGAGACCTAACACCCTTTCCACGCTCAGGCTTCTCTCAAGCGGGCTACGAGCGCGTGCACGTTTCTGACCCTTTTTAAAACATAAATGCTAGGGTTCTAATTCATTCTTCTTCTCCTTCCTCTTCATTCTTAGAGGGAGAGTTCTCCTAGTGTGAGAAAGCTACCTTGGAGGCTCAAGAAGGTTCTTCATCATTCAAGATCACCAACCATCCTTGGATCCTTCCTCCCCAACATCTCTTCCTTCTCATTTTCCCTACCCTCAAGATGAGTGTGATCACACACTCACTCTCATGTTTTGATGTACTTCTATAAATGATCCCCCTTCTTCCTTCCCTAGCTTTATGTTTGATTTTGGTTGTTTGATGTAAATACGTTAATAGTTAGGGTGAGATATGCTTGGTATTGCTTGTAACATTTTGCCCTAGATGGTGTTAGGGTTTTGGGGAAATGACTCTCAGGATGATAATGCTCATGCTCATGTGGTTTTTGATGATTACTTATGTCCCTAACCCTAATCATATTAAATAAGAATGTTTTTGGGTCCTAAGACCTCATGTAAATTGTTTTGGGTCTTTAGACCTCATGTCAAACAATCAGGTTATTGGTCCCTGGACTTCATATCCCAAGACTTTGTCTTTTGTCCTTGGACTTCATGTTTTAAAGAGGAAATCATGTGTGAATCTATCATGTTTAAGGGCGAGGTCTTATGGACTTCAGGAACGACAATTCCTGTTAGTCGGAGCTCAGTCTAGCCTCATGTAAAGTGGAAAGACCCCTTGGGTGTTGGGTAAAACACTTCAGGACTAACCTTGCATTTATTGCCTTCACGTATGCATTGTATTTCAGTCGTGTTTCAATATAATTTCTGCATATCATTTGCTTGCTTTACCCACACATGCATGCTTTATCACACTCACTGGGACGTTAGTCTCACCCCACTTTGTGGAAATTTACCTTAAGATGTGCAGGGTCCTCGTTTTGAGCCATGAAGGACAGTGGGAGCTATGGTGGGTCTTTGTGATAGCCCAAACTTTTTGGGATGATAGTTGTGTGTTTTCCTTTTTGTATAGGCATAGATTGGATTATTTTGATAGGATAGAGCTATGCATATGGTGCCTCAGGGATTTATGCATTGTATTTCTTGCTTAAGAAAGTGTTGGATTACCTAAGCCGTATTGTTATGTATTGTATACTGATACTATTAATGCGCGAAATAATTTCACGGATTTACAAATAGTGCTTCCAACAGGCATTATTTTTAAATTAAGAAATTAGGACGTTACAACTTTCAGGGTCTTTAAGGGTGTCCTCGATGCCCCTCAGATATCTCACATCGTGTTCTTCAACCTCTAAGGAACCCAACAAAACCCAACAAGCTTAAGAGAAGGAGTAGTAATGATATGTTCTTGTGATCCATCGAGCTCAAATGACCCTCAGATGGTGATAAAGGCTTCGATTTTTAAGGTGGAGTTTCGGTGTTAAGTGTGTGTTTGCGTTGGCAGTATGGACGTAATTTTGTGGATTTCCAAGATAATTTTTCCAAAAGCAACAATGAGTTGCTTTCATATGAACGTGGATTACAACCTTCTCCAACGACAATCCAAACGTGCAAGAGTGTTGTGATGATCCATTGACTTTTTGTGCTAGATGTGGTGTGAGGAAATACAATATAGGAAATTGTTCTTAGCAAGGATATCTGGGATGGCCTCTTGGGCAGTTAGCTCGGCTCCTTACTGTGTGTAGTGAACTTGTCCTTCTCCTTCGTACCCCAAGGCCTTTTTATAGACCCCTGTCTTAACTGCCGAGCTTTCCACTATCCCAGTCATTCTGCCTTCTCTCCCCCTCTTCTCCCACTAAGCCACTTACTTTCTCTATGCTTGCTTGGGGAGGGGGTAAGAATCAGAGGTTATGGGCCGAGAACCGAAGTTTCCACCCGGTTCAATATCTTATATGGTACATAGCCCCACAAGCCCAAGCGTGTTGGGAAGGAAGACTGCGTAGGGCTTGGTTTCTCAGGGATATTGGGCCAAGGACCGGGATCGCTAACCGACCCAGTATCCTTATATGGTACACAGCCCCACAAGCCACAACATTCTTAGATGAAGAATTGCGTAGGGCTTGCATGTCCTCTATTGGGCCTAGTCGTATGATATTGGGATCAGAACATTCCTTATGTAATGTATTCAATACTTGTGTCTATAATAAATAAATCTTCTTTAATGTGCCAAAATAGCCATTTTCTGTCTGAAATTAATGTTTACGTTTTGCGACTGTTGGGTTTAAAGTGTAGAACGTTGGGTTCCATGCACGCGTCAGTTGCACGCCAATCAATGCGACTGCTCGCTTCCCAAATGACGACTTTCGTTAGTTTACGACTCATCATTGCGTCTCTTCAATGATGATGATTGAAAGGTCGAAACTCCTCGTGCAGGAGACGGAACGTCGCGCCCCGCTTTCTCTTGCCTATATATATATCTCCAAATGGGTTCAGTCATCCCCTCACCACGCTGAGAATTCCTTTAGATTCCCACCTGTTCATTCTTTGAGACTTTTTTCTTCCTTGCTGCCGAGTTCTTAAATCGCTCTTCCCTATTTTTTCCAGGTACCTTTTGCTGCTCTTTTTCTTGTTTCCTTTCCTACTTTTTTAATCACCGTAGTTCAGGATGTCTACTTCTTCAACCGACCAAAGCTCCTCTACTGACCAAAGTTCGGAGTCGTCGCCCTCAGGCGATAACTCTTCTAATTCATTTTTTGCCTTATTAGAGGGTAACCTAGTTCCTAATATAAATCAAACCCCTATAGTAACCATAACCCACTCAGAGGAAACAGAAAGTGACTCTGATGAGTTGTCTGAGGGGGGACAGAACGTTCCCTTAGCTAAAATCTATAAGACTTTCTCTACTGAAACCTACAACCATAGTTCCGAATATACTTATCCCCCAGCCATAGAACAGTTTCGCAAGTCGACACCTATTGCAAACTTGACTGTAGAGCCATTAATCATCATCGATCCGTGTCAAAAAAATGAGTTGATCTATTTGAGTAACCCAGAACAAGGATCTTTAGTCCCTTTCACATATATGTATGATACCGTCTTTTGTAAACTTCACCTCTTATTACCCTTTTCTAACTTTGAAAAAGATTTACTCCGATTTCTCAATATACCCTCTTCTCAACTTCACCCCAACAGTTGGGCTTTTGTTAGGGGCTACTAAATCCTTTGTTATTTTTATGGCATGGTTTTATCATTGGACAAATTCTTTATCTTTTTCCAAGTTAAGTTACCCACCGGGGATGAAATTGGGTGGGTTTCATTCAACAGTATCCCGCATAAAGGGATTTTGAGTGCCTATACTTCTTCTTATAAAAAATGGAAACATAAATTCTTTAAGGTCCGGGGTTTTGGGTTAATGACCAACCTTCTCGTAGGAGAGGACGGGAACCCCCACTTTCCCCTATTCTGGTCTTTAGAACCGAGAAGGGTTCCTGTAGTTAAGTTCGACCAATTACCCTTTGATGAGAAAATAGACATAGCCTTTCTTCGTAATCAAGCCCCCATTGACTGTGGCTTTTTGTTGGAAAATGAAGATCTCCCAGCTCGGCTTCGCCAGTCACTGGGTATTCAAAATTTAAATTATTGAATTTTTTCAACTTTATCTCTTCTATCAATCTGCCTATGTTATAGCAACTGACACCTATTTTTTTGTTGCAGATAAAATTCCACCAAAGGCGAGTGTTCCTCAGGTTATCACCAATGAGAAAGCCCTAAGGCGTTGGTTGAAAAAGGCGGGTGTCGATCCAGGTGCCCAAGGTTCCAAGAATCAGACTGCTGCTCCTGCTAACGAGAGGAGGAAAAAACAAAAACTGGACACAGCAAGAAGTAATCCGCAACAGATGGACACTGTTGGTGATGATATGGGCAGCCACCTTGAAGCTCCTCCTGCGAAGGCAATTGTGGATGAGGGGCGGGAAACCGAGGAGGTTATTCCGCCATCGATTGGGCAACCCCAAGGTAGTCGTCCCCCTCCTCATCCTCAAACTGGTGTGAATTTGGCTAACATGCAAAACCAAAACATGCAAAACCAAACTTCTGCGCCTACCTCCTCCGGAACTCAGGGCTCTATAACTTTGATTCCAGCGGATAAGTGGTGGTGTTTATTCAACAATTTCAAGGGTGCCGAGGGCAGTGATATCACCTCAATCTTTGATCATCGCTTCCCCGTTGAACAGGTGGTAGGGAGAGAATTCAGTAAGAAGGAAGACATAGCCCGGGTCAACAAAGTCGGCATGCGCAATGTGGGGAAGCACTTGATGACCATGGGGATGCAGACTTCGTTCTTTGGCCACTGTTTTGACAGCGCCCTGAACTCTGCTGATAAGGAGTTGAAAGACCGGGCTCTGAAAATTCAAGAACTGGCTACAAAGTTAAAGGCAACCGAGTCTGCGAGTCAAACTATTGCCTCCCTTGAGAAATCCCTTCTTGAAGTGAAAACTAAGCTGACTACTGCCGAGAATGAAAAGAACACTGCTGAGACTAAGTTGACTGTTGTTGAGAGTGAGAAGAAAACTGCTGAAGTCAGATATTCAGAATTAAACGCCAAGTATTCTGATGCAGTTTCCGAGCAGGTTAAACTTAAGAAGGACTTTGATGATGTTGTGACTGAGAAGGATAAACTAGCTCAGGACTTATCTGATGCCACTGAACGGAACAAGTAACTTACTGAAAGCCTTGAAAACCTGCAAAAAGAGGTTGTTGTTCTGCATGTAAGGGGTTTTCATAAGCGATTGAACAAGTTAAGTTTCTGAACCCAAACGTCAATGTAGAAGGAGTGGGGGTGTTTAAGAAGATTTTTGATGGAGAGCTGGTGGAAGAATCCGAGGATGAAGAAGAATAGTAGTATAGTTTGCCTACTTTTATTATTTCACGTTTAAGATCTTAGTTTGATTATTGTAATCTCAACTCTACTTATGTTTATCTTTTAATATTAATAGACTTGTACTTCTTCATCGTCATATCCTTTGTATTTTTCTAACTTAGTCGAGCTGTTAACTTGACTCCTTCTTCTTTCCGTTTTGAACTTTATACTTAAAAATTCCGAAATCAATTCCTTTGAAAAGTCGAAGTCAATAACTTAGTCTATTCTAAAGTCGATGCTTTTCAAGTCGACCTATAGTAGTTAATTACTAATGCTTTTTGGAAGTCAGTAACTTAGCATATTTTAAGGTCAATGCTTTTTAGAAGTCGTCCTATAGTAGTTATACTGATACATTTTGGAAGTTAGTAATTTAGGAAATTTTAAGGTCAATGCTTTTTAGAAGTCGACCTATAGTAGTTACTGATGCTTTTTGGAAGTCGGTAACTTAGGAAATTTTAGGGTCAATGCTTTTTAGAATTCGATCTATAGTAGTTATACTGATACTTTTTGGAAGTCAGTAACTTAGGATATTTTAAGGTCGATGCTTTGTAGAAGTCGACCTATAGTAGTTACTGATGCTTTTTGGAAGTCAGTAACTTAGGAAATTTTAAGGTCAATGCTTTTTAGAAGTCGGCCTATAGTAGTTATACTGATACTTTTTGGAAGTCAGTAACTTAGGATATTTTAAGGTCGATGCTTTTTAGAAGTCGACCTATAGTAGTTACTGATGCTTTTTGGAAGTCAGTAACTTAGGAAATTTTAAGGTCAATGCTTTTTAGAAGTCGACTTATAGTAGTTACTGATGCTTTTTGGAAGCCAGTAACTTAGGAAATTTTAAGGTCAATGCTTTTTAGAAGTCGACCTATAGTAGTTACTGATGCTTTTTGGAAGTCGGTAACTTAGGATATTTTAAGGTCGATGCTCAATTAATTTTCAGGTTGATTTGAGAAGTAGGAAGTTGATAGGGAAAGGTACTCTGATTTGACCAGGATATATGAACTAGAGCCTCATTAAAAACTCTCCCAGAGTAGGAGAGAAAAGAGTGCTCATACTGCTATTGATTTAAATACTGGTCCTAACTATTACAAAAGGAAAGAAAAACTAATCCTAGCTAATATAAAGTGACAAGAAACTTATTACATAAAGGAAAAGAGACTATTCCTAGCTAATAAAATGAAGCTATTACAAATGAACTGTTCCAAGAAAGAAATTAAACCTAACTAATGCTAATGAAGTCTACTTAAACCTTCTAATTTGGTGTTTAAACTGTAGTAAAAGTGCAAGTTACCAGCATTCCAAGTCCTGGGTATCTCCTTTCCTTGCAGAGTTTCTAGCTTGTATGCCTCTCTGCCCTTTACGACAGTAACCCGGAAGGGTCTTTCCCAATTCGGCGCTAGTTTTCCTGCATTTCCATCCTTCAACGCCTTCCTCATTACTAAATCCCCTTCATGAAAGTTCCTTGGGATGACCTTTGAGTTGTATTTTCTTGCAACTCTTTCCTTGGAAGCTACTTCTTTGATGTGAGCCATCTCCCTAACCTCTTCGGTCAAGTCCAGGTCTGCTCTTCTACCGATCTCATTTTGTTCTTCAGAATATCTCATGCTTCTAAGATTGGGCTCCTCAATTTCAATTGGGATCATTGCTTCTGTTCCGTAGACTAGCCGATATGGACTCTCTTGAGTTGGTGAATGAGAAGTTGTGTGATATGACCAGAGGACCTGTGGTAAATGTTCCACCCATCTTCCTTTAGCCTCATCCAACCTCCTTTTCAACCCATTCAAAATCACCTTGTTTGCAGCTTCTGCCTGTCCATTTGTTTGAGGATGTTCCACAGAAACGAGTCTTATGCCAAGGTCCCTGCAAAAATTTTGAACGATCTGGCTGACAAATTGGGTTCCATTGTCGGAGATGATCCGACTAGGAACCCCAAAACTGCAAATCAGTTTTTGCCAATAAAATATTTTCACCTTTTCTGCTGTTATTGCGGCCAAAGGCTCTGCCTTGATCCACTTCGTGAAGTAGTCGACTGCTACCAGTAGAAACTTAACCTGCCCTGGGGCTTGTGGGAATGGACCTATGATATCAGCGCCCCAAACTGCAAAGGGCCAAGGCGAGTAGATTGATCCCAGATCAGCTGGGGGAGCTTTGTGAATGTCTACATGCCTCGGACACTTGTCGCGCTTCTTAACAAATTGCACACATTGTTGTCTCAATTTGGGCCAGTAGTATCCTGCCCTCAGTATCTTCAAAGCCAAAGAGCCACCCCTATATGGGTTCCACAAGTCCCTTCATGAATTTCTTGCATCACTTTCATGCTTTGATCCTCAGTCAGGCATCTGAGTAGTGGGGCTGAGAATCCCCTTCTGAACAACAAACCTCCTATGACGGTGTATTTGGCTGACTCTTTCTGCACCTTTTGCGTCGCTTCAAGATTGGAGGGAAGGGTGCCGACTGTTAGGTATTGGTGAAGAGGCCTTAACCATGATTCTGGGGTTGTTTCAACGTTCATGACTTTTCCAGAAATGTCAATGGTGGGCCGAGCTAACGTTTCCTGGATGACTGAATGATTATTTCCCGGTCTTTTGGTGCTTGCCAACTTCGATAGTAAATCGGCGCGGGAGTTCTGATCTCGGGGTACATACTGCAATTCAACAGAAACAAAGTTTTGCAAGAAACTCTTGACTTGTAGTAAGTACTTACCGAGTTGGGCATCTTTTGTTTGAAAATCTCCTTTGACTTGTTCAACAACCAGTTGTGAGTCGCTCTTCACCTGAAGGTCAGAGATGTTCATTTCTTTTGCTAACTCCAGTCCTGCCACCTGAGCCTTGTACTCAGCTTGACTATTGCTTGCCCAGAATTCGAACCGGAGCGATTGTTCTATGAAAACTCCTCCAGGTCCATCCAGAATGATCCCTGCTCCGCTTCCCTTCATGTTAGATGCCCCATCTACTAATAGGACCCAAACCTGCTTACCAAGATTAGCAACTCCGTCATCTTGCACCGAGAGCTCAGCTAAGAAGTCTGATAACACCTGTGCTTTGAGTGTCCCCTAGGTTGGAAACTCAGGTCGAATTCTGACAACTCGACGGACCATCGTACCATCCGTCCTGCAAGGTCCGGCTTCTGTAATACTTGTTTAACGGGTTGATCTGTCTTCACGACGATGCTGAAGCTCTGGAAGTACTGTCGCAACCTTCTAGCTGCTTTTACTATGGACAATGCTAACTTTTCAATTTTCTGATATCTTTTCTCTGGTCCCTGAAGCACCTTACTGGAAAAGTATACTGGTTTTTGTTCTGCATCAGTCTCCTGCACCAACGCTGCACTCACCACATCAGCAGTAACCGTAAGTAAAGCAGTAAAGGCAAACCTGGAACCGGCTTGACCAAAATGGGAGGCTGGGATAAAAACTCTTTTAGGTTCTGAAAAGCCTCCTCACATTCTTCCGACCAAATGAATTTTTCATTTTTCCTTAGGCACTTGAAGAATGGTAAAGCCCGCTCTCCAGACTTAGATAAAAATCTCGATGAAGCTGCCATTCGACCTGTCAATTGTTGCACCCCTTCACGGTTGTCGGGCTTCGCATGCTCATAATAGCTCCGCACTTGTCTGGGTTGGCCTCTATTCCTCTTTCAGTAAGCATAAACCCCAGGAATTTGCCCGACTGGACGCCAAAAGCACATTTCTGCGGGTTCAACCTCATCTGATATTTTCGGACTTTTGCAAGTACCTCCCTTAGGTCATCTAGATGATCCTTCTCTGAGGCTGATTTTACAATCATGTCATCTATGTAGACTTCCAAGTTGCGGATGATCTGTTTAGCAAACACTTTGTCCATTAACCTTTGATAGGTTGCACCGACATTTTTTAAGCCAAAAGGCATAACCCTGTAACAATAGTTAGATTGGTCAGTCATAAAAGCAGTCTTTTCCTCATCTATCGGGTGCATTCTGATCTGATTGTAGCATGAGTATGTATCCATCAAGCTCAAAAGTTTGTGCCCGGACGTCCCATCAACAAGTCGGTCTATGTTCGGCAACGAATATGGATCTTTTGGGCAAGCTTTGTTGAGGTCGGTGTAATCAGTGCACATACGTCATTTCCCATTTGCTTTTTTTTTACTAAGACCACATTTTCCAACCAAGTTGGGTATGTAATCTCTCGTATGAAACCAGCGTCTTTTAATTTCTGAGTTTCGGCTGCTATGACTGCTCGCCTCTCTTCTCCTAGCTTCCTTTTTCGCTGCGCCACATGTTTGGATTTTGGGTCCAAGGCCAACCTATGGCAAAGGAGGTCTGGATCTATGCCTGGCATATCCTCGACTTTCCATGCGAAGAGGTCGACATTGGCCTTAAGGAATTCCACCAAGTCTTTCTTTAAGTTGTCATCTAACTTGGAGCTTATCCTTGTTTTCTGATCGGGCATTTCTCTTATCTGTATTTCCTCCAACTCTCCTGTTGGTTGTGGCCTTCTTTCAAGGAGGTCTTCTATGGGGTCGAGCTCTACAAAGCATACCTTATGACTCTCGGTTGTCGTCTCCCCTTCTTCAGCTCTGTTTTCTGGCCAATTCTTCCTTCGAACCTTTAAGCTGTCTCGGTAGCATCTTTTGGCTGCTTCCCGATCTGCTTTGACGATTCCTATCCCCCCATTTAGTAAGGGGGTACTTTATGGTGAGGTGTACCGTTGAGACAACTGCTCCTAGGGCATTTAAAGCCGACCTGCCAATGATAATATTGTAAGAAGAAGGCGCATTGATTACCAGGTACTTGACAGGAATTGACTTTTCGCTTCCTCTTCCTCCAAAGGTCGTCAACAACTCTACGTAGCCTCTTACTTCAACTGAATCACCTACGAAACCCATCAAGGATCCTGCAAAAGGTAACAGACATTCTTTGGGGATTTGTAATTTCTCAAAAGCACTCCAGTAAAGGACATCGGCTAAACTTCCCTGATCGATCAGAACCCTCTAAACCCGGTATTTGGCCATCAATACGTCGATCACCATTGGGTCGTCCTGATGTGGTTGAATTCCTCGAAAGTCTTCATTTGTGAAGGCGATCATGGGGTGATTGTTTCCCTGCTCGACCAGGTCCATCTGTATAGTCATGACTTGTCTTGCATATCTCCTCCTAGCCAAGGTAGTCTCTCCGCCTCCACTGAATCCTCCTGCAATAGTGGTCACCACTCCTCTGACTTCTTCTTTGCCTTTGGCTTTCTTATGTCTGTCCTCCCTGTGTCTTTTTGATCCTGAGCCTCCCTCATCCCTTCTCTGGCCTCTGTCTCCTCGCTCTTTTCTTTTTTCGACGTACCATCCCAAGTAACCTTCCTTGCTGAGCCGCTCAATCCTGTTCTTCAACGTCCAGCAATCCTCCGTGTCATGTCCTCTTGCTCGGTGGTAGTCACACCATTTGCTCATATCCGGACCCTTGGGTCCTTCTGCTTGTGGAGGCAATCTGATGAGGATGGATTGGTATACATCTTTCAGTATTCGAGCTCTGGACGCGTTTAGTGGTGTGAACGTGTCAAACCCATAACCACCGACCTGGTCGGTTCTCCGCTGATCCTCCCAACTTGCTTTGTGCTGAAAGTTTCTACCTCGGTCGTCGTAGCCCTTCTTTGCCCGTGCAGGCTGATGAAAGGTCTGAATCGGCTCCTTCCCAGACTTCTGGGCATATGCGGCCTCACTATTTGATCTTTCTCTCTTTTCTGTGTTACTCTCCTCCCCCTTAATATAACAATCTGCCCTATTCCTGATCTCTTGCATTGAAGCCGCTGGCCTTTGAGCCAAAGACTCGTTGAAAGGCCCTGGTTGTAGCCCTTCTTCAAATGCTGAAACTAGAAGTTCGGGATTTGGATTTATGACCAGCAGGGATGCGTCATTAAATCGCCCGAGGTAGTCACGCAATGATTCCTCTGGTCGCTGCCGAATGCTGAAAAGTTTTCCCGATGTCGTCATCCTCGACCTCCGGGCTTAGAATTGAGAAAGGAATCTTTTCAACAGGTCTTGGATACTAGATCAAGGCGGCTCCCAACAGTGTTCCGGAGAACAATTTGCATTGTATCGCGTCTCCCAGCCCGCGTTTCAACATCTGAGTTTTGAAAGTCGTGACATGTGCTTGGGGGTCGGTGGTCCCATCATAGTCTTTCAAAGGGGGTTCCCTGAAGTCAGGGGGTAAGGGGTATCAGCGATCTCCATCGAGAACGGGTGGAACTCCCCCGTATCTCCTTCTGGTATGTCTTCCTCGGTCCGTCCTTTCGCCAGAGTGGTGACCTGCGTCTGTAACGTCTGATTTTGCTCCTGAAGGGTCTGATTCTGTTCCTGCAACCGGTCCATCCTTCGTAGGATCCTTTGAAGTACCAGATTATCTGTCTCCGGGGTGGTCTCCAAAGTCTCGTCTCCGTTTCCGGCGTGTCCGTCAGCTCTGCCGGTATTCCGTCGTGTAACCATGATGCTTAGAAAGAAAGAAAAAGAGTGGTCGGCGGGAAAAGTTTTACCGCCGCCCCACGGTGGGCGCCAAATGTTCTCAGCAAGGATATCCGGGATGGCCTCTTGGGCAGTTAGCTCGGCTCCTTACTGTGTGTAGTGAACTTGACTTTTTGATATATAGGAAGGAGAAAATGTACAAAGAATTCCATTTTTAGTCGGGTATGAAATTTGACTTTCTGAATGAATTTAAGGAGATTAACACTCTTATATAACATGTTGGGATACTTCTCAAGTATTGGTCACTATTATAGACGTTTAACACATCCATAATTAACTGTAGAATCAATAACAGGGACTAAAAAATAGCTTAAAACTTTTATAAAGATGAAATAAGAAAGAAAAATTTTCAGAAATGAAAATCAAAACTCAAATATTTTATAAGGATTAAAAACTTATTTTACCCTTTAAAATTTTACCATGCCCAATGTACCGTAAAGGGTATGTGTAGTCCTTGTACCTTACACGCACCTTTTCGAAGTATTCATACTTGCTTCCATTGCACCTAATATAAATTAAAATTACATAATTTTTTAAAAAATAAATATATAATATTCAATTTTAATTAACTAAAAATATTTTATTCAATATTTGAAAGAAATGCTTTATTTATTATTTATTTATTTCTATATTTTTAAAATTTAAAAATGAGTCTACCGATTTGAATATTTAACTTAATGAAATTTACTCAAGATAACAACCAAAACTAGAAAAGGGATGACCGGTTTAAATAATTTTTTGTATATAAAAGTCTTGTGGGAGAAAAAATATAATAAATTAAAAAGATAAAATAAATTATTTAACTTTTGTCATATGTTAAAGTGAGAGTGCTTACTAATAAATTAAAAAAAATTGAATTATAAATATTAATTTCAATTTATTAAGAAAAGTTAAATTTATTTTATTTTTTTAATTCCATATTTTTTTGTCATTGTAGAGAATTTTATCCAACCTCCAATTACAATCTGTCGGTATTGACATGATCTTCAAGAAGGAACCGCTCTCATTGTTAATAATCTCCTTCATCTATTTCAATTAGATTGAATTACTGAAACGGCAGATTGATGAAAATGCTATTTACCTCAGTGGCAGCGGATCCCAGATGGGGATAATTATCACCATTGCATTTTATTTATGGAGCATCAGAAGTTCAGAACAGCCTGCAGAATGTTGATGACATTTTTATGGCATGCAGCTAAGTGAAGCACTTGATGACATTTGTTTCCTTTCCTGCACGCCAAATGAAGCACTCCAACAAATGCACACTTGTCCCAAGCTATGATATGAAGATTTCATTTTATTATATTATTATCCCAGACATTCAGTTGCGGCACAAGGGACTCAACCAGAACAAGAGAGCCATTTAGTTTCACAAAGACAATGTCTTTCATGTGGTTATCTCTTCTAATATGCACGACGCTGATCTTATCAAAGCCTGCTGTTTCTTCCAACATCATCAGGTCTTTGCCTGGGTTTCCAGGTCCCCTTCCTTTCAAATTAGAGACTGGGTAAGTTTGCTAGTGACAAAAAGTTTGAAGTTTGAATATAAACAAATAGAGAATATTTATGTGTATGTAAAATGGGTTTTGCATGCTTTGCAGATACATTGGTGTGGGTGAGCATGAAGTTGTGCAGCTATTTTATTACTTCATTGAATCAAAAGGAAATCCAACAGAGGATCCTCCGATACTATGGATGACCGGTGGCCCCGGATGCTCTGCCTTGTGCGGCCTTTGCTTTGAAATAGGTGTTTCCTTTTCTTCATATGAATATGAAAAGTGAAAACTTACATCTACATTAATTAGAAAATATCAATTAATGTTACCTTTGGTTTACTCTAGATCCACGTTTTAAATGTGGATTCGGACAAAAGTTACTCTCAGTCTCATCCACATTTAAAACGTGATTTTAAAGTAAACCAAACACACATTAATTCTCAAATATAATTTTTCGGGTAAAATATGTTTTTGGTCCCTATAAAATAAACGAGTTTTATTTTTAGTCCCTATAATTTTTTTTTGTTAAAGTATACTCCCAAAAAATTTTTTTGGAATTAGTCCCTCCTGTGAATTGGGTTTTCTTCAAGTGCATGTTTGGTTTTTTGGTTTAATCAAGTGCATGTTTGGTTTGTTGGAGCAAAAGCCAATGCAAGATGCAGAGAAGGAAAAACTGATTTCTATTATGCAGTAAATTTACAAAGTAGTTAACCTTCTATTTATAGCAATCTGTTAGAACTAACTACTACACTTCACAACTAACTAACAGCTATTTGAATCACATTCTACCCCTCTTTGATTCAAAAGCTTACAAACACATTTTACAAACAAATCACATTCAGGGATTTTCTCAGCTCTTTGAACCTTTCGATCTTCAATGATTTAGTCATGATATCTGTCAATTGCACTTCTGTACTGCAATACTTCAACTTAATTATGTCTTTGCTTACTTGATCTCTGAGGAAATGAAATTTGGTGTCTATATGCTTGCTTCTGCCGTGTGATACAGGATTCTTGGCCAAATCTATAGCTGATTTGCTGTCTACAAGTAGTTCAACAGCATTATCAATGGATACCTTCAATTCATTTAGCAAGGTAGATAGCCACAGTGCCTGAAAAGCAGCTGAACAGGCTGCAATATATTCTGCTTCACAAGTTAGCAGTGCCACCACTGTTTGCTTCTTCGAGCTCTAGGATATAGGAGATCCTGACAATAGGAAAACTTGTCCCATAGTGCTTCTTCTATCAACCAAATCACCACACCAGTCAGAATCAGAATAGGCTACAAGATGTAGGCTGTCATCCTCCTTGGTTTGATGAGAGAAAATGATTCCATATCCGAGAGTTCCCTTTAGATATCTCATGATCCTCTTAGCAGCTAGCAAATGTGATTGTCTAGGGTCACTCATGAACCTACTCACAAGTCAAACACTGAAAGCAATTTCTGGTCTGCTATGACAAATGAATCTCAGGCTGCCAACAATCTGTCTAAATAGAGTTCCATCAACTGAGGCTTCATCCTCACTTTTCACAAGCTTCACATTCAGCTCAGCTGGAGTTTCTGCTGGGTTGCATTCCATCATTTATTACCTCTGTAATATACTTCTTCTGATGCATGAGGATTCCCTTTTCAGTATAAGCAAATTCCAAACCCAGGAAATATGATAGGATTCCCAGGTCTGTCATCTCAAATTCTTTCTTCAAACTCTACTTGAGTGAGTTGATGCCAGCTGAACTGCTCCCAGTAATCAGTAAGTCATCGACATATAGGCAAATGAGAAGGATTTCAGTGTAGTTCATAGTCTTAACATAGACACCATGCTCAGAGGAACATTTCTGAAAACCAGCATTATGAAGGAAAGTGTCTATCCTCTTGTTCCAAGCCCTGGGTGCTTGTTTCAACCCATATAGGGCCTTCTTCAATTTCAGAACCTTTTGTTCATTCCCTTTGCTTATGAAGCCAGAGGGTTGTACAATGAAAACTTCCTCATCAAGTGATCCATTGAGAAAGGCTTATTTAACATCTAGCTGCCATAACTTCCAATTCCTCCAACTAGCCAAAGCCACAATCAGCCTTACTGTTTCCATTCTAGCTACAGGAGCAAACACCTCTGAGTAATCTATCCCTTCCTTCTGCATGAAGCCTTTGGCTACTAGCCTAGCCTTATGCTTAGAAACTGATCCATCTGGTTTGAGTTTAACTTTAAAAACCCATTTTACATCAATAGGGGTCTTGTTCTGAGGTAACTCTACCATTTCCCAGGTGTGATTCTTCTCAATACTCCTTAATTCTTCTTCCATAGCTGATCTCCATACCTTGCTAGTGATAGCTTCATTAAGACTAATAGGTTCCACATCAGCCATGAGTGCCAGGTGTTGAACTAGATCACCATCATCTGAGATAGCATTATCAGGATAAACTTGATAATCTGAGAGTCTTGAGGGAAAGTTTCTGTTTCTTGGAGGTCTGTTAGTCACAACTTGAGGCTCAACATTCATTTTCTCCTGAGTAGTTTCACCTACTGAGTTGATTTCTTCCCAGTCAAGCTGCAATCTTGGCACTGTTTCAGTTATAGACTATGACTCACTCCATGAATTAGATTCATCAAAATAAACATCTCTACTGAAGAGGACTTGTTTTGTCTTGGGATTGTACAACTTGTAGGAACCTGTAGAGTTGTATCCTACAAAGATCATTGGTTCACTTTTGTCATCAAGTTTCTTTCTCCTTTGATCTGGATTGTGTCTGTAGCACAGTGAGCCAAAAATTTTGAAATGCTTGACAGAGGGCTTGATACCAGACCATGCTTCTTCTGGAACTATTGAGTCAAGCCTTTTGGTAGGGCATCTGTTCAGGACATGAACAACAGTCATGGCTGCTTCTCCCCAGTAGCTATGAGGGAGATTTTTCTGCTTGAGCATGCTTCTTACCATATTTAATATGGTTCTATTTCTTCTTTCTGCAATCCCATTGTGTTGGGGAGTGTAGGGGGCAGTTACTTCATGAATTATTCCATGCTCCTTGCAAAAAACTTCTAGCTCACCAGAAGTGAATTCTCCTCCTCCATCTGTCCTCAAAACCTTAATGCACTTCCCAGACTGTTTTTCTACTAGAGCCTTGAATCCTTTGAAGATATTAAACACTTCATTCTTTGCCTTAATCAAGTATAGCCACAGTTTTCTGCTGAAATCATCCACAAATGATACAAAATATATGTTTCCTCCTAGTGATGGAACATCAAATGGCCCACAAACATCTGAGTAGACAACATGTAGAACATCACTGGCCTTGGACATAGTGTATGAGCTGAAAGAGGTTCTGGGTTGCTTGCTGATCAAGCAATTATCACAGATTTTCTTTGGAATCACAATTGAGGGGAGGCCAGATACCATACCTTTTGATCTCAACAGGCTTAAATCTTTGAAATTTAAATGGCCTAACCTTAGGTGCCACAGCCATGACTCATCTGATAATGTAGTAGCAGAAAAACATTGGGATTCAATGGTGTTTAAGTTTACCTTGAAGGTTCTGTTTCTGGCCAGAGGAGCTTTCATGATCATTTTCATTGCTGCATCATAAATTTCCAAGAAACCATTACTCATCTTCATTGAAAATACCTTTTCCAAGAGCTGACCCACGCTGATCAAGTTGCTCTTCATTCCAGGAACATATAGCACATCAGAAATCACTGCTTGTCTTCCATCTTGCCTTGTGACTACCACATTCCCAGCTCCCTCAGCCTGGATGACTCTATTGTCAGCAAACCTCACTGTGCTCTTCTTCATTGCATCAAAATTAACAAGCCAATCACGATGTCCTGTCATATGATTTGAACACCCAGAATCTATGTACCGGGTTTCATTGTTGTGAGATTCTGGATTTGTGATCATCATCAACATTAAAGGTTGTTCTTCTTGATCTGTTGCATCCTCTTCTTTGGCCATATGTTCTTGATAATCACTGTGTGATTGACTTCCCCGATGATCCGTGCTACTTGGTGCAGCTATACATTCTGTGGAAAAGTGTCCAATTCGATTATAGTTGAAACATTTAATTCTTTTCTTGTCAATTCCCTTTTTTCTTTTTCCCTCTTCAATTACTAAAATTCCCTTTTCTGTTGGAGCTTTCTGGATGATCTTCTTCTTTCTTCCCTTGTTCTTGATTTTGTGTGTTTCTTTTGAAGCCTCCTCTGGAACCTCTGCCACGACCTCGGCCTCGGAAATTTCCTTTAGAATTGTAACCTCCTCCTTTTGAGGTGTGAGCTTGCAGTGCTTGATGATCACCAGGTTTCTTTGTGTCTCTTTCAATAAGTCTCTGCTCATGTGCCTCGAGAGAACCTTGTAGTTCTTCTACCTTTAATTCCTCGAGCTTCTTGGATTCTTCAATGGCTACGACAATGTGATCAAATTTTGGATTGAGTGTCCTTAGAATTTTTTCGACAATTGTTTGATCTAAAATTTTCTCTCCACAATTCTTCATGGAATTCGTATGAGTGATGATTCTGTTGAAGAAGTCAGTTGTCTTCTCGTTGCTCTCCATTTGCATTAATTCGTATTGGCGTCTCATCGTTTGTAATCTCACCTTCTTCATTTGCTCTGCACCTTCATTGCATTTCTCCAAGATCTTCCACGCTTCTCGCGAAGTTGCAGCCCATGCAATCTTCTCAAAGTGCACCTCATCAACGCATTGATGAATCAGAACGGTTGCTTTACAATCTTTCTTTTTGTTTTCTTTGTAAAGTGCCTTTTGTGCATTTGTGGAATCTTCAATGAGTGTTGGGTAGCCTTCTTCGACAATTTCTGCAACTTCTTGATAGCCAAGAATTGCCTTCATCTGCACACGCCACCGATCCCAGTTCTTTCCATTGAGAACAGGGAGATTTGCTGAGAAATTCGCACCTGTTGATCCCATCGTGTATTACCAAGATCCCTCAATCGAAACCTGCTCTTGATACCAGTTTGTTGGAGCAAAAGCCAATGCAAGATGCAGAGAAGGAAAAACTGATTTCTATTATGCAGTAAATTTACAAAGTAGTTAACCTTCTATTTATAGCAATCTGTTAGAACTAACTACTACACTTCACAACTAACTAACAGCTATTTGAATCACATTCTAACATGGTTTGATTTACCACTAGGATTCGAAAAATTTTACACGAATTATGAAACGAATTATGAAACACGTTGAATGAAATCAAAACTTGATTTTGCACTATTGTAACTATTGTAAACGAAAGGAAGCCTAAATATTATTGCTATCTTCCTGCCGCTTTTGTTTAGGCCCTCTCAAGTTTAATATGGTGGACTATAATGGAAGTTTGCCAACATTTTCTCTCAATCCACACTCATGGACTAAGGTATATGTTAACGATTGATAAAGCAGAGTTTAATTAGATAGAAGAACTTCTCTTTTCCTGATTTTTGCTGTGTACAATGATGCTTTCAAGGTTTCAAGTGTTATCTTTATTGATGCCCCTGTTGGCACTGGATTCTCATATTCAACAACCTTGCAAGGGTCCAAGACAACAACAATATCCATGCCCAACATTGTCACCATTTCATTAGAAAGGTCAAATTTTTCAATTGTCCACTGCAAATAACCAATAGGGATTGGAACAAAATTTTCAAAATGATACTCCAACAAAATAAAAGTTATGAACCAGAATATATTACTAGTTTACTACCGTGTTTAACTTTCTTGTCAAGAGAAAAATTTGTTGAGAATGATATAATATAAGAAACAATTTTGATCAAATGGATTACATTATGCAGTGGCTGGTGGCTCATCCGAAATTTATTTCTAATCCAGTCTACATTACTGGTGACTCATATTCTGGCTTACCTGTTCCAATTGTTGTTAAATATATTTCGGATGGTAATTTCATGCCTTAAGCTGCTAACTGTCACAGCTCTCATAATTAGACCAGTTATTACATTATGATTATGTTGATGCAGGAAACGAAGCTGGAGAAAAACCAAAAATAAACATGAAAGTAGGTACATTACATTGCAAGCCCTTCTTCTGCTAGAGTTGAATAATTGTAATGTTTTACAGTAATTGTTATAGGGATATGTGCTTGGGAACCCAGTAACAGATGTATATATAGACTCCAATTCTAGGATTCCATACGCTCATCACATGGCTCTTATTTCTGATGAACTCTACAAGGTTAGTCATAAACAAATTTACTCCTTTTTATGTTGAAGATGATGTTTCAGTGTATACTGTAATTAGTATTCATAGTTTCCTTGAATTTTTTTCCCAGTCAGCAAAAATGACTTGCAGAGGGGAGTATGTCAGAGTGAAAAAAAGCAATCTACCATGCCAGAAAGATCTCCAAGCTATCTCTGAGGTACATAGTCTTAGTTTGGTTATCAAACAAGAATTTGATGCCTTTTATTCACTTCCTTTGGTAGATTTTTACTGCTATGCTTTTTCACAGAGAACCGATAAAATAAATAATGCACATATCTTAGAGCCATCTTGTCCATCTTACGAACTTAGGATGGAAGGTCCGAGGATTCTTCGAGAAAAATCTAGGGAGTTGTTTGATTCTCCACAATTTAGATGCAGGGTAAGCGATTCCTGAGTTTTCATGTTCTGATGATTGATTTATAGTATACTTGATTTACATTAAAATCACTTTGCAAAAGTGATTTAATTCGAATCCACGTTTTGAAAGGTAGTTTTATATGAAACCAAACACACATTTATAGTGTTTGATTTTTATTAAAACTATGTTATAAACGTGGATTCAAACTATTTTCATGTTTATAAAGTTGTCTTTATCAAAACCAAACATGCACTTATAGCATGTTTGATTTACCCTAAAATCATGTTTCAAATATGTATCCCTGCCAATGCTATAGAAAGTAGCATTTATCCAGATCCACCTTTGAAAAGTGGTTTTAGCATAAACCAAACACACCATTAATCAATGTTTGGTATGAGTATACTGACATATTTACTGACCCAATCTACAGACTTATGAGAATTTTTTGTTGGGTGTATGAGCCAACGATGTTCATGTTCAAAAGGCGCTGCATATTCGTATGGTGTGTAAGAATTTATACCAATTCGCATAGCTAAATGAATGAAAATATAAGAACCAGTCTTAGTATTTTTTTAAAAAATATAAAAGCATTTTTGGTTATGGCTAAAGTAAAATTCAGGGAATTGCAAACGTCTGGATAAGGTGTAATCGCGACGTATTAACAAGGGAAGTCCAAAGTTCTCTTGCCTATCATCGTTGTCTCAGAACCAAACATTTCCGTGCTCTTATATACAGGTTCTGCTACAAATTAAGCTTTAATTTACTATTAAATGCAGAGCCAAGAAGAAACTCATATTTTGTGACATTTTAGTATATGTTATTTGGTCGAATGAGTAATATGTGTCAGATTTTTTTAAATAGTGTAATACCATTCTTAAATCACTATAAGCAGTGGTGATCATGACATGGCGGTGCCATACTTGGGAACTATCGAATGGATCAATTCTCTGAACTCTACCATTGTGGATGATTGGAGACCTTGGATTGTCAGCAATCAAGTTGCAGGGTAATTAAGGCTACTGTTATAGAAAATATACTCAACAACTTTAAGTTATAGTTTCAATTGCCGATTCTATTATGTTTATGCACGCAGGTATATACGAGAGTACTCCAACAATATCACTTTTGCCACTGTGAAGGCAAGTATATATGTGTGTGTTATTTTTCCAGGGGAATTTTGATATTAGTTAGTTGGTTTGGGAAGCAATTAATTAATCCCTTTTATTGATTGTGTTGTGTGTTTGGGTGTAGGGAGGTGGTCACACAGCCCCAGAGTATACGCCAAAAGAATGCTTTGAACTGATCAAGAGGTGGATCTCTCATGAGAGTCTGTATTAATTAATGCATGGATCCTTAGCTGGTTTCTCCATATTGTAAATGCAAATGCAGAGTCATGAATGTTTCTAAGTAGGAGAGAGGATATGGTGCTATATTAGACCTCTTCCGATTGCACAAATCTGGGAGGGATGCACTTGATGTTGGTCAATGAACTGTTATGATAGACCAATAATGCATGGCTTTATCTTGTTTAACTTGTTTAAGCCAAGGATGCTTGCTAAAGTTCTTGATAGCAGGATAGTTGTAGGATCTAGAGTTGAGCAAAAACAACCGATTAGAATCAACAATTAGCACCAAAAATGTGAATTATAGGGGCTGGGCAGCAGCCTATAATGCGCAAGAAAACACAAGAAAATGAAAGAAAAAGTGGAGAGGAAGAAACGGAGAGGACGCCACTGAAGCAGGAATCCACCCACAACAGATAAGTCCAATGCCAGACGCCATTAATTCAGGAGAATTAGATAAGTCTCAGTATGGTTTGAGCAACAACCACCAAACCTCACTCAACTCACCAAATGAGGAGAAATTTGGGCATAATGCCTTTACTAAAATCATGAATGTGTCCAATACAAAGAGGGGAGACTCCTTTATATAGGAGTGGAGGGGGCGGCCACTTAAGGAATAAGTGGGGAAAATAAAAAGATGAGTAAAATACTATCCTATGTGGGAATTGAACTCAAGGCTCTAAGGCTTATGGCTAAGTTAAGTATTAAGCCATTAAACCTCACTAATGTAGCGCCCAACTCATGGGTAAAAAAAGGGAAATTACATGAAATTCCTAATTACATTTATTTTCCTAATTACAAAGTCCTAATTAATTTGAGTCTTGACTTGTTGACTTTGACTTTATGGTCAATGGTTGACATTGTGGTCAATGGTAAAAGGGTTGACTTTGATGAGGATGACTCATGCTTGGTTCAGCTCCAAGCAATTCTAGTAGCTCCATGTTTGGGTCCTAACTTCCTGTTGCCAGTCCAGAGTTCTACTAACAGGGTGCCATCATCCCTTCCCCCTTGAAAAGCATTTGTCCTCAAATCTGAAATAAGGAAGAGTATAAGGGGTAAAAGAGAACAAAAGGAATGGATGATAAGAAAAGAGAAGGTGGAGACTTCCCTTTTTGGACTTGTGAGTCCTTGCTAGGCCTTCAATCATGGACATCCTTTGCGCAACCTTAGCCAACAAAAAGGAGACTCATTATTCCCAAGCATTCATCTTCTAGTGTTCATAACAATAGTACTTGGAAATCATGTAGGGAGTTTTGGAAGAGGGATTTGTAGAAGAAAGATGAGAAGAGGAAACTCCCTTGTAGTGTTGCTACTTCCTCCTTCCATAATCAGCAGCTCCCTTTCTTGATCTCCTTCAAAACAATTAAGGTCAGCAATTTTAAATTGATGAAGTAATAACATTGCTTCCCTTTTATTTTTTTTGTTTTTCTTTGGTTTTCACCTTTTCCAGCATCACTCTTGATGTTTCTTCTTTCCTTTTCTTTTTATCCTCACCTTCTATCTTAAGCCTCTTAATTTTCTCAAGTTCTATCTCTCTCTTCATATGGGCTTGATCCTCACATATATCTTGAATTGACAATGGCATCAAAGTGATTTTAGTTCCATCTTGTTTAAAAGATATTTGATTAGAGTATCCATCATGAATGGCCCTCTTATCAAATTGCCAAGGTCGACCCAATAAAATATGTGTGGCATCCATAGGCACAACATCACAAAGAACATTATCATCATAATCACCTATGGAAATAAAGATGAGAGTTTGCTTATTTACTTCCCTTTCCTCATCATCACATATCCAAGATAACTTGTATGGTCTGGGGTGGGGAGTGGTAGATAAACCAAGTTTTTCCACCATTCTTGCACTTGCAATGTTAGTGCAACTTCCACTATCAACAATTAGGGAACAAATGCGCCCCTCTACCATGCATCTAGTGTGGAAAACAGTTTGCCTTTGTTCATCTTCTCTTATTATTTGATTTCCTAAGGACCTTCTAACCATGCATAGTTTTCCCTCGGCCCTATATACTTCTTTCTTAACTTCATTTTCTTCTTCACTGGTTTCTTTTTCCTCATCCTCACTTTGTTCATTTTCACTTGCACTAGTGTATTCACCATTTTCCTTAACCAACATCGCCCTCCTATTTGGGCATTGGGAAGCTATGTGTCCCTTGCCATCACACTTGAAACATTTGATGTTTCTTGTGGAAGTAGAGAGTTCCTCTTTAGGTTTTGTAGAAGGGATGGAGTTAGAAGTAACCCTAGAACCCTTAGGTTCTTCCTTCTCTTGGCTCTTTCCTTCATCTTTCCTTAGGGCGTCTTTTATCCTTGTTGTATAACTAGTGTTTCCTCTTTTATAGCTACCATTTATTTTTAGTTGAGTTTCAATTTTAATGGCTTGATGTAGCAAGTCCTCTATTTCAACATAAGGATGCAACTCCACTATGTCCCTTATGTCGAAATTAAGTCCATTGATAAACCTAGCCATAGTTGCTTCACTATCCTCAACTATGTTGGCTCTTATTAAAGCAAGTTCCATTTCTTTAAAGTACTCATCTACACTCTTAGAACCTTGCTTAAGAGTTTGGAGTTTAAGTTGTAACTCCCTAGTGTAATGTTGAGGTATGAACCTCTTTCTCATGATGGACTTCATTTCCTCCCAAGAGGAAACCAATGGAGCATTGCACCTTCTTCTATCAGCTTGAAGCTGATGCCACCAAACTAAGGCATAATTCTTAAATTCAAGAGAGGCAATCTTGACTTTTTCTTCTTCCCTATACCTATGGAAACTAAAGATTTGTTCAATTTTAAGTTCCCACTCTAGGTATTGCTCTACATCATTTTTTCCATTAAAGGTTGGGACTTCTATTTTTACCCCTCTGAACCCTTGTTCCCTTTTTGGCTCTTCTTCTCTCCTATGCTCCCTCCTATGCCTCCTAGGGTTTTCTTCATAATATTCCTCTCTTTCTCTTCTAGGGTTTTCTTCATAATAATCTTCTCTAAATCCTCTAGGTTCCTCACGCCTCCTAGACCTCTTATGCTCTTTTTCCCTTTCCCTCCTCCTATAGGTATGGCTAGAGTGTCTCTCTCCCTCACTACTCTCTGGATGGTACCTATCTTCACTCCTAACCATGCTATATCTATCCTCACTTCCTCCTTCTCGAGAAGAATGCCTTCTCTCCCTCCTATTCCCACTTAGTTCCTTCCTAAGTTCACTCATTTCATGCCTCATCATTCTGGCCATATCTTGAATTGCATGTTGCAACTCGGCCCTATACCTCATAGTTCTAGGTGAAGGAGGTGGTGAGTTCCTACTAGCCATTGTTTTTAAGTTTTTGATTTTAAGGAATTTCACTATGCCAAAAAAGACCTTAAAGGGCGCTCCCTTGCAGCCTTAAAGGGCGCTCCCGTGCGCACTAATACAATCTGCTCTTGTTTGGTCAATAAAAGGAGGACGCTCAGTGGAGCGCCCTGACAGAAGCAAAAAGAGGACGCCCCCGTGCAGCCTTAAAGGGCGCACGCTGGAGCGCCCTCCATATGCACAAGACGTACTTATGGAGGGCGCTCCAAGGAAGCGCCCTGGTTCTTTAAAACAAGGGCGCTCCTAGGAGCGCCCTCCTTTCTTTTTTTATTTTTGTTTCACAACAAGGGCGCTCCAAGGAGCACCCTCCTTTCTATTTTTTTTTCAGATTTTTCTTTTTTTAATCTACTTTAACCTGCATATTTATTTCAGTCTGATCCCAATGGCTTAATCCAAAATCATGCATATTAATTCCTTAAAATTCAAACACTTTGTCATACTATGAACAACACTTAGTAAACAACACACATATCTACTTGAAATAAGAATTCAAACTTGTCATAATATGAATAGTTTCCTATGCATATTGTAAGTGGTGAAAGTATGAAGTACCTATACAACTATATAGAAATAACCAAAACACATGACATCTCACAAGAATCAACTCAGTTGGTAAACAAACTTGCATTTCATATATATGCTTAACAACTATAAGTCTTCTAAACTAAAAAAAATTTGCCATAGTTTACTCTGTTTATTCAACATTTCCCAATTTATCAAACAGCTGTACAATAGAACTTAACATCTTCTTTGCCTCATATGTTCTGTTAGGTAGCACATTGTCCTCCGGTAACATCTCCTTCAACAAGGTGAGTAACTCTGTGAAACTCTTGTCAGACCAACCATTTGCTGCTTTTAAATTATACAACTTCAACACAGCTGACAACCTTGTGTACTTGGTGCACCCGTTGTACAATGGCTTTTCAGCATCACTGGCTAGGGTATCAAACATTTGGGGACAATCTCTGAGGTCATCTTCAACCACCTTCCGAATCTCATCAATTCGGTCGCAATCCTCCCACCCGGTCCCAAAGTCATCATCACTTGGTTCTACATTGACATTATTCTCTCCCATACCACTTTGTTCACTCCTAATCTCACCATGAAATGTCCAACATGTGTAACTCTGATCAATTCCAAAACAGAAAAGATGGTCCCTCAACTCTGTTTCACTAACTCGCTTAGAACAAAAACACTTCGTACAAGGGCAGAGAATTCTACTAGGGTTTGTTGCATGGTCAATGACAAATTTTATAAACATTTCCACTCATTTCTCATACTCATGTGTCAGACGGTTTGTAAACATCCAAGAACGATCCATATTCTATCAACATAACATGAAATCATTTATAATTAACTTGAAAAGTATATATGATATTCTTTAGATCTAATGACTAACTACATGCCTAATTAACACCTAACATACTAACTAGAAAAGGTTGAGAGTTCCTATCCTATCTAGATTTGTCAAATTCGTATCTTATTAGTTTATGACTATTGTTCCTAGTCTATGAAAATCTCAGCAGCATTTCCCCTTGGTTCTCCAAGCACACACAACATAATCTATGAGTTATGTTTCACATAGATTATATATGCATGAACTCAGAGAACAAGAGGAAAAACATACTGAAATGAATCTTAGACCAAAAACATACAGTTCATAAAGTAATATATTTAATACGAATTTACAAATCCAAATTGTCCAACCATGGACAATTTAAGAATAAATTGTATATTATGTCAGTCATAATATACAATTTATTCTTAAACAGGAAACTAAGGTTAATGCATGTTCATACAAATAACCTAATAATTATAGTTGACAGAAAAAGGATAATATGATAAAGGATACACCTGATTAAAGTCAATCACCAATAAGCAGTGTTGAATTATAACTAGCCAGGAAACAATACCTTTAAGAAAAAAAAAGACAAGTCAAAAAATATACTCGTAATAAAAAATATTAGTCCAAAAAATTTGAGCAACATTTCATCTATTTCTTTAACATTCCCAAATTAAGGAAAAACAACTTTAACTCTAAACCACCAGCTACCAGTCCAAAAGAGATTAATATGAGTAATATATATTTATATAACAATACTAAATGCATAATAAAGCACCACCAAACAAATTTATAAAACACATTTTTAACTCCAACCAACAACAATAAAACCAAAAGTGTTCAATAATAATATGTTCTTAGTTCAGATAGCAAAACAGTGGGTGCAGATAGAAAAATAGTGGGTGCAGATAGCAAAACAAAACATGGTCAGAAAAAAAGGGTGCATAAGCAACAAAAATGGTGCAAAGAGGAAAAAAAAGGTGGTAGGGTTTCCCTTACCCTAGTGGTCGCGGCCAATGCAATGAGAGGAGAAGGGAAGGAGCGCCGCCGCCGGAACGGAACAGAAGGGAAGGGAGCGCACGCCGCGCCGCGCCGAAACGGAAGGAGAAGGAGAAGCTTGCTCCGTTCACGGCCGAGGGAGACGGAGGAGAAGCTTGCTCACGGTGAGGGACTAAGTTTACGAACGGAGAAGAGGCTTGACGGAGGGGAAGGAGGAGCTTCACGGCCAAGGGAGACGGTGGAGCTTGAGGGAGAAGGAGAAGTTTAGAGAGAGAGACGGAGGAGCTGTGAGACGCGGGAGACGTTTTGTTACCAAAAATAATTTGGTTTTATTAAATTCTGCAGAAAACGAGGGCGCTCCAGTGGAGCGCCCTGGAAAGGCACATACAAGGGCGCTCAAGAGCGCCTTCCTTTCATCAGAATTAAAAAAAAATCACCCAGGTAACAAGGGCGCTCCAAGGGAGCGCCCTGAAAACAGCCAAAGAGGGCGCTCCGGTGGAGCGCCCTGGAAACCTAACCAGAAAAACCAAATCAAAATTAAAAAAAAATCACGCAAAGGAACAAGGGCGCTCCCTGGGAGCGCCCTGTAAAAAGGAAAAAAATATTGGAGGGCGCTCTCTTGAGCGCCCTCTAAAGAAGTGTATGTAAAAAAAAAACATTAATAACAAGGGCGCGCAGTTGGAGCGCCCTTTTATCCTACCTATAAGGGCGCTCCCGCCCGTCTTTGGAGCGCCCTGGTATTTAAAACGATTGTTTTAGACACTAGCCAGTACGGGAGCGCCCTAAAGGCAATGCTCTAATATCCTCAAATTGGCGTAGTGTTTGGACCTTTCCACTCACTAAGTGTTTACACTCAATGGAATGCAACACTCGTGTATGTCACTCTTTTAAGTTTTTTCTATAATGAGTCTCTCTTGCCTCTTCTACTCGGTTGGAGGTTGGTTAGATCTTGCAAAGACCAACGTGATCTTAACCCTTACCCAAAATAGAAGCGCACTAACAAAGAAAAATACCTACTGAAAGAAGATTGGAAAATCCTAAGACAAAACAAGGGATTTGATATGACAAACAAGAAAAGCTGACACTCAAACAAGCTTATACACAAGAACAGACAGCAAACAAGACAAGACGGAAGAAATTGCAAAGAGAATTGTTTTTGGTGATTTTTGAAAAAGAGTTGCCAAAATTGTCGTTTTTAGGAAAAAAAAACAGCAAATACAACTCAATTACGGTATATAGGGAAATGAAAAAGAAAATTACAGTAAAATTGTCACTGTATTGTTGTGACAACTTTTTGTTTTTGAATTTTCTATTTTTCTGAATTTTTTTGAATTTTTGACTCTTTTTGGGTGTCTTTTGACTTTTTCTTCCTTGTTGACTTTTGCACCCTTTTTGCCTTTTACACCTCTTTTTGCATTTTTGGCACGTACGTTCTTTTTGTATTTTTCTTGCCTTTTCTTTCTTTTTTTGTCTTTTTCCTCAATAGAAAATTACCGAAATTTGTACACAATAAAAAGAAAATAAACTGTAGCTACTGTAATATTTTTGGAATTTTTTTACAGTAAACTGGTCTAAGTGGTACCAGAAAAGAAAAATAATGAATAAACTGATTTCTAAAAATTGTGAAAACGTAATGGCAACTTGATTTCAAAAATGGCCTAAAAAATTGCTTAGCACTTCCTTGTTGATTATACAAAATCGGTACGGTCACAGAAACGCGCTTGGTTCAGTTTTAAGATTGGAATTAAAATTTGAAGGAAAATCAACAATTAGAATTTGTTGATCTTCTTCCAATACTATGAACCAAAAAAAGAGCCTATAGGTGAGCTTTTTGCACAATCAAACAGAGAAAGTCCAAGGTAGAGATAGCAGTCAATCCAAATTTGCAATCAGAATGCCAAACAGACAGACATAACAGGAGTAGAAAATTGAACAAAACAAGAGCCCAAAAATGCGCATAAAATGGCAAAATAAGAAGGAAAATTGCGCAAAAATAAATGGCACGAAATTAAAAAGGGAAACTGAAATTAAAAGGATGGGGAGGACAGGAATGTAAATGACAGAAAGTAAAAAGGGATGGCAGAAAGTAAAAGGATAGGGAGAGCAAAAATGTAAAGGGGGAAGCGGAAATTAAAAGGATGGGGAGGACTAAAAGTAAATGACTGAAAGTAAAGGGGGAAGCGAAAAGTAAAAGGATGGGGAGAGCAGAAATGTAAATAGCAGAATGTAAAGGGGAGAGTAGAAATTAAAAGGATGGGGAGAAGCAGAAATTAAATGGCGGAAAATTAAAAGCGGAAAGTAAAGAGATGAATATGGGGGGATGAACAATTAATGGTGAAGGGGAGAAAATGTAGGTGATCGATCTTTGGAAAAATGAAGACAACAATGCCTCCTCTTACCACACTTCACCAACAAACAAGCAGTTATATCAATTAATTTGCAAGAATCACTCAAGAACAAGTATGAGCAATTAAAGAGGCATTTTATCAAACACCTAGGGGATGGGATTAGCGGCCCAAAAACAGCCCCATACTAGCAAGAATTCAAGCAAATCAATCAAGACAAACAAGTGCTGATAGCAGCAGAAAGGCACCTCGGGCCCGGAAAACAGTCCAAGTCCAAATTACAATTGAAAAGAGGGATGGAATTACACTAATTGAATGAAAATTCTGCACTAAAAAGGTGCAGTACCCGCGGCCTTATAGCTCCCAAAAATTCAAAAAAGCTCTGATATCAATTGATAGCAGGATAGTTGTAGGATCTAGAATTGAACAAAAACAACTGATTAGAATCAACAATTAGCACCAAAAATGCGAATTATAGGGGTCGGGCAGCAGCCTATAATGCGCAAGAAAACACAAGAAAATGAAAGAAAAAGTGGAGAGGAAGAAATGGAGAGGACGCCACTGAAGCAGGAATCCACCCACAGCAGATAAGTCAAATGCCAGGCGCCACTAACTAAGGAGAATTAGATGAGTCTCAGTATGGTTTGAGCAACAACCACCAAGCCTCACTCAACTCACCAAGGGAGGAGAAATTTGGGCATAATGCCTTTACTAAAATCATGAATGTGTCCAATACAAAGAGGGGAGAGTCCTTTATATAGGAGTGGAGGGGGCGGCCACTTAAGGAATAAGTGGGGAAAATAAAAAGATGAGTAAAATACTATCCTATGTGGGAATTGAACTCAAGGCTCTAAGGCTTATGGCTAAGTTAAGTATTAAGCCATTAAACCTCACTAATATAGCGGGAAATTACATGAAATTCCTAATTACATTTATTTTCCTAATTACAAAGTCCTAATTAATTTGAGTCTTGACTTGTTGACTTTGCCTTTATGGTCAATGGTTGACATTGTGGTCAATGGTAAAAGGGTTGACTTTGATGAGGATGACTCATGCTTGGTTCAGCTCCAAGCAATTCTAGCAGCTCCATGTTTGGGTCCTAACCTCCTGTTGCCAGTCCAGAGTTCTACTGACAGGGTGCCATCAGTTCTGAAAGGTACCGCTAATAGAATACTGTATCTTTGGATGAAATTTTTGTATAAGTACTTTTGGGTGAAAATAATTAGAATGAATCAAAGAAATCAAATACATTTAACTTCTCCATAAGTTGAAATTAGTCTTTCTTACATTAAAAAGCAACTCGGCAACTCTAATTTGGAGGATGATATATTTATACATTATTATAACAGTAACCAAAAGAATAAGAAGCCAGCACCAATTAGTTCAAACCAATTAAAATTTGGGCCAATTTCAATACTTCATGGTCACGCACCCAACAGAGATTCAAATTACAAACATGTCTATTCATTTTTAGTTCAATGAATAAGCGAATTGGAATAGATATCAATGCTTTCATAAGATGCTGCTCATGCCCCCATTAGAAAAAAATCAGGATTTTTTTTTCTTTACCACCTCGAGGCAGATATATCTGAATAAGAAGACATTTGGGTACCTTTGATAAATATTAAGCTACTTGTTGGGGGTGCAAATAGGTTGCTGCCAGTCCAGGGTGTATATGTATTAAATTTGAATTGATTTAGGCCAATATGTACTAAATAAATTAGGCAAAATTTCTTGAAAAGAATTACTTTGAACCACCTGAAAATTAAGTGGATGTTTGGGTTTTAGTTGGGAACAGCTAGAATCAATTCTAAGGAATTGATTTTAAATTATTTTCGTCTTACGTGCTTCGTAAATTATGCATAATTTATTTTCTATTATTAATTTTATAAATCTATCAAAATCAATTTACTCAACTCAACTGTAGACCAAACAAACCCTAAGAATGTGTTTGGTAAAATTAGTTGAAAAACTAGCTAAAAACTGAAAAACTAGTTAAAAGCTAGCTGAAAGTTGAAAGATAGTTGATTTGATTGAAGGCGTTTGATAAAACTATTTGAAAATGGTAAAATGACATACAATGACATTATTAATTATTAAATAATGATAAGTGGGGGTGATTGAAGGATAAACTTGTAATAAACTTTTAGCTAGTAGCTGAAAATTGGAGCTTTTTTAAAAAAACTATCTCAAGTAGCTTTTCAAGAAAAGCTAGTAGCTACATAAAAAAGCTATCTTACCAAACACAATTGAAATGATTTTAGCTACTAATTTCAGCTTTTAACTGGCCGAAATGGCTTATCAAAGTACACTCTAATAGTTTTGGACTTGATGGGTAAGTTTATTTGAGTAAATATAAATATTATTTTTATTATTATTATCATCGTATTAAATTTTTTATTTTTATTAATATTATAAAATAATAGATAAAATATGTTTTCGTCCCTGTATTTTTTGTCAATTTTGGTCTTTAATACTGACTTTGAAAACCTTTGTTTTATATCTTTGTACTTTTAAAACATCTTAATCATAGTCCCTGATTTGAATTAGTTCGGTTAAATTGCTATAAATTGACTCAACATCCGCATGGATTAAATGAAATCCAACACTAAAGGTTAATGTGAAATCTATTAAATATGTCAGCAACTTAATTAAACTAATGTGAAAATCTACTAATTGATCTTAAGAGGGACAATGAAAAGACCTTGGGTGTTGGGTTAAACACCAAATGTAGTTGTGTGCTTGATTGCCTAGTTGTTATATGTTCATATTGTGAATGAAAATATACATATTAATTGATGCATTCCATCTGTATGATAACCTACACCGCTCGCAAGATTGCACTCACTAGGACGTATGTTTCACCATATGTTTTGTAGAATGATTTAGATATGCAAGATTCTCAGTTGAAGATTGGTTGGGAGAACTCGGATGTTCGGGAGTGGACCTCTTCTCTCACCTCTTTTATCTGCATAAAAAACTTAGGGATCGTTCGGGGTGGTTGCGAGTTTTCAATTTTTTATTTTTAAAACTTTTTAATAAAGTTTTTACAACTCAAAACCAAAAACTGAAGACCGCATTTTGTGGTTTTCAAAATGTTTGTTTTGAAAACCACGAAAACAAGTTTTCAATTATTGGTTTTGAGTTATAAAAACTTGATTTAAAACATTTAAAAACCAAAAATTAAAAACTTCAACCACCACAAATGGGCCCTTAGTTATTTTGATGGGCTTGTATACATTTAATTGAATTAGTTGGCTATGTATTTTGAGCTACTTGTTGGCATAGATATGCATTTATATTGTAATTTTATACTCGATATTAATGTAAACATTGGATTACCTAAGTCTTTATGTGTTGTATGTTACAATATCGATAATGTCGCGAAAATAATTTCGTAAATTTGGAAATTTGCTTCCAACAAGTATTATTTCTTGGTTTTCGGAATTAGGACGTTACAACCCAACCCTGAACTCGTCCCGCCTTTAACGGAGGCGGGTTTGGGGGTGCAAGAACCTGCCCCACCCCGAACTCGAACTCGCCCTGATATAATAATTAAATAATTTTAATTATACTAATAGTTGAATAATAAAAGAAAACTTATATATTTTTTAAAATATAATATAGTTATTAAGTTTCTTGTTTTTTAGGATTCTCAATGTCAATATTTACATATTATTTCAATTAAAACATATTAGATATATGACTTATTTAAAAAAAATGTGTTTGAGTTTTTAAAATAAAAAAAAATAGGAAATGTGAGATCCCCATGGGTTTCCCTGAACCCGACGAGATGAGGTTGGGTTTCATAATTTCATACTTGCTCTCATAAAACCCGAACCCGCTCTGACTTTTACGAAGGCGGGGATGGGAAGAGCAAAACTCGCTCCCAACTCGTCCTGTTGCCATGGCTACTTCTTGTTTTCATAAAAAATATTTGTAATCTTACTTTTATACCTTTTATTTATTTTGATGGGCTTGTATACATTTAATTGAATTAGTTGGCTATGTATTTTGAGCCACTTGTTGACATATATATGCATTTATATTGTAATTTTATACTCGATACTTATGTAAACGTTGGGTTACCTAAGCATTTATGTGTTGTATGTTACGATACTAGTAATATCGCGAAAAATCATTTTGTAAATTTGGGAATGTGCTTCCAACGAGCATTATTCCTTAGTTTTCGAAATTATGATATTACAACCCGACCCTGAACCCATCCTCCCTTTAACGGAGGTCAGTTTGAGGGTGCAAGAACCTGCCCCAACTCGAACTCGAACTCGAACTCGCCCTAATATAATGATTAAATAATTTTAGTTATACTAATAGTTAAATAATAAAAGAAAACTTATATATTTTTCTTAAAATATAATATAGTTATTAAGTGAAGCACACCGTTTCAATTAATAAAAAATGAAAAGAGACCAATTGTTTTAAAAAAAAGGGTGGGTTTCTCATATACGAGAAACCTCATTTCCGCCTCCCCTCTATGTTTCTCTTTTGTTTTTTAATCTCGTCCATCTCATCTGCTTCACCCAGCTTCTCTTTTATTTTCTTTTCATTCTATTGTCCCATTTTTCTTAGATTTTAAGTATCCTTTAAGTTGTGGTGGTATTTTACAACCATACCCATATTGTTTTTCTCTCTTGAAACTAAGTTTCGTTATTTTTGGGAGCTAGGGATAGTGCTATGTGGAAAGAGGAGTATACCCACACTGTAAAGGTTATTCGTTTCGACTCTCTAAGGTAAACCCACAACTCGTAATTTAAAGAATAAGCTATTGGCATGTGTTAGCTTTAGGTAAGACTATTTTTTAGAGCGTTGAGCACTAGTTTTAAGGATTTTATGGTTATCTATAATAAATAGAGCTTCAAACAAATTTCTAAATGTTGGAAATATTTTTTGGTGCTCAGATCTGTTGATTTCTACCTCGCACAATACTCATGAAGTTGTTGGGAAGCAGTTTGGTTGACTCTCCGTAGTAGTGAGTGATTTAATAGTCATCATGGCCTATTTTAATATTTTTATAATTAGTATTTTAATTCATCTTGTTCTATTTTAATGTTGTTTACTTAATAAATTTGGGAAACATACTCTTTATTGATTTTATTCCCTATGACATTTATTTCAAAGGTTGAGATCATTATAAATTTAAATTTATTATATTTGATGAAATTGGAGGTCTAATTTTGAAAGAGACTTTGAGAAAATAAAATAAATTTGATATTTATATTTTTGGAATCCATGTTAGAACCCCGTATGTCGTTGGTGCAATGCTAACGGCCTAGGTCCACCTAGTTGCATGTATGATTCCGGGAGGAGAGGGCTATTCGTTAGATGGAGCTTCCACTTTGTGTAGAGGGCTATCAACGAGATGGAGTTGCCCCCGATGATATGATATGATATGATATGATCTAATATGGCATAGACATAATATAATTTCAGGGGGAGAGGGCTATACGTTAGATTGGGCCGCCTCAAGAGAGAGGCCACTCTTAGAGGAGAGGGCTATCAATGAGATATAGCTTCCCCTGATGACGAGATATGGACATGGTTCTGGATATGAGAGGGCTATCCATTAGATGGAACCGCCCCATGGGAAAGGCCACCATTCGGAGGAGAGGCTATCAGTGAGATGGAGCCACCTCTCGGTTCTATCATGAGTGATCCCTACTGTATTTACATTTCATATGATTTATGTTTTACTCAATTTATTTCATTACAGATTTACTTATTAAACTTATACGTGATAAATCTGTATTGCTTTGGATATGATAAACTTATCTCTTGGATATTGGAAACAAGTTATGTCACATTGTGGGATTTATCGAACTCACTTATTTAGTAAGTTTTATATTGACAATGTTTCCATCCCCTTGTAGTTCATGGTGGTTGTTAGGCCTTCACTATGTCTTTGTGACTTACCCCTTTCTATTATTTTTCATCTAGATTCCCAAGCAGCTGAGTAGCAGGCTACTGGCAGATCCATTTGTTCCAGCTCCGCTGTTATTTCATTTTGTTAGGCCTCCTTTGTGCTGGTGGCCATTTGATGTTATTTTGGGATTATATGCATATTATGCAGCTATAGGGAGTTTAGTCATTGGTTTATGTTGAGATGTATATTTTGATGTTGATTGAATCAATACTATGTTGTTATAAACTTTGGCTGGTGATATTTGTTGATAACAGGATTTTCTATAAATTTTAGAATGTCCAAAATATAGGGGAGACTCTGTCAAAATTTTTGTAAAATCCTGGAAGTATGTTTATTTTGGAGATCAAGTAATGTACTATTGTTTTGGGCTTGCTAGGCTAAGGGTATTAGTCTGTGCGCCAGTCACGGCCTTGATTTGGGTCGTGACATTAAGTTTTTTATTTTTAAGAATCTCAATGTCTATATTTACATATTATTTCAATTAAAATATATTAGATATATGACTCATTTAAAAATGTATTTAAGTTATTAAAATAAAGAAACAATAAAAAATTAGGAAATGTGAAATCCCCGCGGATTTCCCTGAACCCGACAGGATGGGGTTTAGTTTCATAATTTTATATTCGCTCTCATAAAACTCGTACCCGCTCCGAATTTTATGAAGGCGGGGATGGGGAGAGGAAAACTTACTCTTGACTCGTCCTGTTGCCATGCCTACTTCTTGTTTTCTTAAAAATTATTTGTAAACTTACTCTTATGCCATTTATTTATTTTATATTATTTCTCCTCAATACTAGAGTATTTATTATTAATCGAGAATTAGAATAATTGAGGATATATAATTGAAAAAAAATAATTAATATTATCTTAAATTTTATGTGGATAAATAAATAAGAATAATTGTTTCTCCTCAAATGAACAAATGAATAAGAATATATATATAATCAATAGCTTGCCAAAAAATTTCATTTTAGCAAAATTGTTTCATTTTATTTGTCATTCTATGATTTCATTTTATAAATACACTCCCACTATCCCACATTATAAGTCATTTAAGAAAAAATGGCTCATTTTATTTGTCATTCTACAATTTTAAAAAAAAATAATTTTTTACTAAATATACCCTTTATAAATAATAAATTGGACAAATTTTAGTAATAAATAATAATAAACATAATAGGAAATTAATTTACATATTTTATAAAATTTAGAAAGTTAGTTACCTTTCTTAATTTATATGCATTAACCTTAAAAGACAATAAATAGAGTAAATACAAGATAAAGATAAATGAAAGTCTGTGAATGCACCCAGTGAGTCCAACGAAATGAAAAATGATACGGATATGAATGATACTAAATTCCTTATATTATTGGATTCGATAAAATCATTCATATATAATCCTTCATGCATTCATTAGTATTATTCTTTTTATTATTATCATGATCATGTCTCCCCTATGATAGTTACACAGCAGGATAATCAAAAGGTACTGGAGAAACAGACTTATCCAATAGATCACGATGCAGGAAACCAAAGGGGCGAAGCACTTGATTATCAGCAAAATTGAGAGCCCTCTCCATGCCATTCCAACAATCTTGTGCAGCATAGCTTGGATTATGGTGCCCACTGCAAGGTTGGCACCCAGTGAAGTGCGTGATAAAGGGTCTCCTCCACTCCCCTATAACATCCTTATTATTAACATACTCCTCCCTTATTGCACCATAATGTTCGCTCACCTTCTCCGCGTGCCTCCTCCGCAGCCCCCCTACTTTTCTCTCCAACTCATTGTACCTCTCGCTTATGTTCCCGTATGTCTTCACTATCTCCACCCAATACCCTTCAAAGTAATATTCCTTCTCCAAGTAAATCTTGTCCCTCCATGTGTCCTTCTCCATCGCTATTAGGTACGCCAACGCCGTCTGATCGTCCGATTCTGGTAGCACCTTGTCCTTAAACGTTGATCTCAGTGTCTCCCCCCATTTCTCATACTCCGGGTTCTGTGGGCCCATACTGGCCCAAACTTCCATGAAGTCTAACGACCACTGACAATTTCTGATTAAGAAAACGCCAGCGTTTAACCCCACCCAGCTGTGGTTCTTTTTCACAAGCTCCTCCCACCCATGAACCACCAGGTTACGATCCTTGTAACGGTCTAAAGGCAGCTTGAACTCCATGTCAGTGAAGATCGCGTCTGAGTCAACCCACCAGATCCACTCAGCCTCTGGATGGGCCATCATCGCGGCCCGAACCACCGGATACTTGGCCCAATAAGAGCCCATCTTAGGGTGCAAAAGCGCGTTGTTGTAGAATATGTCATAGTTATGGAGGCGACAGTAATCAACCTTGTTCTTGAAGAATCTCAAAAGGAGATGGTCGCCGATGGGGTTGTGGCACTGCGTTGGTTGCGACCCTGTCACGATTAGAACCCTTTTGGGTGCTCCGGCGGAGAATGAAGGATGATGCAGCAACCACTGTGTACGCTTCTCGTCCCAGTTGGTCATGGGCTTGTCCATGGCGTAACTCGTTTCAGGGTCATCGTAGAACGTGGTGTCTGGCGCGTCGTGAAGCAAATCAGGAGCGAAGGTGGTGAAGGTGTTTGTGGGGAAGTTTAGGGACCTGAGTTTGGTGGCGACGGAGTTGAGTTGTGGGTCACTGTTTGGGATGGGGATTATGAAAGAGCATAAACCCCAAACAATAAGAAGAGCTGACATTGCTCCTGCTAGGAAGAAGCAACCGTCTGAGAGCCATATAGAGGATTTGTTTCTTGAACCGAATCTTGCCATGGGTGGTGAATTGTGATGGCGTGTGAGCTCTAGTGAAGCCATTTTAAGGTGGTTCGAATGGTTTGTTGTTACTCTGGATTGTGTTACTTGCTAGCTAGCTATATTTGCATTGTGTCGGCTTATGTGAACTGATTCTGTATTATTTCGAAAAGTTTAAATTAGCAAGAGTTGTCAAGTGAGAAAAATACATAGTTCCAAATTGGGAAAGGCCAGAGCTCCAGATACTATGACACAGTGATTTTGGATTGTTAATAAGTAGTGACACGGTGAGAGTGGTGTTTTTCGGGTTTGGGAGAAGGTATCGTTGTAGTTCCGTGTTCCTTCATTCTTATGTAACTTTCATGGTAATTATATATACACGTAGAATTCCACCGCCATGTTACCTTTCATTTTGTTTCCTTTATAGAATTATTTCTTTCATTTTGTACAAAAGTGTTATCATATGCAATGCGTGAGTAGAAGTGTAGAACTTTGTAAGAACAGAACACCAATTTAATCTATCAATTTTTATGATCAAATTTAACTTGGTTTGATTTGATTATGATAAATTGTTATAGATGACACGAGGAATTAACAGATAAAAGCATGAAAGAAATTGTTTAATGTGCGATAAAAGAATATCACATATTACATACCTGGGCAATAGTTGATGTTTTGTTGAACTTCAAAATGGTTGTGCACTATTGAATTGTACAATGTTAGTCCAGCTTGGAGGGAACAAACGAAGTAAAAGGACAGTGGCCTAATACGACCAATTGCTTACTTGTGGAAACGACGAACTAACATCTTAACTGGAACACGCAAATGCAAAACAAGCACCTTGGAGTGCATGGGCATGAACTCATCTTTCTGGTTTTATTTTAAGGAACAAATCCAGTAAGCGGTGGTGGTTGTCTTCAACCTCTTTCCCCCATGTAAGGTGTCGTGACCTTCAAGGACACTTTTTCGTGCATTTCAAATCTTTTCTCATTTTTTCTTCCCCTCTATCTTCCTTTTTCAGCCATTTCCCTTTCTCTATTAAAAGAAGTAGTAGCTACGTGTGTACAGTATAAAAACATTGTCTAAATTTGAGTGCTCTATAGCTAGCTAGAATGCAGGACAAATCAATTCAGCGATTTTGGGTATTAGAATTATTATTTCTATTTTGAAAATTAGTTTTCATATTATGTTATAATTAGCTTTAGTTAGAATTGGTTAAGTATTCTACCATATTTTAGCATTAGTTAGAATAGTTCTATAAATAATTGTTGTACCCTTTTCATTCTGTATCTTTTCAATATTATCAAATAAGTTTTCAGAACTCTTCTAATTACTTTTCGGATGATCCATGGATTCCATGGTATTCCACATCAAATGCACTCTATTATCCTAATGCTGCTCTGAGATTGGGCACATAAGAGGTGGAACCTATAAATAAGGATGGATAAAAAATAGTATGAGATGCGATACATAATATTATGAAAAAAAATGAGATAAATAGAAAGAAAATGAGATGGAAAATGAAATGAAAGACTAATTGATTGGACATCAATCATTAATCTTTTTTTAGAATAATCAAGGAAAGACTCATGGAGAATAAGTTAAGGAACAATAAAATCTATAAGTCATAATTCTTTCTTACTCAAAATTTTTACACTTCATTTTACACATTCTTTCTCTTTCTATCTCTCTTTTTATTGAAATATGCATAGAGAAAAAGTGATAGTTTGAAAAATAATAGAGAAAATAAAAAATAATAGTTGGACACCTTAAATATGAGGCGTTGGAGGTGTTAGCAAAAAAGAGATAAAAAATAATAAAAATATACATAAATGATGTGATAATTAATATAATAAAAAAATACAAAATGAGTTGTCAATTTGATACGGTCGAGTGATGCCATTTTAAGGTGGTTTGAATGGTTTTGTTGTTACTGTGAATTGTGTTGCTTGCTAGCTAGCTATATCTGCATTGTATCGGCTTATGTGAATTGATTCTGTATTATTTCGAAAAGTTTAAATTAGCAAGGGTTGTCAAGTGAGAAAAAAACATAGTTCCAAATTGGGAAAGACCAGAGCTCCAGATACTATGAAACAATGATTTTGGATTGTTAATAAGAAGTGACACGGTGAGAGTGGTGTTTTTAGGTTTGGGAGAAGGTATCGTTGTAGTTACGTGTTTCTTCATTCTTATGTAACTTTCATGTTAATTATATATACTCGTGGAATGGCACCGCCAGGCTACCTTTCATTTTGTTTCCTTTATAGAATTATTTCTTTCATTTTGTACAAAAGTGTTGTCATATGCAATGTGTGAGTAGAAGTGTAGAACTTTGTAAGAACATAACACCAATTTAATCTATTAATTTTTATGATCAAATTTAACTTGGTTTGATTTGATTATGATAAATTGTTATAGATGACACGGGGAATTAATAGATAAAAGCATGAAAGAAATTGTTTAATATGCGATAAAAGAATATCACATATTACATACCTGGGCAATAGTTGATTTTTGTTGACTTCAAAATGGTTGTGAACTATTGAACTGTACAATGTTAGTTTAGCTAGGAGGGAACAAACGGAGTAAAAAGACAATGGCCTAATACAACCAATTGCTTACTTGTGGAAATGACGAACTAACATCTTAACTCGAACACGCAAATGCAAAAACAACCACCTTAGAGTGCATGGGCATTAACTCATCTTTCTGGTTTTATTTTAAGTATGGAACAAATTCAGTAAGCGGTGGTGATTGTCTTCAACCTCTTTCCCCCGCGTAGGGTGTCGTGAACTTAAAGGACACTTTTTCGTGCATTTCAATTCTTTTCTCCCTTTTTCTTCGCCTCCATCTTCCTTTTTTAGCCATTTCCCTTTCTCTATTAAAAGAAGCAATAGCTATGTGTGTGCACTATAAAAACATTGTCTAAAATTGAGTGCTCTATAGCTAGCTAGGATGCAGGACAAATCAGTTCAGCGATTTTGGGTATTAGAATTATTATTTCTATTTTGAAAATTAGTTTTGATATTATGTTATAATTAGCTTTAGTTAGAATTGGTTGAGTATTCTACCATAGTTTAGCTTTAGTTAGAATAGTTCTATAAATAATTGTTGTACCATTTTCATTCGGTATCTTTTCAATATTATCAAGTGAGTTTTCAGAACTCTCTCTTATTACTTTTGGGATGATCTATGGGTTCCATGGTATTCCTCATCAAATGCACTCTATTATCCTAATGTTGCTTTGCGTAGCAAAATCTTGACTCTCACATTGGTAAAAAAAATGTGTATAGTGTTGTTGTTATCCACTTTGTTATTTGATTTTTATTTTACTCATAATTATTGCTATTCTTAATTACTCTTTTAATGTGCGATAAAAGAATATCACATATTACATACCTGGGCAATAGTTGATGTTTTGTTGAACTTCAAAATGGTTGTGCACTATTGAACTGTACAATGTTAGTCCAGCTAGGAGGGAACAAACGAAGTAAAAGGACAATGGCCTAATACAACCAATTGCTTACTTGTGGAAACGACGAACTAACATCTTAACTGGAACACGCAAATGCAAAACAAGCACCTTGGAGTGCATGGGCATGAACTCATCTTTCTGGTTTTATTTTAAGTAAGGAAAAAATCCAGTAAGCGGTGGTGGTTGTCTTCAACCTCTTTCCCCCATGTAAGGTGTCGTGACCTTCAAGGACACTTTTTCGTGCATTTCAAATCTTTTCTCATTTTTTCTTCCCCTCTATCTTCCTTTTTCAGCCATTTCCCTTTCTCTATTAAAAGAAGTAGTAGCTACGTGTGTACACTATAAAAACATTGTCTAAATTTGAGTGCTCTATAGCTAGCTAGAATGCAGGACAAATCAATTCAGCGATTTTGGGTATTAGAATTATTATTTCTATTTTGAAAATTAGTTTTCATATTATGTTATAATTAGCTTTAGTTAGAATTGGTTAAGTATTCTACCATATTTTAGCATTAGTTAGAATAGTTCTATAAATAATTGTTGTACCCTTTTCATTCTGTATCTTTTCAATATTATCAAATAAGTTTTCAGAACTCTTCTAATTACTTTTCGGATGATCCATGGATTCCATGGTATTCCACATCAAATGCACTCTATTATCCTAATGCTGCTCTGAGATTGGGCACATAAGAGGTGGAACCTATAAATAAGGATGGATAAAAAATAGTATGAGATGCGATACATAATATTATGAAAAAAAATGAGATAAATAGAAAGAAAATGAGATGGAAAATGAAATGAAAGACTAATTGATTTGATATCAATCATTAATCTTTTTTTAGAATAATCAAGGAAAGACTCATGGAGAATAAGTTAAGGAACAATAAAATCTATAAGTCATAATTCTTTCTTACTCAAAATTTTTACACTTCATTTTACACATTCTTTCTCTTTCTATCTCTCTTTTTATTGAAATATGCATAGAGAAAAAGTGATAGTTTGAAAAATAATAGAGAAAATAAAAAATAATAGTTTGACACCTTAAAAATGAGGCGTTGGAGGTGTTAGTAAAAAAGAGATAAAAAATAATAAAAATATACATAAATGATGTGATAATTAATATAATAAAAAAAATACAAAATGAGTTGTCAATTTGATACGGTCGAGTGGTCCCATTTTAAGGTGGTTTGAATGGTTTTGTTGTTACTGTGGATTGTGTTGCTTGCTAGCTAGCTATATCTGCATTGTATTGGCTTATGTGAACTGATTCTGTATTATTTCGAAAAGTTTAAATTAGCAAGGGTTGTCAAGTGAGAAAAAAACATAGTTCCAAATTGGGAAAGACCAGAGCTCCAGATACTATGAAACAATGATTTTGGATTGTTAATAAGAAGTGACACGGTGAAAGTGGTGTTTTCGGGTTTGGGAGAAGGTATCGTTGTAGTTACGTGTTTCTTCATTCTTATGTAACTTTCATGTTAATTATATATTCTCGTGGAATGGCACCGCCAGGCTACCTTTCATTTTGTTTCCTTTATAGAATTATTTCTTTCATTTTGTACAAAAGTGTTGTCATATGCAATGTGTGAGTAGAAGTGTAGAACTTTGTAAGAACATAACACCAATTTAATCTATTAATTTTTATGATCAAATTTAACTTGGTTTGATTTGATTATGATAAATTGTTATAGATGACACGAGGAATTAATAGATAAAAGCATGAAAGAAATTGTTTAATATGCGATAAAAGAATATCACATATTACATACCTGGGTAATAGTTGATTTTTGTTGACTTCAAAATGGTTGTGAACTATTGAACTGTACAATGTTAGTTTAGCTAGGAGGGAACAAACGGAGTAAAAAGACAATGGCCTAATACAACCAATTGCTTACTTGTGGAAACGACGAACTAACATCTTAACTCGAACACGCAAATGCAAAAACAACCACCTTAGAGTGCATGGGCATTAACTCATCTTTCTGGTTTTATTTTAAGTATGGAACAAATTCAGTAAGCGGTGATGGTTGTCTTCAACCACTTTCCCCCGCGTAGGGTGTCGTGAACTTAAAGGACACTTTTTCGTGCATTTCAATTCTTTTCTCCCTTTTTCTTCGCCTCCATCTTCCTTTTTTAGCCATTTCCCTTTCTCTATTAAAAGAAGCAATAGCTATGTGTGTGCACTATAAAAACATTGTCTAAAATTGAGTGCTCTATAGCTAGCTAGGATACAGGACAAATCAGTTCAGCGATTTTGGGTATTAGAATTATTATTTCTATTTTGAAAATTAGTTTTGATATTATGTTATAATTAGCTTTAGTTAGAATTGGTTGAGTATTCTACCATAGTTTAGCTTTAGTTAGAATAGTTCTATAAATAATTGTTGTACCATTTTCATTCTGTATCTTTTCAATATTATCAAGTGAGTTTTCAGAACTCTCTCTTATTACTCTTGGGATGATCTATGGGTTCCATGGTATTCCTCATCAAATGCACTCTATTATCCTAATGTTGCTTTGCGTAGCAAAATCTTGACTCTCACATTGGTAAAAAAAATGTGTATAGTGTTGTTGTTATCCACTTTGTTATTTGATTTTTATTTTACTCATAATTATTGCTATTCTTAATTACTCTTTTAATGTGCGATAAGAGAATATCACATATTACATACCTGGGCAATAGTTGATGTTTTGTTGAACTTCAAAATGGTTGTGCACTATTGAACTGTACAATGTTAGTCCAGCTAGGAGGGAACAAACGAAGTAAAAGGACAATGGCCTAATACGACCAATTGCTTACTTGTGGAAACGACGAACTAACATCTGAACTGGAACACGCAAATGCAAAACAAGCACCTTAGAGTGCATGGGCATGAACTCATCTTTCCGGTTTTATTTTAAGTAAGGAACAAATCCAGTAAGCGGTGGTGGTTGTCTTCAACCTCTTTCCCCCATGTAGGGTGTCGTGAACTTAAAGGACACTTTTTCTTGCATTTCAAATCTTTTCTCATTTTTTCTTCCCCTCTATCTTCCTTTTTCAGCCATTTCCCTTTCTCTATTAAAAGAAGTAGTAGCTACGTGTGTGCACTATAAAAACATTGTCTAAATTTGAGTGCTCTATAGCTAGCTAGAATGCAGGACAAATCAGTTCAGCGATTTTGGGTATTAGAATTATTATTTCTATTTTAAAAATTAGTTTTGATATTATGTTATAATTAGCTTTAGTTAGAATTGGTTAAGTATTCTACCATAGTTTAGCATTAGTTAGAATAGTTCTATAAATAATTGTTGTATCCTTTTCATTCTGTATCTTTTCAATATTATCAAATGAGTTTTCAGAACTCTTCTGATTACTTTTCAGATGATCCATGGATTCCATGGTATTCCACATCAAATGCACTCTATTATCCTAATGCTGCTCTGGGTAGAAAAATCATGATTCTCACATTGGTAAAAAATTTGTATAGTGTTGTTGTTATCCACTTTGTTATTTAATTTTTATTTTACTCATAATTGTTGCTATTCTTAATTACTCTTTTAATAATTTAAAAATAAAGAATTAAAACAAGAACACCTTTAAATAAGAACACAACTTATTGCTCATTTAATAATTTCTCATAATTATTGTTGTTCTTAATTATTCATTTAATAATTATTGCTATTCTAAATTAGTATGAAGTAAATGTATTTTCCATTTAATGTTTTAAAGGTTTGTACTTGAAATAAAAAAAAGTTTAATTAGTATACACTGATAATATAAAAAAAATTTCATTGTCATTCAATGATGCGTTGCCACATCATTTAATGAGTATAACACTTCATGTGTTATTAAACTCAATAAATGTTGCTACAACACATCATTGGACCATAGTGTAAAATATTTTTATACTACCAGTGTGTATTTATTAAATCAATGAAAACTAAATATAAAGTTTCACTATTTTTTGTAGAAAATTTAAAAGACATGAAAAAAATGAAAACAATGTAATATTTTTATGGCTAAAACTGAAAATATTTCGATAATTAAAACTATAAAAATGAAAAACGATAAATTTTCTCAAATAAATCGGCCCTTAATTTTTTATTTGAAAATTGTGATTGTGCACATAAGAGGTGGAACCTACAAATAACGATGGATAAAAAATAGTTTGCGATGCGATATATAATATGATGAAAAAAAAAGAGATAAATAGAAAGAAAATGAGATGGAAAATGAAATGAAAGACTAATTGAATGGATATCGATCATTAATCTTTTTTTAGAATAATCAAGGAAAGACTCATGGAGAATAAGTCAAGGAACAATAAAATCTATAAGTCATAATTCTTTCTTACTCAAAATTTTTACACTTCATTTTACACATTCTTTCTCTTTCTATCTCTCTTTTTATTGAAATATGCATAGAGAAAAAGTGATAGTTTAAAAAATAATAGAGAAAATAAAAAAGTAATAGTTTGACACCTTAAAAATGAGGCGTTGGAGGTGTTAGCAGAAAAGAGATAAAAAATAATAGAAATATACATAAATGATGTGATAATTAATATAATAAAAAAATACAAAAATGAGTTGTCAATTTTATACGGTCGAGTGATGCCATTTTAAGGTGTTTGAATGGTTTTGTTGTTACTGTGGATTGTGTTGCTTGCTAGCTAGCTATATCTGCATTGTGTTACTGTGGATTGTGTTACTCATGGTAGCCATTACAACCCAATCACTATGCCAAAAAACACTTTTTACCGCGGTTAAGAAGGGCTTTTTACCGCGGGTAGAACCGCGGTGTAGCACAGTGGGATAAAAGCCTATTACCGCGGTTGATTTTCGGAACCGCGATAATAGGTGTTGGTTTTTTACCGCAGTTCCGAAAATCAGCTGCGGTAATAGGCTGTCAACCGTGTGATTTTTTAGTTGACTTTTTTACCGCGGTTGGCCTTCATAACCGCGGTAAAAAATCCCTTTTTCGTAGCTATTTCATAGTCAATGTCTATCTGTTATATTAAAAATCCAAAAAATCCCAATAGAAAACCATTTTTGATTCAAAGCATTTACCTGTTTTGTCCCAGCATAAGGAGATCTAGAGCCTCCTGAACAGACCTCTCAGCCTGAAAATCAAGTCCACTGTTAACTTCATCAAGTAGAAGAATGAATGGATTTAGAAGCACAACTCTTGCTATAGAAAGTTTTATTTTCTTAAGAAACATTTTATTACATGACATGTCTGATATAGATGCATAACAACTAAATAGTAGTATAGAAACAAAGATCACCATTACTGTCTTTGTCATTAAACAAGCAGCCATTTCTATGGTTGAAGGCCCTGAGCCACCATCAACCTGTAATTAAAATTGGGCATGTTTTGATCACTGCAAAATAATATTATCACTAGCCCTCCAAATCCAGGTTCTACAGTCATCACAAGAACCATTTCCATAGGATTTTCAACTTCAACCTGTGCAAACGATAAAGATTATGACACCAATAAAAAATCAAAAAACTCTTTAAGTCTAAGATCCTCAAGTCAGAGATATGCAGCAAGGACTCAGGACACTGACAGAAGATTAATCATGATAATAATAAAATCATACTATACATGTACGACCAGATGAGAACCAGAGGGGAAAAAGTGCATACCAGTGGATAAACCTCTCCAATGGGTGTCCCAGGCTTTAGTGCTACACCAGGCCTCATGCCATGTGACTTAATTTTTTGGATAAGTTCTTTCCAGTTATCTGTCCACAAGAACCACTTACTTTTAAGAAGGCAGAAAATGAAACAATATATAAAGGTGCAGAAGAATACAACATATGAGAAAGACAAACTAAAAGAAGTTAGTATAAGGATGAACCTTTTGATGCCTCTACATGAAATGTAAAACCAGAAGCACCAGCTCTTCCCAAAGCTTCAACATAATCAAGAGGATTTGTAACCATCAGGTGACAATCCAGATATGCCCTGCAAGGGTTGATGACTAATGACTCACATGCACCGTATATCATTCCAATAGGCTAAACTTTTTTCTGTATAAAAATGTTTAGATCAGTGAAGAGGGAAGATTGTTACTTTGTGTGCTTTCTCAAACTTTCAATGACTGGAGTGCCAATAGTTAAATTGGGGACGAAGTGCCTGCACAAAATAGGAGGAAAAAGGGAAGGGAAGGAAAGGAAACACATTCAATAATTTAATGGTTACACACTCTCACAACATAATAAAGTTTAATAATAAACAAAATCAAACACCATGAGGTGGCTCTAAATCATCACAGGCACATCAACCAACTCAAGTTGATGAACAAAATTTCCTTCCCATTATTATGAATAGAACAAGCACCCAAACAAAAGCTTTAACCTTTGAATGTATGCTTCATTACTTTGCAAGCAGAAGCTTGAAAGAGTGCCAACCTTTGCCGGGGTTTGTCTTAATTTTGTTCAATTAAAAGATCATCCAACTTGATATGTGTTTAGTTAAATGCCCAAATTGCACCCCTCCATGTCACTGTTATGATAAAGACATTCTGCCCAATTTCAATACAATGCAAGAGAATTTATCTGTTTCGAAGAAGGGTGAATTGGATGACAGATAGAAAATTATAATTCAATCAGAAATCTGTGACCGGAAAATAGCCTTAAGATTGAAGGTAAAGTGTTTACTCCTCTGCCACACGTTTAAGAAATTAATGGTCACAAACAATTACTAGGTTACAAGCATATATGCAACAAAGGAATGTGGCATATATCAAAATATTTAATAGGGTGCATGAGAATACTATATAAGGAAGGATGAGGAGGGGGAAAAATCATCATGACCTCAAGAGTGCGAGTCATTTTATAGAAGACTATGATGGTCTATACATATATTATCTAGTATACCAATGATTGACGAGATTTGAAGATAAAAATAGGGTTAGCTAAGAAAGCAATAACAGTGAAAACTACGACACCATACAGGTAGTTGATATTGGGGAAATTTACAAGAGAGAAAGAAGCATTGATTAGAAATGAATACCCTAGCAGCACTAAGAATGCAGTATTGAGTAATATTCATGACGAACTACACCCCAGCAGATACAATGAGATTATTAGTCATTAAACAAGAATCCATACCCCTACCTGTATAATAACACTATTAAGTGAGATTACTTTGGCGAATGAACTCAAGAGTATACTATTTATGTTATACCCATTAACCAATCCCATATAACTCTGCTTCTACACTATGTAACTTCTAATGAAGAAAATAGAAAAATTGTAGAATAAAAGCAAGGATAGAATTCCTTAATATACATTATATAATATCTTATACCTGAAACGGTCCATATTACACATGGTAGATGAACCTAATAACCTAAATGAGCCAGCACTAAATCACAATGCCAATAATTTATTGATCAAAATTGAACCCTCATTGAGCAGCTTTTCTCTTTATTTTGTAAAGGCACCTTCAATCTTAAAAGCACCAATGGTTTCTTGTGATCATACTTCAATATACAACTTGTAATTTCAATGGAAACTATGTGAATGAAAAGGAACTCACTTATAGTATGTTTGATTTGAGACAAAATCACAATTGGCTTTACTGTAATCCAAACATGTTATTACTCAGTGATTCCCATTCAACCAAGCAAGCTTAATTCCAGAAACAAAATGCTTACACACCTAAGCAGTGTTGACAATGTTAGGAATCAAGGTTCTTCCTGAAAGGATTTCGTTCTGGCAGTGCTTCTGTCTTTCTTTCCCATGCGAACACCAGAAATTGCATGCCTGAAAAATAAAAGAACATAACATAGGCAAAGATAGACTTAGCACAAGTGCTAAAGCCAGCAGCAACTATACAGAAGAAAAACATGGAATAGTGTTACCTGAGACTACTAAGTTGTTGAGTCAAATCGTTCAGCTCCATACTAGAAAGTTTGAGAGAATGTAAAGTTCTAGGCACCTTTTCTTAAACAACCTTCTTTAGTCACTACCCAGAAACAAAAATGGTTAAAGATGCAGTTTTTATGCTTATTGGAAACATTTTCAGTCCATGTTAAACAAGCACACATAGCAGGAATTTCATGATCAGTATCAGTTGCAAAAAAAAGGAAAACATTGAAAAGAAATTCCACTTTACCCCTCTGCATATCAACCACAAATACCCAAAAAATATGAAAACTTACCATACTTAATAAATGAACAAACTGAAATATAAACTTAACCTATACATACATGCATTACTAGTTTCACAACATGCCAATATTTTAGTCCACTTAAGAATAACTCAGTCTTTGTGCAAGTTGTAGGAAACACATACAAGTACAGCCATCATCATGAAAACAGTTTGCGCATATGCTTGAAAGACAGAAATAAAGCTTCCTAAGAATACAAATCTCCCCCTAAATACCAAAGGGTCAAAAACACTAGGTTGCACATAGTATAGAACTCTAAGACATTCCCAACAACAGTAGTATGAGTCTGACAGCTCCAAGAAAATGTCATGGTACATACAAAATGTTATGTTACCTGGATAACCAATGAATATGATGGTTGCATCTGAAGTTTCAAGTTCCCCTTGACAAAAGTGTATTGGACCTGCACATAAAGAAAATAGGTTAATTTGACACAAACATAAGGGCATGTCATAATATTCTTGAATGGCCTACAAATCAGATTTTGAACTATGAAGGCTCCATCAATGGGAAACAAATATTCCTACATCAAAGAACATAGAATGTCCTGTGAAAATAATCAAAATTATTTTGTTTCTCCAACTTAATAAAATTTTGTATGTGCACACCAAAAAAAACATGAAATGAGAATAAAAACTCTTGACCTGATGCCAGAGCAACCAAATGAGTAGAAGTGCCCAAATACAGAGAGTTAATTGAGAGAGAGCAAATGTATTTATTGGCCACTACAATTATATTTTTGTTGGCTTCCGCTGCCTATTTATTGGCCACTACAATTATATTTTTGTTGGCTTCCGCTGGGATAAGAGTAAACCATTTAATTCTTGTACTGGTTGCTCAAAGTGAAGTACTCCCTACTCTATGTCATATATTATCATTATTTGCTTTTTAACATATATGTTTCTTTTCTTTTTTGACATTTTTCTCCCTATTTTCTTTTTCTTTCCTATACAAGATAGAGCAGTAGTGTTAAAATATCTATTATGGGAAAAGGAGTAGATCAAATTGAAATGATTACAAAATTATCACTTCATGCAAAGCATATAAATATAGGTTCAATGAGGTGATGGCATTGGTAAACTTAGCAAAACCATACCTTCTCTAGAACAAGCTTATTACCTCATGCTCTGCAGCCACTGCCAATGCAAAAGCAATTAACACAAAAACCAAGAAAGTGATCAGTAAAAATTTGGAACGCACTGGATACTTCAAACTATGGAAAGTTAGAAATAGAAAAGGATACAACACCAGTATGCTAAAATCTGAAAGTGTGTAAATATAACCATATGTTGCAGGGAAATCCTTATCATCATAGAAATTAATAGTGTTAGAAATAGTTTATAATGAACTAGCAAAAAAAAAAGGAAATTACATTTCATCAACAGAAACCATTGAAGAGGTAGAACGTTACTATGAATTTTCCTCTTCTTTATTGTCAACACCTTCAAGTACATCATTTAACTAAACAAACACAAAACATAAATTAGTAAAAATTTCAGAGATTATTAAGTAATTCTGACATTGTTTTAAGAAATAAAATACCTTTGTAGAATCACTTAGCCTCCTTGTTTTGTGATGCCATTGGTTTATGGCATGTTTCCTGATGCATGACAGAATTTCAGTAGAAAACTAGCTTCACTTAAGCAGCTGATGATTATTGATTAGGTGAAGGAATATTATCCATAATATAACTTAATTGATTCATAGGCAGTAAGACTTAAGAAATACTATTTTTAGGAATTTAATTCCAGCACCTAACACTAATCAATCCATACAGAAATATCCACAGAACATGATTGTGTTGCAGCTCTTAATCCTGTTCAGCAATCTTGACCGTAGTGCAGATATCTTAAATTTATTTAAGCATCCACCATGACAGATATTTAAGACTACAAGAAAGAAAGGATAGTGGGCAAGCATAAGGTATAAAACAATGATTACCTTATCATCACCTTGCTTAAAATCAAAAGCTACTGGTCCATCTGTTGTTCCAGAAGCAAATGAAAATCCCATTAGCTTCAGTGCATTGATTATTAACTCAAAACTTCAATAACAAAAAGATGTTGGGAGAATTACCTCAGTGCAATTCAGAGTGACTCTTCAAAATCAGGACGAGAGTAACCTCTCAAGTAACCTATTCAAAATCATACCATGGTTCTTAAAACATAATAAAATAAATATTATTTAGCTGTTATGTTAATGATAGAAACACAAAATACAAAACAAATTGAAAGCATTATAACATATAGACAAACTCAACGATTTTTGCACATCCACAACCTCTAGCAACCCCTGAACCAAAGAATAATAAAAAAGTTGAGAAAAACTTATCTTCAAATTCTAAATATAATCTTCTTAAGGATAGACAAAAGGACGTTTTACCTGCAAGAACACTTTGTATGTTGTCCAGTATAACATGCAGAAAAGTATTTCAATAATATACACCAGAAAATTTTAGAAAATTACCTTTACAGCAGCCAATGAAAGTAGTTTGTGAGAGGCTATATATGCAATATCTGAATTTTCTAATCTCTTCTCCACAAAATAAATGACTTCACTGGTTATCAATTCAAAACCAACTCATTAAATTAAACTATTAGAGGGGGAGGGGTAAACCATAAGAATACCATACCATAAAGGGGAAAATGAGAAAAATGGTAACTCAAAGAGCTTGCCTTTGTTGGAGAAAACAATAAGAGCGACTTCAGCATCACACAACACATAGATCTCATGGGCTTTCTTGAGCTAATCAAACACAAATTAAATATTAAAACAAGTATTTATTCTTAAGTTTCTACTCCATTAGTAACTAGCTAGAATAAGGACAGTCTAATCTAAACATTGACCTATATGTCCCACACTATCATTTGTCTAGTAGCACTACATATATAAATATATTATTCCAAAACAGAGCAGGTTAACAAACACGAAAAAGAGAAAATCAAAACCCATCAAGCCAATGGCAAACATAAAGACAACAAGGCTAGAAACAAAGCAGTCATGGAGGCTCTCATTGCAAGGATCTTTGCTAAGTTACCACCATCAAACCGAGTTAATTTTGGCGTGGTAAAATCCCAATTCTGACAATACATATGATCTGAAGTATTGTACATAACATATAGCCAAAAAGGTAAATGTTTTCAATTTTCTTATAGCTAGACTAATTTATACAAGTCCTAAGAAATATGGAACATAAATTATTAGAATTACAGATACAAAGGACAATTACTGAATTCAGCATAAATGATCTATCATGTATATTAAGCAAGTAACAAAGCAAAATACAGAACATGGGTTATTTCAAAGGAACGCTTTCACTTGTGAGTAAAAATGACAACCTCCTTAAGACAAATACCATGGTATAATGCTCAAACAATAACTATATTACTAATTATCAAGACACTAAAGAGCAGAATACCAACAATGGTAGCTCCACAATGCAACCTAGCTGAACTTGAACACTTCTTACCATCAAATTTACCTGAACTTGGTGCTGGTGCATATGCCTCTGCCTTAGAAGGAGTAGAAGAAGAACCAACCATCAGGATATCTCCAACCGAGCCACAATCGTGGCTGTCGCGCACACCGGTGCGTCTTCCTCCTCCCCGCAGTCAGATCGCCAGATCAGTGCTTCCACCAGCCCTACCATCGCCACCGTGCGACCTGCTTCTCCCCTCTGGCAGCGTCATTGTGCGTTCCTGAGACCATCATCGTGTGCGCGCTCCTCTCCATCTCCCCCATCGGGCTCGTCGCGTGCATCACCTCTCAGCCGCTCACCTCGTTGCTGCTTCACAGTGGCACTGCTGCTTGAGCTCCACACCGTCGCGTCTCCGGCGTGCTGTAACGCCACCACCAAGAGTGGTTCACCTCTATACCCGCCTACCATGTCTCTATCCACTATCTTTTGTCCCCTAAATCCCAAATGAACCCTAATGGAAATGGTTGGGTGCGTGTGTGAAATTCTAAAAAACTAATTAACGCGGTTCCGAAAATGAACCGCGTTAATTGGTATTTGCAAGTTTTTTAATCCGGTTCAAATTGAGAACCGTGGTAATTATTTATAAAAGTTAAAGAAAAATAAAAGTAAAAACATAATTTTAAATCTATTACCGCGGTTAAAATTCGGAACCGCGGTAATTTATTAGATTCTTCTCTTTTACCACGGTTTCTTAATGTAACCGAGCTAATTTTGGCGTGATAAAAGCCTATTTTTGGCATAGTGAATGGAGAAGCTGTCACCTTGCTCCAATCCTAGCTCTGCCTTTGTCGTCTCTCTAATCTCCTTCCTGAATGCTCCTTTCTTAACCTCCTTTACTTCTTTACAAAGGGTCCTATTTATAGACTAAGGAAAGCTATCTTAAATCTGGAAGAAATCTGATTTGAAAATAGATATGAAAATAGATCTAAAAACTGATCCGCGCAGCTGCGCTTCATCTGCGCTCAGCGCATCTGCAGCACAAGAAACAGTGAGCAATTCTGGAAGTTGCGCTTCACTTGCGCTAAGCGTAGGTGAAGCACAAAACGCGTAACTGATTGCTCTGTTTATTCTTTTAAACCACTTGATCTCTTCCTGATCTTATCCTTGTTTGTTTGGCTTCCTTGTTTCCCTTTTTTTATCTGATTTTGTGTTTATTCTGCTTTTGAATTTAAACTGGGAAGTTATTTGCAGAATCCTTGTTTAAATGACAGCTAATCTTATATTTATTTGCTCTGATTTAAACTTCAAATTTGCAGATCCTCACCTCAAATAATGCTATCTTCTTTCCTCATTCAAATCTTCTCAATAATCTTCAAATTTAACAGATTTTCTATTAAAATAGCATCAAATTCAAATTCAAATCAAATAATCACAATTATTACTAAAAAGGGATTATTTTGGGGCATAAATTACTATTTTAACCTTGATAAGTGCAGTAAAAATACAAGAATTTATCATATAATTTGAACTTATCAGGAAGTTATCCCTCACTTAGAGACGAGATTGTACCTAAAATCATACACTTGTATCTTTGTCTTATCCTTGTACTTAGAATTCACTTGATGTATCCTGAGTAGTACTCAGTAACCCTCTATACAAGAAGAACAGTGGTTTAAGTTTCTAGGAAACTTAAACTTTATGTTGTAAACACTTTACGTGTCTGAGAGCCTGGAGAGGTTTGGTGGAATAAAGAATACTCGTTTGAGCCTGGAGAGGCTTGACTGTAAAAGAATACTCGTTGAGCCTGGAGAGGCTTGTCTGTAAAAGAATATTGCATGTGTTGCCTGGAGAGGCAGTTGAAAACAAAGAATACTCGTTGGGCCTGGAGAGGCCAGGTGTGTAAAGAATACTCGTTGGGCCTGGAGAGGCCAGGTTTGCAAAGAATATACATTGAGTTGCCTGGAGAGGCAGTTGAAAACAAAGAATACTCGGTTGTAATCTTGCGGGATTATTGGAAAATCCAGTGGTGGTTTGCCCTGGGACTGGATGTAGTTCACTGGGTTAGTGGGTGAACCAGTATAAATCTGTGTTAAATTCTCTCTTCTCTTACCTCTTTACTTTGCGCTGATATTTGTTTTAATCTAACCAAGGAGGGCTAAAGAAAAGAGTTTTATTAATCTGAACAGAAAACAATATTTTCTTTAAAGGGAAAATTATTTTAGAAAGGTTTTATTCAACCTTTCAAGTTACATCAGCAAGTTGCTGAACACTCCAGTTTTGGAAGGTTGATCAAATATTTTTCAAATCTGTTTTGCTTGTTTCGAAAGGTTTTCAAAAATCTGTAAAGATTATTAAAACACTATTCAACCCCCCTTCTAGTGTTTCTTGTGGCCCTAACACAGTCCAGTACATCATTACTCTTAATATGTACCTATGTGAGCACATGATATCTCATATCCATGATCCGTGAGATGTGATCATCAACGAACTCACATACTAGTCTAAATGCATCTCTTGTCCTAAGATGATACTTGACCAGGTACTATTTTAAGAATAGTTCTTCATAAGATCTCACGATCAAGTCACCTACTTGATTTCTTATGAAGTTTAAGCTTACTATTCTAAGGACAATAATTATATTCTAAAATATAATAAATGAATTGCCTTTATAAAATAATAATATGATACATGTGATGGATGTTTCAAAACATATAAGTCTCTAGTGCATATACCTAACAATCTCCCACTTGCACTAGAGACATTCAGACATAACTCTTATGCCTAATGATCTAGTGTGCCCTTCATGCTTCTGTTGCACAAGGGGTTTTGTGGTAGAATCAGCGACTGTTTCCTACTTTGAACTTTTCAGGTCACATTGCCACCATTCAAACAAAACACATAACCTGATTGCGATCTTGAATCATCTTTGTCGGTTTGGAAGCTTGCATCAGTGTAACACTTTACAAGTAGCTCTTCCTCATCTTCATATATCAAGAATGAATCCTTAGTTCTTCTCAAGTACTTAAGGATGTTCTTGACTACTGTCTAGTGACCTTCACCAGGATCAGACTGGTATCTGCTAGTCATGCTTAAAGCATATGATATTTCTGGTCGAGTACATAACATGGCAAACATGATAGACACTATAGCAGATGCATAAGGAATCTTACTCATGCGATCTCTCTCTTCTTTACTGGAAGGAGATTGAACCTTAGATAGGCTTATACCATGTGACATAGGCAAAATTCCCTTCTTAAAATCTTGCATGTTAAACCGTTTTAACACTTTATCTATGTATGTACTTTGACTTAGGCCAAGTAATCTTTAAGATCTATCTCTATAGATCCTGATACCTAACACATAGGTTGTTTCGCCCAAATCTTTCATAGAAAAACAATTTCCTAACCAAGTCTTTACAGAATAAAGGGTAGGAATGTCATTTCCTATGAGGAGTATGTCATCTATATACAAAACCAGAAAAACCACTATGCTGTCACTAACCATTTTGTAGACACAAGGTTCGTCTTCATTTTCAATGAAACCAAATTGCTTTACAGCTTCATCAAAATGAAGATTCCAGCTTCTAGAGGCTTGCTTTAATCCATAAATGGATCGTTGCAACTTACATACATTTCCAGCATTTTCAGGTATAACAAAACCTTTAGGTTGTATCATATACACATTTTCAAGAAGGCTTCCATTTACGAAGGTTGTCTTGACATCCATTTGCCATATTTCATAATCATGGTAAGCTGCAATAACAAGCAAGATCCGAACAGATTTAGCATGGAAACTGGGGAAAAAGGTTTCATCATAGTCTACACTATGAATTTGCGTGAAACCCTTTAGCCACCAACCGTGCTTTAAAGGTACTTACATTACCATCCATGTCGGTTTCCTTTTGAAAACCCACTTGCACCCTATGGGTTTTATCCCTTTGGGTGGCTCAATCAAGGTCCATACCTTGTTAGTTTACATGGAATCCATTTTAGATCTCATGGCATCGAGTCATTTCTCAGATTCTGGACTCACAAGAGTTTTTCTTGCGCTACTTGAGAGGTGCCTCCACAACACTTTGTGGTATCTGCTCTTGTTCCATTGTTGCCCCAATGCTACTATGTGGTACTTGAATTTCTTCAAGTTCTACTTTCCTCCCACTCATTTACTTAGAGAAAAATTCCGTCTCTGAGAATACAGTAGTCCTAGCGAAAAACACTTTGCCTTCGTTAGGATTATATAAGTAGTAACCCTTAGTTTCCTTTGGGTATCCCACAAATAAGCACTTATTTGATTTGGGTCCTAGCTTATCTGAAACATGGCGTTTCACATAAGCTTCACAACCCCAAATCTTCATAAAAGACATACTAGGTCGTCTCCCAGTCCATATCTCATATGGTGTCTTTATGACAGCCTTAGATGGAACACGATTTAGTGTGAAGGATGCTATTAACAAAGCATGACCCCAAAAGGAGTCGGAGAGATCAGAGTGACTCATCATGGATTGAACCATATCTAATAGAGTTCGATTTCTCCTTTCAGAAACTCCATTCCATTAAGGTGTTCCAGGAGGAGTGAGTTGAGATGTTATCCCACACTCTCTTAGATAATCATCAAATTGTTGGCTTAAGTATTCTCCACCTCTATCTCATCGAAGTGTTTTAATAGTCTTGTCAAGTTGGTTTTGTACTTCATTCTTAAATTCCTTGAACTCTTCAAAGGACTCGGATTTGTGTTTCATCAGATACACAAATCCATATCTACTGAAATCATCAGTAAAAGTGATGAAGTATTGAAAACCTCCTCTAGCCATTGTGCCCATGGGCCCACATACATCACTATGTATGAGACCAAGAAGATCACCGACCCTTTCACCTTTTCTGATGAATGGGGTTTTGGTTATCTTCCCCAATAAACAAGATTCACATGTCTCAATTGATTCAAAATCAAATGAGTCCAAATAACTATCTTGTTGGTGTTTAGATATGCATTTCTCATTTATGTGGCCTAAGCGACAATGCCAAAGACAAGTCATGTTCAAATCATTTGTTTTGACCCTCTTAGCACTTATATTATAGATAGGCACTTCAAAGTCAAGAACATATTGTTCAACTTTGCACAACCATAAACATATCATTGAAATAAATTGAACAACGATTGTTCTTTATTATAAATGAAAAACCACTCTTATCTAAACAAGAAACAGAAATAATATTCCTACTAATGGCTGGCACAAAATAACAATTATCTAATTCAATAACTAGCCCAGTTGGCAAAGTTAAATAATAAGTTCCTACGGCTAAAGCAGCAACTCTTGCTCCATTTCCGACTCGCAGGTCGACTTCGCCTTTAGCCAATGGTCTACTCCTTTTTAGATCCTGCACATTCACACAAATGTGAGATCCACATCCAATATCTAATACCCAAGATGCAGAAGTAGATAAATTGACTTCTATAACATAAATACCTGAAGTGGAAGTCTCTCTTCCCTTCTTCTTGATCTCCTCCAGGTACTTTGCACAGTTTCTCTTTTAATGTCCTGATTGGCCACAGTGGAAACATTTTCCTTCCTTAGCTATCACGCCCATAGGCTTCAAAGCAGAGGTACTAGGCTTGTCTTTGCCTTTGTCCTTTGGTTTGAAATAGGGCTTCTTGAACTTCTTCTTGCCATTGCCTTTTCCAGGTTGGACCATTAATATGGCCTTCCCTTTACCTTTATTAATGTTTTGCTCAGTTGTTCTTAACATGCTTAGCAATTCTGGCAGTGGTTTGTTAAATTCATTCATGTTGTAGTTCATGATGAATTGACTATAGTTGTCCGGCAACGATTGCAGGACAAGATTAGTGGCCAACTCTTGGCCTAATGGGAATCCAAGCCCTTTTAGGTTTTCAATGTACACAATCATTTTGAGTACATGAGCACCTACAGGACTTCCCTCTGCCAGTGTACATGATACAATGCCTTTGTGACTTTAAATCGTTTATGCCTAGCTTGGCCTTGATAAAGTCTCTTTAAATGTACAATCATATTGTACGCCTCCATGTTCTCATGCTGCTTTCAGCATTCATGGTAGCAAGCATAAGGCAACTTACATCGAGAGCATCATCCAGATGCTTCTTGTAAGCATCCTTGTCAGCTTTCGAAACAATTGCAGCGGGTGTTTCAGGAACGGGCTCTTCCAGGACATATAGCCTTTTCTCATGCCTAAGAACAATCCTTAGGTTTCTATACCAGTCTAGAAAGTTAATTCCAGACAGTTTGTCCTTCTCAAGGACAGATCGCAATGAAAGGTTTATTTATTTGTTGCCATGGTAATTATGCACGTAAGTATCATACAACAAAATTATCTAATAAGGTATTTAATTAAATATGCCTCCCACTATTTTGATTCAAAATAAGTACCCTCAATATAAAGAATCAGAAAATCCCATCACTAGATTTTCTAGTGGGCCAAGATCCATATTTCACCTAATTTTAAGTCAGCTTTGGCTGATCGCTTAAGAAAAGGTTATTTAGGTAGGAACACGCTTTCCAATTGTATCTCATACAACTCTTGGATAGTCAGGTGAATAACTCTTATTCTAATTCATGTTATGAATTAATGCCTAACTTAGTGCCTCTAGGTTCTTCAATCCTATTTAATATACCTAGTTAAGTCAAAACCCAACGACTGACAGTTGGATATTACTTTTATCCCATCGCGTCTCACTAAAATGGATAAAGGTACCCTGCTTTAGCAAACCCACTCTTCATCGATTCTAGCCTTGACGAGTGTCATTCATTGGAAGGCAAAACATGACTTAATATTAGTGCCTCTAGGTTTTTCAATCCTATTGAATATACCTGATCAAAACCCAATGGTTGACAATTGGATATCACTTTTATCCTTTCGCGCCTCACTAGTCTTGACGAGTGTCATTCATTGGAAGGCAAAACAAGCATTGAGGGATTTGATCGCTTTAATTTTATTCGTTTGTTAAACTATTTAACAAAACATACAAGCATGCATATCATGATATGGTTATGGCCTCCTATAAATACAACTCAAAATTACATCACATATATAATTTTGAAGCCTTCATCCACATGTCTCCACATGCCCTCATTGACTCCATGTCCTCTTGGTTATATTACATAATAAGAAGAAACCTCGTTTAACATACGAGGGGATAGAGATGAGAAAAGAATTACAAATAGAATATAAGAGGTAAGGCACGACACGCAGGTCGTATTTAAATTAAACAACTAAGGCCGTAACCAATCATCATCCAAATCAAACGTCCATATTGATTGAGAAAGAACGTGTGAAATGAAGTATAAAAATTTGAATAAGAAAGAATTATGACCTATAGATTTTTTTGTTCCTTGACTTATTTACCATAATCTTTCCTTGATTATTCTAAAAAAAATATTAATGATATCCATTTAATTTGTCTTTCATTATTTTACTTCTCATTTTCTTTCTATTTATCTCATGTTTTTTTATCATATTATGTATCACATCTCATACTATATTTTATCCTTCCTTATTTATAGGTTCCACCTCTTATGTGCACAATCACAATTTTCATATAAAAAATTAAGGGCTGATTTATTTGAGAAAACATTATCGGTTTTCATTTTTTAATTTTAATTATCAAAATATTTTTAGTTTTAGCTATAAAAATATTGCATTGTTTTCATTTTTTTCATGTCTTTTAAATTTTGTACAAAAAATAATGAAAATAACTTTATATTGAATTTTTCATGGATTTAATAAATACACATTGATAGTATAAATATATTTTACACTATGGTCCAATGATGTGTTGTAGCAACATTTATTGAGTTTAATAACACATGAAGTGTTATACTCATTAAATGATGTGGCAAGACATCATTGAATGGCAATGTAAATTTGTTTACATTACCAGTGTATACTAGTTAAACTTTTTTTATTTTAAGTACAAACCTTTAAAACATTAAATTGAAAATACATTGACTTCATATAAATTAAGAATAGCAATAATTATTAAATGAGTAATTAAGAACAACAATAGTTATGAGAAATTATTAAATGAGCAATAAGTTGTGTTCTTATTTAAAGGTGTTCTTATTTTAATACTTTATTTTTAAATTATTAAAAGAGTAATTAAGAATAGCAATAATTATGAGTAAAATAAAAATCAAATAACAAAGTGGATAACAACAACACTATACACTTTTTTTTACCAATGTGAGAGTCATGATTTTGCTACCTAGAGCAACATTAGGATAATAAAGTGCATTTGATGAGGAATACCATGGAACCCATGGATCATCCCAAAAGTAATAAGAGAGAGTTCTGAAAACTCAATTGATAATATTGAAAAGATACAGAATGAAAATGGTACAACAATTATTTATAGAACTATTCTAACTAAAGCTAAATTATGGTAGAATACTCAACCAATTCTAACTAAAGCTAATTATAACATAATATCAAAACTAATTTTTAAAATAGAAATAATAATTCTAATACCCAAAATCGCTGAACTGATTTGTCCTGCATCCTAGCTAGCTATAGAGCACTCAAATCTAGACAATGTTTTTATAGTGCACACCATAGCTACTGCTTCTTTCAATAGAGAAAGGGAAATGGCTAAAAAAGGAAGATGGAGGCAAAGAAAAAGGGAGAAAAGAATTGAAATGCACGAAAAGTGTCCTTTAAGTTCATGACACCCTACGTGGGGGAAAGAGGTTGAAGACAACCACCACTGCTTACTGGATTTGTTCCTTACTTAAAATAAAATCAGAAAGATGAGTTAATGCCCATGCACTCTAAGGTGGTTGTTTTTGCATTTGCGTGTTCGAGTTAATATGTTAGTTCGTCGTTTCCACAAGTAAGCAATTGGTCGGATTAGGCCATTGTCCTTTTACTCCGTTTGTTCCCTCCTAGCTAAACTAACATTGTACAGTTCAATAGTTCACAACCATTTTGAAGTTGAACAAAACATCAGTTATTGCCCAGGTATGTAATATGTGATATTCTTTTATAGCACATTAAACAATTTCTTTCATGCTTTTATCTATTAATTCCCCGTGTCATCTATAACAATTTATCATAATCAAATCAAAACCAAGTTAAATTTGATCATAAAAATTGATAGATTAAATTGGTGTTATGTTCTTACAAAGTTCTACACTTCTACTCACACATTGCATATGACAACACTTTTGTACAAAATGAAAGAAATAATTCTATAAAGGAAACAAAATGAAAGGTAGCCTGGCGGTGCCATTCCACGAGTATATATAATTAACATGAAAGTTACATAAGAATGAAGAAACACGTAACTACAACGATACCTTCTCCCAAACCCGAAAACACCACTCTCACCGTGTCACTTCTTATTAACAATCCAAAATCATTGTTTCATAGTATCTGGAGCTCTGGTCTTTCCCAATTTGGAACTATGTTTTTTTCTCACTTGACAACCCTTGCTAATTTAAAATTTTCGAAATAATACAGAATCAGTTCACATAAGCCGACACAATGCATATATAGCTAGCTAGCAAGCAAATAACACAATCCACAGTAACAACAAACCATTTGGTCGAGGCCGTACTCAACCAAATAAAATGAATTAAAGTGCAGTAGGTTGATTAACCCAAAGTCGTCTCTCTCAAGGAATCCAATTACAAATTCAGAATTTAAATCCCATAGCAACTCACACACACAAGAGGATTTTGATTGTTGTTCATACTAATTTCCTAATTTCCAAAACAGAATTTAAATTTGCAGAAAACAATTTCAGAAAAACGAATTGGTTCTCTACCTCATTCACAAATTGGATCAATCATTGGTTTATACAAAATTCCTCAATTCCTTGACAGATTCAAATTCGGATTAAGCATCCTCATTAATTTTCACACTAGAATAAAGCAAACTAGCATGAATCCTAATTTCTAATCCTTGGAATTAAGCAAACCTAGAATTCATTTCAGATTAAGCAACCTAAAATGTGAGTTAGATTCAGATTAGAATTCGAATTCCATAAAGCATGTAACTCAATTTCAAATTCAAACCTAAACATCAAGAAACTAGGAGAAGGAAAGTGAAGAATCTGTCCAAGAATTCAAGACATGAAAAACGAAATTATAACCTCAATTTCCTTTGTGAATTCAGTAGAGAAACAATCCTTGAAGCTTAGCCTTCCATTTCCATGGAGGAGAAACTCGAAAATTGAAGAAGATGAAGAAGAGGAACCAAATTCGAAAATTGCAAGAACAGAGAAAAGAGAGGGAAAGTGGAGAGTCTTTTTTTCTAAAATCTGAAAAATGAATGTAAAGTGTTCAAACTACTCAACAACACACCTATTTATAGAGCCTAAATCACTAACAATCTGATTAGGCCTTAATTGGGCCGAAATTAATTAAAACAGGCCCACAAACTAATTACAAAACTAATCAAATTCGGACTTGTGTCAGACAGCAACAGTAGGCGATTTTCAAACAGCAACTGCTCCTAATTGCTTCATGGTAATATGGTCATATTGGATATCAAATTAAAGCCTCGGAAGTTATCTTTCCAATGCCACTGGAATCTCTCAAATCGGACACCTATAGCTCCAGATATCATCAAAACAAGACAGGTAGGTCAGTAGGCTTAAAAATCCGAATTTAAACAACATTCACAATTAAAGCCCAATTAAGCCCAATTTGGTAAATTCCAATTAAAACAGTGGATTTAATAACAATTATAGTCCAAGCAAGCTAAGATTAATTATGCAAAGTGTGAATAAAAATGTGTTCATCACCATTCAAACCACCTTAAAATGGCATTACTCGACCGTATCAAATTGACAACTCATTTTTGTATTTTTTTATTATATTAATTATCACATCATTTATGTATATTTTTTATTATTTTTTATCTCTTTTTTGCTAACACCTCCAACGCCTCATTTTTAAGGTGTCAAACTATTACTTTTTGATTTTCTCTATTATTTTTCAAACTATCACTTTTTCTCTATGCATATTTCAATAAAAAGAAAGAGATAGATTTTATTGTTCCTTGACTTATTCTCCATGAGTCTTTCGTTGATTATTCTAAAAAAAGATTAATGATCGATATCCATTCAATTAGTCTTTCATTTCATTTTCCATCTCATTTTCTTTCTATTTATCTCATTTTTTTTTCATCATATTATGTATCGCATCTCATACTATTTTTTATCCATCCTTATTTATAGGTTCCACCTCTTATGTGCACAATCACAATTTTCATATAAAAAATTAAGGGCCTATTCTCAAATTTTATCATTTTTTTATTTTTATAGTTTTAATTATCAAAATATTTTCAGTTTTAGCCATAAAAATATTACATTGTTTTCATTTTTTTCATGTATTTTAAATTTTGTACAAAAAATAGTGAAACTTTATATTGATTTTTCATTGATTTAATAAATACACATTGATAGTGTAAAAATATTTTACACTATGGTCCAATGATGTGTTATAGTAACATATATTGAGTTTAATAACACATGAAGTGTTATACTCATTAAATGATGTGGCAACACATCATTGAATGACAATGTAAATTTTTATACGTTATCAGTGTTAGGTATATGCACTAGAGACTTATATGTTTTGAAAAATCCATCACATGTATCATATTATTATTTTATAAAGGCAATTCATTTACTAATTCTTTTAGAATATAATTATTGTCCTTAGAATAGTAAGCTTAAACTTCATAAGAAATCAAGTAGGTGACTTGATCGTGAGATCTTATGAAGAACTATTCTTAAAATAGTCCCTGGTCAAGTATCATCTTAGGACAAGAGATGCATTTAGACTAGTGTGTGAGTTCGTTGATGATCACATCTCACGGATCATGGATATGAGATATCATGTGCTCACATAAATACATATTAAGAGTAATGATGTATTAGACTGACCCACCTTAAGAACGTTGCATGGATTGTTACATAAGTGTCATGAACGTTTCTTAAATTGATAAATGTTATATGAAGTCATTTGACCTGAAATCACTACGATTCTTACATAAAGAATTATGTGTTTTAATTATCGTCAAACGTTGCATGTAACAAGGTGATCATAAAGTTGATTTTTGGACATATAATAAATTATGTGGTGTGGTGTGAGTGACCTAGATGGGATTTGTACCTCCTATGTAACAAGAGTTATATCTGTAGGCCTCTTGATAAAGTGAGACAGCAAAATGCATGGCCATGCTCAGGAGGATAAACATGAGATGTTTACTTTCTGTACAGTCTACTTGAGGATCAAGAAAACATAAATTGAACTATACAAGGTTGACACAATCCATGCCCTTGTGTTCAATTAGATATTTGGACAAAGGGATAGATCATATAAATTATCATAAAATAGGATTCATCAAAGTTGTTGATAATCTCAATATTTGGATAGTGATGTATTGCTAGATACCGCTCACTATTTATGATATTAAATATAAAAGGGTTTTATTTTAAATCATAACCAAATATTAAAAGCCTATTGGGTCACACGCATACAACAAGCCGCTAGGAAAAGATAATAATTCTAATTTGATTAGAATTATAACCTAATGAGCCAGGCCCATATGTGTTAGGGATAAGTGAGTGAAGGGTAAAACTCTAGCCACCACTATATAAATAGAGCATGAGATGCATTACCCTATACACACATGAGTCTCTCTTACTCTCTAAAGGCTACTAGTAGAGTTGAGGAGGGTTTCCTAGTCCGACCGTTGGCGTGGACACCACTAGAGACGTGCCTGCTATTGCCTCGTTCACAATCCTTAAAAGGTACGGCCTTTTGTTTTATAGCTTTTATGCCTTAATTCGTGTTTTCGCATTAACGATCATAACAAGGGAGGAAATCCATTTATTCCGCTGCACCCTGACCACATGCTTGATTCCCTTCAATTGGTATCAGAGCGTTGGTTTGCGATAAACACATTTAGGGTTTTAAATCGTTTGAATATGGTGATATTCTGTTTTTTTCCTATTGAAAACGCAGTCTATATGTTAAACGTTGTTATCTGCGCTTCATTTGCGCTGGGCGCAGGTGAAGCGCAGCATACAAGATTTTGAATCTGGAACCTACGCTTCACTCACGCTGAGCGTAAGTGAAGTGCAAATGAAGCGCAACTTACAGAATTTGATTCTGGAACCTGCGCTTCACCCACACTGGGCGCAGGTGAAGCGCAAGTGCGCGTTTCAGTTTATTTTGTTTCCTTTATTCATTGTTTTGTGTGCGATGTATATATATTTTATATGTTCTGGTGTTAGGGGGGTCCCTTGGAACATGAAGAGTTCATGTCTTGGGCGTCAAAGGGTTCAATTGTTGATACCTTGTCTCGACTCAAATATTGGCTGCGATAAACATACCACTTATCAATTTGCTGACAAGAGCGTATTTGAATGATACGAGGGACTTACCTGTTTACAGGTTCGTGAAGTATTCATTTGATGCGAGACACTTATTGATGATTGGTAACATTGCGTAGTGTGTTTTTCGTATACACGTTATCAAACCTCACTCAATATATACATCTAAATATATCACTTGTTTCACAACTATCTCTCTCTTTTTATTGAAATATGCATAGGGAAAAAGTGATAATTTGAAAAATAATAGAAAAAATAAAAAGGTAATAGTTTGATACCTTGAAAATGAGACGTTGGAGAAAAAGAAATAAAAAATAATAAAAAGTATACATAAATGATATGATAATTAACATAATAAAAAAATACAAAAATGAGACGTCAATTTGATAAAATGGTTTTTAAGGTAAAATGTTACCTATGTTAATAAATCAAATGTTTAAATTTTTTTATTAAAATTTACAATTATCTTCCCAAATTTTTTCAATATCGGAACTATCACTGCAACATATAACTTCGATTTGATTTGTTACCGTGCAAGTTTACATCAACTGATTTAGGTGGATGAACCTTTATCTCAAGGGTTGCACTCCACCTGCTAATTCTATTTAACACAAGCCCTTCACCGCAACTAGTCATGCATATATACCATGGGAAATTCAATTAACTAATCAAAGGGGACTTCATACACAGACGAGGACAACAAATCCTTCCTGACAAAACCATAGTTTCGAAGCACCTGATTATCAGCAAAATTCAAGGCTCTCTCCATCTCTTTCCAGCAAGTACCCCCCCCATCATAACTGGGGTTATGATCCCCACTACATGGCTGGCACCCCGTAAAGTGCGTCACAAATGGCCTCCTCTCTTTCTGTCTCAAGTAACCTTCTCTCAACTCACCATACCAAAGGGTCAGTTTCTCCGCATGCCTTCTCCTAAGACTCCTCACTTCCTCTTCCATCTTATCATACCCAACTTTAATACCCTCAAACCTCCCCTTCACGGCCACCCAATAACCCTCCAAGTCATACCCTCCCTCCAAATACGTCTTCCCACCCCATTTTCTTCTTTGCCTAAAAAGCAAATAAATCAACGAAGATTGGTCATCTGGGAGAGGAAAAAAGTTTGTCCTTGAATATGGACGTTAATATCCTTCCCCATTTCTCATAATTCAAAGTCAATGGGCCCATTTTGGACCATACATGCAACAAGTCCATAGACCACTGACAATTTCTAATGAGGAATGACCCAGCATTCAACCCGGTCCAGCTTTTATTCTCGTTATTCTCATCGTACACCAAGTTAGCCCAACCATGAACCACGAGATTGTGGGCCTTGTAACGCTCTAATGGAAGCTTGAATTCCATGTCAGTGAACACCGCATCCGCATCCATCCACCAGATCCATTCAACTTCCGGGTGGGCCAGCATGGCGGATCGGATTACAGGAAGCTTGGCCCAATAAGAGCCCATCTTAGGGTGTAGGTGCAGGTTGTTGTACAACACCTCAATGCCGTGGATTCTACAATAATCCACTTTGTTCTTAAAACATCTTAGAAGCAGGTGGTCGCCGATGCTGTTCTTGCACGGCGACGGTTGCGACCCCGTGATTAGAAGAATCCGGTCACGTTCCACGGCGGCGAATTGAGGATGAAGCCGCAGCCATTCGCTTCGTTTCTCGTCCCAGTTCTTCAGGGGTTTCTCGATGGAGTAACTGAGTTGTGGGTCGTCGTAGAAGGTCTTTTCGGGAGGGTCGAGGACGACGTCCGAAGTGGTTGTGTTGCGGTTTGGTGGGTGGTTTATGGTGGGACCCAGGTGGATTAGAGTGAGTTGGTTCCTTGAGGACCACAATGCCCAAAGTAGGAGAATGAAGAGGATTCCCCTGAAGAAGTGAAACCCACCAACACTATTGGGGTTTGGGAGTGAGCGTGCTCTATTTTGCTTTGCCATTGTCATTTGCGAAGTTTGCATAATTGCATTGGTAGAAAGAGTGTTATAGGAATATGTAACTGCAAATCTGATGCGTTATTGTGTTGGCAGGCCATTGTTGAGCCAAGTTTGGAAGGATCTCTCTATGAATGGCGTGAGGAGATAGACTTTGCAATTTCGCATTTAATTTCATAAGTACTTATCATGATGGGGTTTCAATGATCGCAGGGCTATATGTTGTGTTTGTGTATATATATATCAATAATGCGTTTTCAATTTGCTTGCCAATTTGGCCTTTCTTAATCTGGGCAACACTTTAATATCCTATAAATGTCATTAGAAAGTAAAAAAAAAAATGCACTTAAGTGAAAATAATAATTTTTTTACAGCAAAACACATTGCATTCCTTTAATAGCATATATCGAAATTGAATGCAGACAAAACGTTTACGATTTTAATATATTATGTTGCCAGATACATATATTAGTATCACAGTTTTTATACTAATATAATATAATCATTTATTACATCATTAAAAGACTTTGCATTCCTTAATAGCATATACCGAAATTTTTGGGTTTTTGATAACATTAATCCCAGCCTTAATGATATTTCCATTTTTATCACAATTAAATTTTCCCTCCCACCTATCTTTTCTATAAAACACACTTAACCGAATTACACATGCCAATAAAAATTATTAAAGTTAGTATTTTATTTTATTGGAGTTTTTAAAAAATAATTTAACTTTATAGTTTTACCTTATTTAATATCATTAACTAACTTCACTGTTATTTAATAGTTGTAAAGACATTAAAGTTACTAAGAGTAAATAAAAATAATAATAATAAATATGTTGCATTGAAATTGTAAAATGACTTATAAAAAGGATCACAAAAACTTGTAAGAAGTGTCTTATAAAAAAGACTAAAATGAGTATTAAATACTTTACATTAAGGCTAAATATGTTTTTGGTAGGGGTGTTCGTGGTTCGGTTTAGATCGGTTTTGAGGCAAAAATCACCTGATCTGATCATTGTAATTTTATCATTTCATCATCCGATCGATTTTGATATTTTTTCAAATTTGATCCAATTTAAATTGCATTGCATTTGATCGGTTTTCAATTTTTTTAAGAGATAACAAATATTAGATAAAAGTGAAAAAAAATATGAATGGTAATAAATATTTTTTTATTAGAATTTATGTATATATATTAAAATAAATATAAAATTATATGAAAAGAAGGACAAGAGACATTAAAACTAATTTAAAATTAATTTAAATGGATATATTTATAGAAATATTAACAAGATATTAAATAATAAAATCATAAAAAAATATTAGTATAAGTATTGTTATAAATATAGATGTATACAAATATAAAATATGAATATTTTATAATTAATGGTATATCTATATATAAGTTCGGTTTGGATTGTATCGGATCGGTTTTCAACATAGGATCCGAAAACCAATTCAATCCATAAAAAAATGATTTTTTCAGTTTTGAGTATTTTGAATTTCGGTTTTTCGGTTCGGTTTATGCGGTTTGGATTGGATTGAATTTAATATGAACACTCCTAATTTTTAGTACTTGTAAAATACATGATTTAATTTAGTCCCCGTAAAAAAATATTTTGATTTTGGTCCTTATAAAATAAGAAATTTTTAAAGTTGGTCATTGACGCCTTTAGCACTCACAAAATCATCAAGATTCATATATTTTGTGAGGAATGAAATCAAAAATAATTTTTTTTACAATAATTGAAATTAAAGTGGATGTCTTTTACATGGACTAAAAATTATTTATAAGGATCAAAATGTCACATTTTCTTATTTTCTTAAAACTAAAAGCAATTTTTTTTTCAAGGATGAAAACCAAATTGAGTGTATTTTACAGGAATAAAAGCATATTTTAGCCCTACCTGCATTAATAATTTTATTAATAAATTAAATTTTAATTTGATATTTTTATGGTTATTTTACCCTACTAAAATGTTGCAATTGATACCAATGAATAGGTGAAGTGGCACATGTTTGATTCTTTTGAGCAATGACGTCTCAGATTCAAGTATTGTGGAAACAAGCCCCATTAAGAGAGCTGATTTCACCATGATGTAAATATCCTCAATAACTCGCACGAAAAAATCTTGTGACTCACACCCAAAAAGTTGCAATTAATAAAAATTACACAATTTACTTGTGCCTTTAAATATTCTATTGCCAATTTTAGAATTAATTCAACAAGTATAGTACTAGTGTGTTTTATAAGAAATATCATATAAAGTTACTCTATTTTTTAGCATAAAATTATTAAAATACCTTTTTTAAAAAGTAAAGACTTTATGGAAATAATTGTAAGTTATAAGTTCTATTTAAATATTTTATAGAACTTTAAGTACTTACAAAAAGTTGGCCCTACATATCTTTGGCCAGGACCATGGATTTACATCCTATACCCAATTTTTACCTGGATTTTCTTTTATTTTTTAATTCTGAATTTTTTATTTTTTACTCTCTTATATTTTTCTTTACACCTTATTTTCCTTCCTTTTTCTTTATTTTTTCTTATCACATCACTTATAAATCTTTCATTTTTTCTATCACTTTTTTCTTTCATTATATCCATATTCTCCTACACCTATCATACTCCAAAATTGGAATGTGAAAAAAATCATTTTTAATTTTTGTCTCATAAGATTTTCATACTCTTTCATTGTAAAATTAATTATTAACTTTTATTGATTCTCAACTAGCAGTATTTTTATGTGCATTTAGATGTAAATTTTACAATACTGTGAAGTTGTTTTTACTTATTTTTGCTAACTTTAGTAATTATAACACTTTTGTAATTACTTTATGTCTGTTTGATCTACCGTTAGATAAAATTGATTTTAAAATTAATAGTTGAAAACAAGCTATGCTAAGTTACAATACATGTTTAACGGAAGTGATTTGATTCCAATTCTTCCAAAATCAATTTTTCATTGTTGAGATGATATTCCAAATATGCACTTCATGTTTACTTGTTTAGGTGTACCACTAAGTTCTTGTGTTGATATTTGTAGGAGTCACAACGCTAAATTATTGAGTGATTGCTTGTTCAAACATTAGCACATTGCACGTTCAAGTATGAGTTGTTCAAATTCTCAAAATAATAATAATAATAAGTGCTAATCCATAAAATTTGGAAAATCCAAGGTGTTAGAGGCTGAAGGGAGCTATGCGTTTAGAGACATAGCTAGGAAGTGGAGACTTGATTATCACCATCGTTAAACCTTGATTTCTATTTAGCTAAATCTCATTTAGTTAGGGGATGATGTAATTACTTGGAATGCTTGTTCTAATCTTTAATAATTTAATTTGATGTAATTTTGGTTAGTTCATGTGCTCTTTCCCATGCTTAATGCTTCCTTGCATGCTTATGATGTTTTGAGTAGGTTTTCAATTGGAAAATTAGGGATTACTTGTGTTTGGTGTTAGAAAAATATTTGAGCTCTATTTTCTCATGGTTTAGGGACCTGAGTTTGGTGGCGACGGAGTTGAGTTGTGGGTCACTGTTTGGGATGGGGATTATGAAAGAGCATAAACCCCAAACGATAAGAAGAGCTGGCATTGCTCCTACGAGGAAGAAGCAACCGCTGAGAGCCATATGAAGGATTTGTTTCTTGAACCGAATCTTGCCATGGGTGGTGAATTGTGATAGTGTGTGAGCTATAGTGATGCCATTTTAAGGTGGTTTGAATGGTTTATTGTTACTGTGGATTGTGTTGCTTGCTAGTTATAGCTATATATGCATTGTGTCGGCTTATGTGAACCGATTCTGTATTATTTCGAAAAGTTTAAATTAGCAAAAGTTGTCAAGTAAGAAAAAAACATAGTTCCAAATTGGGAAAGGCCAGAGCTCCAGATACTATGAAACAGTGATCTTGGATTGTTAATAACAAGTGACACGGTGAGAGTGGTGTGTTTCGGGTTTGGGAGAAGGTATCACTGTAGTTACGTGTTCCTTCATTCTTATGTAACTTTCATGTTAATTATATATACACGTGGAATGTCACCTCCAGGTTACCTTCATTTTGTTTCCTTTATAGAATTATTTCTTTCATTTTGTACAAAAGTGTTGTCATATGCAATGTGTGAGTAGAAGTGTAGAACTTTGTAAGAACAGAACACCAATTTAATCTATCAATTTTTATGATTAAATTTAACTTGGTTTGATTTGATTATGATAAATTTTATAGATGACACAGGGAACTAATATATAAAAGCATGAAAGAAATTGTTTAATGTGCGATAAAAGAATATCACATATTACATACCCGGGCAATAGCTAATGTTTTCCTTAACTTCAAAATGGTTGTGGACTATTGAACTGTACGAAGTTAGTTCAGCTAGAAGGGAACAAACAGAGTAAAAGGACAATGGCCTAATATGACCAATTGCTTACTTGTGGAAACGGCGACTAACATCTGAATTGGAACACGCAAATACGAAACAACCACCTTAGAGTGCATGAGCATGAACTCATCTTTCTGGCTTTATTTTAAGTAAGGAACAAATCCAGTAAGCGGTGGTGGTTGTCTTCAACATCTTTCCCCATATAGGGTGTCGTGAACTTAAAGGACACTTTTTTCGTGCATTTCAATTCTCTTCTCCTTTTTTCTTCCCCTCTATCTTCCTTTTTCAGCCATTTCCCTTTCTCTATTAAAAGAAGCAGTAGCTACGTGCGTGCACTATAAAAACATTGTCTAATTATATTTGAGTGCTATGTACCTAGCTAGGAAGCAGGATAAATCAGTTCAGCAATTCTGGGTATTAGAATTGTTATTTCTATTATGAAAATTATTTTTGATATTATGTTATAATTAGCTTTAGTTAGATCTGATTAAGTATTCTACCATAGTTTAGCTTTAGTTAGAATGGTTCTATAAATAATTGTTGTACATTTTTCATTATGTATCTTTTGAATATTATCAAAGGAGTTTTTAGACTCTCTCTAGTTACTTTTGGGATGATCCAAGGGTTCCATGGTATTCCTCATTAAATGCACTACATTATCCTAATGTTTCTTATTTTCATAAGTAGCAAAATCATGACTCTTATATTAGTAAAAAAATGTGTATATTGTTGTTGTTATCCACTTTGTTATTTGATTTTTATTTTACTCATAATTATGTTATTCTTAATTTCTCTTTTAATAATTTAAAAATAAAGTATTTAAATAAGAACACCTTTAAATAAGAAACACAACTTATACATTTGGCCTTTCTTAATATGGGCAACACTTTAATATATTAATAATGCGTTTTCAATTTCCTTGCGAATTTGGACAATTTAATATCCTATAAATGTCATTAGAAAGTAAAAAAAAAAAATGCAACTTAAGTGAAATAATAATTGAATGCAAACAAAACGTTTACGATTTTAATATGTTATGTTGCCAGATACATATATTAGTATCAAAGTTTTTATAGTAATATAATATAATCATTTATTGCATCATTTAAAAGACTTTTCATTCCTTTAATAGCATATACCTAAATTTTAGGGGTTTTGATAATATTAATCCCCCAACATTAATGATATTTTCATTTTTATCACAAATTAAATACTCCCTCCGGTCCTTTTTATAAGACACTTGTTAGAGAATTACACAGACCAAAGAAGTAGTTTAAGTGGTTAATTTTATTGGTCTCATAAAAAAATAATACACTCCATTTTTACCCCTATTTAATATTATTAGTATATTCTCTCACTAAATAATTGAGATTAAATTCTGCACTAAATATAGTATTAATTCTCACTATCACTTGTATTGGAACACACAAATGTATATGCAAAAGTGCAAAGGTTTAACTCTCTCTTGGCCACCTATGTAACAATATTTATAATACCTCGTTAATGAACAATTAGAAAAATACATCATGGAAGAATTTCATAAGGGTAAATCAGGAAAAAAATTAAATGATTCATAGAGATTATCAAGTGTCTTATAAAAAGGACCGTTAATATCTTCTAAACGGTGCCTTATAAAAAGGACCGGAGGGAGTATTAAATACTTTACATTAAGGCTAAAATATATTTTTAGTATTTATAAAATACACCTGATTTAATTTTAGTCCCTTGATTTTGGTCCTCGCAAAAATAAGAAATTATTAATTAAGGTCGGTTCTTGACGTCTTTAACATTCACGAAATCACCAAAATTTATATATTTTGTAAGGGATGAAATCAAAAATAATTTTTTTTTATAGTGACTAAAATTAAAGTGGATGTATTTTACAGGAACTAAAAAGTAATTACAAAGATTGAACTGTCACATTTTCTTATTTTCTAAGAATCAAAAGCTAGAAAAAAGAAATATTTTACAAAGATGAAAATCAAATTGAGTGTATTTTACAGGAATAAAAAACATATTTTACCCTTACATTAATAATTTTATTAATAAATTAAATATTATTTGATATTTTTATGATTATTTTAGCCTCCTAAGAAGTTGCAATTGATATCAATGAATAGCTAGGTCATGAAGTGGTACATGTTTGATTTCTTTAAGCAACATTTCAGGTTCAAGTCTTGTAAAACAACCCCCATTGAGAGAGCTAGTTTCACCATGATGTAGATGTTTCCAACAATTCCCATGGAAAATATTCATAACTCACACCAAAAAACTTACAATTGATAAAAATTACACACATTTATTTTTTCTTTTAATAATTCTATTGCCAATTTTAGAATTAATTGAACGAGTATAGTACTAGTGTGCTTTATAAGAAATATCATATTAAAGGTACTCTATTTTTTAGTATAAAATTATTAAAATACCTTTTTTAAAAAGTAAAGACTTCGTGAAAAAAAATTGTAAATTATAAATTCTATTTAAAGACTTTATAAAATTTTAAGTACTTAAAAAAAATTGGCCCGGCATATCTTTGGCAAGGACCATGGATTTACATCATGTACTTTTTGTACGTTCGGGATGATCTCGGTATAGAGGAGAACGGAGTTGTATGCTTCAGTTGCGGCGGGGTACCTGCAACAGGACTCTGATGCTCAAGTTAACTTGGAAATATTTTGTTTAAATCTAGGTTAGGCCCTCAAACCTGAGTAGGCGATTATATATATAGCTCTATGATGTGTACAGATGGTTGTTAAGCCATTTTGGCCATTAATGTTGTTGGTTACGCGCGTCGAATTAATTGACAACCACGCGCCAAACGTCAGTGCCTTATATCTCGGACGTCGTCATGTTGATGTCAGTTATATCTGAGATGTGCGTTTTTCAGATGGATGTCGACCTGGCCGAGGTCCAAAACATTTCCCCCCCCATAGATAGTCAAAAGTTCGAACTTTGTTAAGGCCATCTTAAAGCCATTCTTGGTCGTAGTTGTCGACCATTGATCTCGTGTACGCGTTTGGGCTGAATTTGGGATGCCCCTTTTGAGTAAATGGACCTGGACCATTGCTTCGAATTTAAAAGGATCGACAACATTCCTTAATTGTTCGTCTTTGAAAGTGTGTCTCCTGAGTGCCCCTCTCTGTGTTCCAGTCAATTGACGATGATTCTCCCGGTGGTTGCATGCCTTTTGAGCCCAACAACTTGCATCTTCTAAGGTATTGCCCTCTTCATCTCTGTTTTTGTAAAATCGTGAACCAGTTCCTTAGTGTATCCCCATTTGATTTTAGGCCTTCCTACCCATGGATGATACCGCAAAAGTTGTTGGACAAGTGGCCTCACTAACTTAAGAGGGGGGGTGAATTAAGTTATTCGAGACTATATAATCTTTTCGATTAATGAATTATCTTTCCCTAATTATACTTAAAAAGTTCTTTTCAAAGATGAAGAATGAATGTTAATGCTTAATATAATGAAATTGTAAATGCAATAAGTAAGGTAGAGTTAAGGGAAGAGAGATTGCAAACACAATTTATACTGGTTCGGCCAATCCACTTGCCTACGTCCAGTCCCCAAGTACATACTTGAGTTTTCCACTATTTGTAAAATCCTTTTACAAAGTGATGAATCCTCCAACACCTTGGAACCCTTCCTTGTGTTGAGAACCACCCACATACAAGAGAGGCGCCCTCTCTTCAATCACACAGTAACAGAATTGAATTGGTACAAGTTAACTCTCTTTTTAGAGTAGAAATTACAATTTGAAGAACCTATAAGAGATCTTAATGATTTGCAAGTGTTTGGCACAAGATGAATCAAAGTGATTTCAAAATATAGTTAATTCACATGAGGAAATCTGCTTGAATTTCGAAATTGAGACAAATATATATAAGGATGAAGATGAAACATTGTAATCCTTGATTAAAAGTCATGTCTCTTCAAGAATTTCAAAAACAGAACACTGGTAATCGATTACAGGTTTTGGTAATCGATTACACAGTTCAGTTTTGCGAACAGTTGTGCCTGAAATATCAAATTTGAATTTCCTGCACTCTGGTAATCGATTACAGGTTTTGGTAATCGATTACACAGATCAAAATTTTTTAAATTTACGATCTGGAACATGTGGTAATCGATTACACATGTTGGTAATCGATTACCAGTTCAAAATTTTTGATCTTTGAACTGATTTTTACTTTACAAAATATTTTCTTTAATTTCTTTTTCAGTGCCAAGTTACTTGCAATTGTTAAGAGCTTTTTTGACATTTGTCTAATCAATTAAGCTTTAAACTAATAACCTTGATTGCTTAACTTGACTTGACCTTGACTTGAATTTGTTCTTCTTGACTTGACCTGAATTTGTTCTATGCTTTGAACTTGTTAATCTTCCTCTTTTCTTTCATTCTCATTTGGCATCATCAAAACCTACAAACCATCATCTACAATCTCCCCCTTTTTGATGATGACAACCATCATTTAAGGGAAGAATGAAAAACAAGAATTTTTGCAAGATAGTAGCGATCACTCCCCCTTATTCTCCCCCTTTATGTTTGTCTTTTTAGAATGCTTGAAAACTTTTAGTAGGAAATTTATACAAGATTAATTTTATTGCCAATTTCAAACAACTTGCCAAAATGTTGATTTCAAAATTGCAAGAACTGAAAAAATATCATTTTCTCATTTTAAAAAAAATGCTATTGTCTCATGTTCCCTCATTTTCTTATGTTCCCTAATCTCTCCCCCTTTGGCATCATCAAAAGCAATTATAGGCATCACAAAAAAACAGAATAGACCAATATGTCAAGCATCCATGCATATCAAACCAAGCAAAGTAAACGAAATAGAGTATGGAACAAAGTATGCAGTAGGGAACCTATCTAAAGCAACATAGAGAAATAAAGCAGTCAGTAGTAGCCAAACCAAAGTGGCGAAATACGAAACAGAGAAAGTAAATAGTCAGTGCCAAAATACACGGCAGGTCAAACAAAATAAGAATGAAGTCTATGGTGTAGCATCACCACCGGAATCACCCTCTAGTCTGGTAAGGCGAGAATCCAAAGCGTCAAAACGCTCGTCAACATGTAGGCGGAAGTTGCGAATCTCATCCAAAATATCAGAAAGGATAGCAGAAGAAGCATCCCGAGGTGGTGGAGAGGGAGTGCGATCATCAGCATGTATGGCATCCCGTTTGCTGGCCCATTCACCATCAAGAGTCTTTTGATAGCCAAAAGAGTAAATTGCATTAGCACCAATAGCGTTCGACCTCTTGATAGGGAGCGTGTTCTCATTGGTGAATGGAACATGGAAATGAGTCAGAATCTGAGTGACCAAGTAGGCATAGGGAAGATGGGCAACAACACCCCGGGCTTTGGTCATGTGGTGACGAATTAGATTAGCTCAGTTGATAGGTCGTCCCGTTAGTAGTGCCCACATTAGTATCAGGTCTTCCTTTGTGGCTTGGGCCAAGTTGGTAGGACGAGGCAGCAGGATGCGAACAATGATGTAATGCATGATTCGACAATCAAATTTGAATGAGCCAGCAAGTAAACGATTTTGTTCTAAATCAGCATGTTCATGGCTAATCATCCTACGGGCTGCTTCAATATTAAAATCTAAATCCCATTCTTCTATCATGGAACCCTCAAAGTTGGCACCATCACTGCTTAGTTTGGTTAAGGTATAAAACAAGGATTGATCAATTACAATAGGAATGCGTTTCACTTCAGTATGAATTACTCCATCCCTAATTTGCAAGTTACTATAAAACATTCTAACTAAGTCAGGATAAATTGGGGTTTTTATGGACATGAAATCTAACAATCCACAAGCCCTAAATCTTTCATAACAGGCAAAATTCTCATCATCAAAAAAATCTCTTTCAAGGTGCTTAGGGTCTATGAGCTTTCTAGTTGAGAAGGATGTGATATACCTAAGATGTTGCTTGTTGGAAGAAAACAGAGTGGGTTGAGGAATGCTTGCGGCCGCCGGAGGGTCGTCGGAGGTGTTCCGGCGTGGCGTTTGAGAGGTGGAGCGGCGTTGGCGTTTGGACGAATCATCCATTTCGAAAATCCAATCGGTGCAAAGTGTAGAGGAGGAAGAGAATGCAACAAACGGGACGTGATTTCGTGAAGAAACGAGAGAGATATGGGGATTTGAAGGAGAAGGAGTTAGGGGTTAGGGTTCGCACAGTAGAGAGAGAGAACGGAGGCCATGAAGAGAGAGAAAAGAAACTTGAGTTTTTATAGTAATCTCCGTCTGGTAATCGATTACCGTTAGTGGTAATCGATTACCCACGTTTCCAGGAAGAGAGAAATTGCCTAGGTAATCAATTACGGGTATATTGTAATCGATTACAAAATAAAAACCTCTCTGGTAATCGATTACTCGTATATGGTAATCGATTACACTGATACAATCTCTCTGGTAATCGATTACTCCTCAGTGGTAATCGATTACACGGATAAAAACTCTCTGGTAATCGATTACGGGTATATTGTAATCGATTACACAGTGGCCAGATTTCACATTTTGAGTTTTTAAACCCCTGTTATTTCTAGAAATTTTCTACAAATCTATGTTGGAAACATCTATAATACCTAATTCTCTCCTAATTGTAAAGAAATTATCCTTAGGTAACGGCTTAGTAAAAATATCTGCAAGTTGTTGTTTAGACTCTATAAATTCTAGAACACAGTCTCCTTTTTGAACATGATCTCTAAGGGAATGATGTCTAATCTCAATATGCTTGGTTCTAGAGTGTAGTACAGGGTTCTTGGATAAATTGATAGCACTTGTATTATCACAACGAATTGGGATATGATCTATAGTTAACCCATAGTCTGATAATTGTTGTTTCATCCAAAGAATTTGAGCACAACAACTACCAGCAACAATATACTCTGCTTCCGCAGTGGATAATGCAACACTGTTTTGCTTTTTACTATGCCATGATACTAATGCAGATCCTATAAAATGACAAGTACCACTGGTACTTTTTCTATCAGTTTTGCATCCCGCAAAATCCGAGTCAGAATATCCTACTAGACTAAAAGGCATATGTTTAGGATACCATAAACCTAAGTTAACAGTTCCTAACAGATATCTCATAATTCTTTTTACAACACTCAAATGGGATTCTTTAGGGTTAGATTGATATCTAGCACACAAGCATACACTAAACATTATATCAGGTCTACTTGCAGATAAATAAAGAAGGGATCCAATCATACCTCGATATTGCTTTATATCTACTGACTTCCCATCTTTGTCTTTATCCAAGTAGCAAGCAGTACTCATAGGTGTAGCCATATGTTTAGCGTTTTCCATTCCAAATTTCTTGAGAAGTTCTTTGCAATACTTACTTTGGTTGATGAAGATACCATTTTTGGTTTGCTTAATTTGTAATCCAAGGAAGAAATTTAATTCTCCCATCATAGACATTTCAAACTCATTATTTTTCCAATTCCCAAGATTTTGCCTTTGTTGTTATCTCCATATGTAACATGTCCACTATTCTTTGGTGTGATGTCCATAAGCTTTGAACTATCCCCGGTCATGTACTTGGAGCATCCATTGTCAATGTACCAAGTATGCTTCACGGAATCCTACAAGTCACAAATTATTTAATTTAGGTACCCAAACTTTCTTTGGGTCCTTGATGCTAGTTTTCACCAAAGATCCTTTAGGGATCCAAACCATATTTTTAAGATTTGCAGCATTCTTTCTAAAATAACAGTTTGATGCACTATGACCCTTCTTTAAAAAGCATGTTAAGAATGGAGAACTGGAAGGTTGAGTCGAGATAAAGAAATTTTTATAACTCTTTTGTTGAGTTTGAGGATTGTATCCTAATCCTGCTTTCTCAAACATACATCTTTGGTTTCCTAAGATGACATCCAAATTATTTTGCCATAAGTGAATTTTGAAAGAATAGTATTTAACTTTTTAATTTCCTCTTGATGTTTTAGACATGATGTGCATGGATGAGTTTGCTTAATCTTTTCTAAATCAATAATGAAACATAAATTTTCATTTTCAGAATTCACTACTTTAAGTTCATTTTTAAGATTTTCCAAATCTTCATTTAATTTAGAAATTTCTTTTTCAAGTTTTGTAGTAGTTTTCTTATATGATGAAACTAGTTTTGCTAACTTAAATGATTCTTATGTAAATCATTAAATGCTTCTTGTAATTCATCAAATGAGATAGATGCATCATTGTTAGAAGATGTTACCTCTTCTTCACTTTCGCAATCTTTGGCCATAAGTCCTAGGTTGACTGTTTCATTTTCTGAGTCACTGGAACTTAGATCATTGTCATCCCATGTAATGTAGGCTTTCTTTCCTTTCTTATCTTTGAAGGTTTTCTTGTTTAATTTCTCTATTCTCTTCTTGTATATAGAGCAATCCATTCTTAGATGTCCTGGTTGGTTGCATTCAAAGCATTTTTGTATTGATTGAGTATCTTCTCCTTTCTTCTTTGTGTTAGATATAGGTCTTCTTCTATTGTTTCTGTTTCTTAGAAACTTGTTGAATCTTTTGACAAAGAGGCTGAATTCTTCGTCATCATCCAAATCTTCATCTTCTATGATCTCTTCTTCTTCATGGATAGATGATGATGAAGCTTTAAGGGCGATGCTTTTCTTACTTCTATCATTTTCTTCATTTTGATTTAGTCTTGTCAACTCCAATTCATGTTCTTGAAGTTTCCCAAAGAGTGAATGAAGAGACATAGTTGTAAGATCTTTAGATTATGCAATCGCGGTCACCTTTGGCTGCCATTGCCTATTCAAACATCTTAGAACTTTGTTAATTAAATCTTCATTTGGAAAACTTTTTCCTAATGATGCAAGATGATTAACAATATGAGTGAATCTCTTTTGCATGTCTTGAATACTTTCATTTTGATTCATTCTAAATATTTCATATTCATGTGTGAGAGTGTTTATTCTAGATCTTTTTACATCACTAGTTCCCTCATGAGTCACTTCCAAAGCATCCCACATCTCTTTGGCACTCTTGCAATTTGAGACTCTAAAATATTCGTCTATGCCTAATGCAGATGTGATTATGTTTTTGGCCTTTAAGTTATATTGTACTTTTCTTTTATCCTCCTCACTCCATTGATCCCTAGGTGTTATCTTAATTTCATCTCCTAGTTGCATTGAAGGAACAAAGGGTCCATTTTCTATAGCATCCCAAATGTTTAGATCAATAGATTCTATAAATATTTGCATCCTAGATTTCCAATAATGAAATCCTTCTCCATTAAAAACAGGGGGTCTATTGAAAGAGTTTCCTTCACCGAAAAGAGAGTTGGATGAGGCCATACTTAATCTTGAGGCTTCTAATCCTTATACAAGATGCAAGCTCTGATACCACTTGTTGGACAAGTGGCCTCACTAACTTAAGAGGGGGGGTGAATTAAGTTATTCGAGACTATCTAATCTTTTCGATTAATGAATTATCTTTCCCTAATTATACTTAAAAGTTCTTTTCAAAGATGAAGAATGAATGTTAATGCTTAATATAATGAAATTGTAAATGCAATAAGTAAGGTAGAGTTAAGGGAAGAGAGATTGCAAACACAATTTATACTGGTTCGGCCAATCCACTTGCCTACGTCCAGTCCCCAAGTACACACTTGAGTTTTCCACTATTTGTAAAATCCTTTTACAAAGTGATGAATCCTCCAACACCTTGGAACCCTTCCTTGTGTTGAGAACCACGCACATACAAGAGAGGCACCCTTTCTTCAATCACACAGTAACAGAATTGAATTGGTACAAGTTAACTCTCTTTTTAGAGTAGAAATTACAATTTGAAGAACCTATAAGAGATCTTAATGATTTGCAAGTGTTTGGCACAAGATGAATCAAAGTGATTTCAAAATATAGTTAATTCACATGAGGAAATCTGCTTGAATTTCGAAATTGAGACAAATATATATAAGGATGAAGATGAAACATTGTAATCCTTGATTAAAAGTCAAGTCTCTTCAAAGAATTTCAAAAACAGAACACTCGTAATCGATTACAGGTTTTGGTAATCGATTACACAGTTCAGTTTTGCGAACAATTGTGCCTGAAATATCAAATTTGAATTTCCTGCACTCTGGTAATCGATTACAGGTTTTGGTAATCGATTACACAGATCAAAATTTTTTAAATTTACGATCTGGAACATGTGGTAATCGATTACACATGTTGGTAATCGATTACCAGTTCAAAATTTTTGATCTTGAACTGATTTTACTTTATAAAAATATTTTCTTTAATTTCTTTTTCAGTGCCAAGTTACTTGCAATTGTTAAGAGCTCTTTTGACATTTGTCTAATCAATTAAGCTTTAAACTAATAACCTTGATTGCTTAACTTGACTTGACCTTGACTTGAATTTGTTCTTCTTGACTTGACCTGAATTTGTTCTATGCTTTGAACTTGTTAATCTTCCTCTTTTCTTTCATTCTAATTTGGCATCATCAAAACCTACAAACCATCATCTACAAAAGTAGTCGTAGGGTCAATTGGTGTGGGTAGCCCTGTAGTTGTAGATGATTCTATTGAGAGTGATAATGTGGGTCCTCTGCGATTTAGGAAACGACCATATCAAAAATCCCCTGTCTTTAGCTTAGGGTCTATCAATAGGGCTTCTGTTCCCGAGATTGTTCTTTCGGGATCGAGGGGAAAGAATCCTTGGATTCCCTCACGATTGAACTTGCGGTGAACCTTAAGTTCATGTGAGGGAAGATAAGTGTCGTATTTTGAGGTTTTTCATTTGGCTAAAGGTATCTGGCTTTTTGTTGGCTCATCATCCTCGGAATCGGTGTCTGAAGATGATGAGCTTAACCTTTTGTTGGATCGTCTTGACAGGCCAGACATGAATCTCTGGAAATGCAAAACATCACCCATTTTTTACTTTCCTCCCCCCACCAAACTCAGAAAGCCTATCATGGGTGGACGTGGAGGCCTTGAGAACCAGAAGCTGGTATTCTTCGGCAGAGGAGCTTACTTTGGTATTCGGCCAAGTATCCGTTAGCGGCCCGGTCATGAGGATGAATGGGAAATTTCTCTACCGGGAGAGTATGATAGGATTTGCACCCAGGGAAATGCCGAGGATCCCTTTTACTCATATGTATAAAACTTTATTCGAAGATCTCGGCGTCCGTCTCCCATTCACGGAGCTTGAAGTTGGTGTGCTCCAATTTCTTCAGGTGGCTCCTTCGCAATTACATCCCAACAGGTAGGGTTTTATTCGGTGTTTCCAGTTGTTACGGAGGCGCTAGACATCACTTGTATAGTAGATTTTATTTATGCATATGTTTAGACCATATCATCCATTGGATAAGGATGATGAAGACCGCAAAGGGTGGTTGGCTCTGAAGGCTGGAGCAAGCGGTAAGTTATTTATCCCTTACCATTCCTACAAGCACTTTAAGGAGCGTTTTGTGTTCTGTAAAACAAAAGGGAGGGGTAGGGAGCATTTACAGGAAGCGAATGGTTCCTTTCGATTTGCTCCCTATTGGACGCCGGTACATTATGAAAAATCCACCAACGAGTATAGTATTGCGTATAAAGAGTTGTCTCGGGCCGAGAAAGATGCGGTCGTCCGACGTTGGAAGTTCGCGGAGGATGAAGTCGGCATATTGACTTGTCAGTCGATTTTGGTGGACACAAGCCGGCCATTGAACGAAAGATTAGGTAAGCTCGAGAGATTACAATTGTTTCATTTAATTCTGGTTCTAACCTTTCTTATCTTCCTTTCCTTTGTAGGAGACATACCGATTTCCAATCAAAACAAACTTCAACTTAAGCGGGAGAAGAAAGTCGTTGCGGCTCTTCAAGTCATTCCAACCAAATTACCAACTGCTTCTGATGAGATTAAAGCTTCTCCGTCAATTGAGGCGCCATTGAAGAAGCAAAAAATTGAAGACAAGAAATCGTCCAACGGTTCTAAGGGTTCCAAGCAAACGGGCTTGAGTGACGGGGGAAAGGCGGCCGCAGAGTTCCTCTTCTCTGGAAAGTCTAGTTTGGTTGGTCCTTATGTGGATGAGAAGATAGCACAAAGCGTGTTGTCAGAGGAGTGTTGGTAGGGCTGTCCAGAAAATCACCATCCGACCGTATCCGCCTTACCCGAACTGCAAAAAAGTTGATTGGGCGATTCAACACGGGTCTTCGGGTTTTCGGATAAAAAAAATTATGGGTTTAAATGGGTAATGCGGTCTGGTGCGGGTGAGGAAAAATAAATCCAGCGGTACCCCGATCCGACCGAATGGTGTGATTTTTTTTTTTTATATATATATATATATATAGGGTGGGGATCAACTTACTCCCGGAGTAACTTTGGGTAAAGTTACTCCGCTTAATAACTTCTTATCAATATTGAATTTCATCAATCCAACCGTCATATTAACAGTTTTCATCAAGTAGATCAAGCCTACAAAATTTCATAAAATTTAAAAAATCATTTGATGTTTCATCAAATCACTTTAATTTAACGTGTAATATACTTTTTAAAATATAAGTAAATGTTCAGTCTAAACTTACATACCTATGAATGTCCAATTAATCTAAATTTTGGTGTGCATAATCATCATATTAATATCAAATTAATCAACGGTTAGATTTGTTAAATTCACATTCTATAAGAAGTTATTAAGCGGAGTAACTTTACCAGAGTTACTCCTGGAGTAAGTTGATCCCCACCCATATATATATATATATATATATACTTTTTAAAGACACATTACACAGCTCCTAGACACTAGCCCAAATCCCATTATCTCATTTCACTCTCACATTCTCCTAAACCAGTGCGCCACCACCCTCCGCACCCTCCCCCATCTCAATCTCATTTTATTCTTCCACACCAGTCCATACCTTTTCTTTTCCTTCTTCCTTTTACTAGCTTCTTAACATTCTATGCTCTCACCATTTTCTTCTCAATCTTTTCCCCTTTTGATCCTATGATTCAATGGAAAAGGAATAGGGCTTTTTCTCTTCTCTCAAATAAGAGGTGATTCGCGGATTCTCACCCTCTCACTCTCGGTCTTGCTCCAACATCCCTCCCTGGATTGCTTCACCCATTTCTAGTCTCCTCAAGAAGAAGAACCCCAACCCAACCCAGATACCTTCGTCAAAACGTCCGCGAATTTGAGGCTGTTGGGAGACATGCGTTGATCTGGAAGGGTTCGTTGGAGAAGACGTCCTCTTCCGACAGTGAGAATGCGAGGAAGTAGTCCTAGTTGTGATTCTCCTCTTCATCCACTTCGGTAGGTGTCCTCTGTTTACAACCATGAATCCGTGATGGACATGGCCAAAACCTAGAAGGCAAGAAGCTTCCAGATCTAGTTGCTTCTGATGGTTACTTGGTTTGGGTGTTTGGATCTGGAACATGGAATGGTCTGATTTGATAACAACCATTGGATTAATCTCTCTGATCAAAATTTCGACACGTATGTTGTATATGAAAATAAGAAAATGAAAAAGAAAAAAAAATGTTTTTCTTTTAAAATTTTCCAAACAATTTTTCTGTTTTTTTCTCATCAATTTATTGCACTTTGAATGGGCTGTTGTCATTAAGATTATGGCCCAATTCATGAATCAGACTCATTTAATGTTTAAGCTTTAAAAACTGAATAAAAATAGAAAAATAAAATATCAGAATTTTGGCTTGGCCCAAAAAATTAATCTAACCTAATAAGAGCCCAAACCCCGTACAGACCCGCCCGTCAACCCTGTGCAATCCGAAAATTAACCAACCGAAAGATCCAATGGTCGGTATCGGCCCAAAATGTTGCAAGTTCGGTTTTTAGTCGGATTGGGCTTTATGGGTCCGAACCCGACTGATGGACAGGCCTAAGTGTCGGTCCGCATTCTCGGTTGCCACCCTAGAGGTGATGACTGAATTTCTTTCTCAAGTCAGTATATAGGTTTGAGAAGTGCTGCAATAGCCGAATTCTTCAAGTATTAGGTCAAGGAGGAGGAGGAGGAGGGAGGAGGAGGAGGAGCAGAAGAAGAAGAAGAAGAAGAAGAAGAAGAAGAAGAAGAAGAAGAAGAAGAAGAAGGAAGAGATGGATACTCTGAAGGAGTCCCTTCGGGCAAAGACTACGGCTTTGGTCGAGGCCAATGCTAAGGTTGAGGCCCTTGAAGATGTCTCCGCAAGGAGAAAACAGTTGCATTTGAGGAAAGAGCGAAGTTGGAGGACGACTTGAAGGAAGCCGAGGATGGTTGGGATGAGTCGGCGGACCTGTACTTTCATACTACTATTGAACATATCAAATTCCTAAATCCCGGGATCGAGATCAATATCAAGGGTATGGATACAATGTGCGTTGCTTGGAACGGGAAGTGGTACCGAGTTCATGGTGATGGGTAGTACGAGACTACTCCTGACAACAAAGAGACGGTTCCACCCGAGGAGAAGGATTTGATCATAGTTCCAGCGCCTAGTACCGTATCCCAAATCAGTGAGATGTCAGTGGATGCCGGGAAGATAGCCTGAGTTTGAAGGGTCGGTATGCCGACTTATTTTGTAAATGATGTTTCATGTAAAAACATGTGTTAACTTGTTTGAATTTAATTTTGCAACGTTACCTTTAAATGTGCTTTGAGACCAATTATCTTTTTGATTATTTTGTGCAAATTGGAACGGTCATTGCAAGCCAACGTAGTTGTTCCTCAAACCCAAGATTTACGGTGAGGGCCGGAATCCGGGAACTCAAAAGTATTGAGTACGTTGCCCGTCCAATGGTTGTCGGGCGGGAAGTGACTCTTATAACTTTGAGAGAGAATACTAAGGTATGAAGGAATACTCTTTTATTGCTCCAAATATCCTTTACATCAACTGTAATACATTTTCAGTTTTGTTTCATCCAAGTCCTTGGTATGCTTTTGCCTGTTAGATGCTCTAAGGAGTATGCTCCTGTGTCGGTTTTTCCGACTACCCTGTATGGACCTTCCCAATTTTCTGCAAGTTACCCTTGAGAGGCGTTCTTGTTCCCGACGCCAGCACGTCTCAAGACGAGGTTGCCGATCTCGAAGCTCCTTGGTCTAACCTTTAGGTTATATCGGTTAGCCGAGTATCGTTTGATTGCGGCTTCCTTGATAATAGCTCTTTCGCAAATCTCTTTAATGAGATCGAGTTCTTCCCGAATCAATAGGTCGACCTTCATTTTCCCAAAAACCTACTTCGCTTCTTAAAGCTCGTAGCTTGTAGGACTTGTGTACTGCGTATTAGCCGACCTCACAGGTCGACCTCATTATTAAATCTACTTCACTTCTTAAAGCTCGTAGCTTGTGGGACTTGTGTATTGTACGTAGGCAGACCTTAAGGTCTACACCACCCAAGGACGAGGACGGTCTATCCTTAAGGTCTACATCCATCATCAAAAGGAAGTCTCCCTGACTCGTTGAACAAAGGAGAAAGTCAAGCAGCACAAGAAAGGAAAGAAATATCAATCAGAGCAATCAGGGAATAATCTAGGGGATCCGAGACATCTGATATCAGAAGAAAAGAGGGACTGAAGAACAAGAAAGGAAAGCTCTTGAAAGCACATTAAAGCTCAATTGACAGGATTAAGGAGGAGGAGAAATCAGCTCAACGACCATGAAAATCAGAAAAGCTTATATATACAATCAGGCGTAAGGAATAAGACACTTCTTTCAGACCAGAGACTTGGCTTAGGGTCTATTCGATTGTTATGATAGTTGTATAGGTTCTAGGTTCCTTGGTCTTTGTAAGAACATGTGTGTTTGGCAAAATTAGCTGATAAGCTAACTGGTAGCTGATAAGCTAGCTTCTAGCTTATAAGCTCTGAGCTGATAAGCTAACTTATTAAATTAGAAGTATTTGGTAGAACTAGCTGATAAGCTAATTTGTAAATGTAAAATGACATAAAAAGACATAATTATATAAGTCTTATTATATAAATTCTATTTGTGTTTTCTAGACAAAAATATATTATAATGTAATTATAATTTTAAATTCCTTAAAAAATAATTGAATTCTTATTAAACTATTTAAAGATAAAATACTTAATTAAAAATTAAAATAAATAGTGAAATTGATAAAATAAAAGTATAATATAAAAACAATTTCATAAAACAATAAAAAGAAAATAACAATTTAATTAATTCATAATTTTTAAATTACTTATTATATAGGTGATAATAAGTAAAAGAAATTAAAAGATTTGTGTCACTAAAATTAAAAATAGGTAATAATAGATAAAAAGAAATTAAGAATAATAAGGGAAATGTATTAAAATATAAGAGACAATAATGGTAGAAAATTAAATAAGCTACAAACTAGAATCTAGAAGTTAGCTCAAGTAGCTTATAACTTATAAGTTAGAATACTACAAAAAAAGTCACCTACGCTGACAGACAAAACTGTCACTACAGGTGAATAATCCGTAGCCATAGGTTGCTTTGGCTTTGACCGACGGACACTATGGCCGTCAATTATGTGTGTCGTCCAGCCACGGTGAAATTGTCCATCAGTATAGGTTTCTGCCTACAGTTTAGTTGTCTGTCACTATAAATTGTTAACCTTTGCTACAGCTTTCGTCCGTAGGTAGAGGTTTAGTATTATTCTTCCTGCCATGACCCTATCGTTGGCCCATTTGTAAATACATTCCGATGAATTTAGTTTTGAATTTACTTTTAATGTATTCCCTATATAATAAAAACTATTTATTCATAATGACAAATAAAAATAAAATATAAAGATTAAAAACTCAAATAAAAATGAAATTAAACTATAGTGTCTAATAAAAAAAGGCTACTCAAGGTTGCTTTCAGAATTATGAATACCATACTAAGAGCCAAATAAAAAATATAATTAGAAATTCTAATAAACACATGTTAATCAATTTTTAGTACAATTGAAAACTATAATACATATTTTTATTTGATGTTGCCTTCTAGGCAAACATAAATGAATATATACAATAAATTAAATGAAACTTTGCAAGTAAAATACCTCCTGTAGCCTCTCAATGAGTTTAGATACCAGTCCAATGCTTTTCCAAAATATGCTCCCTCCTTTCTCAAGCCTATTACTTTTCCCGAATTTATTCAAGCTGGAAAAAAAATCATAAATAAGTGATAATAAAAAATTCAAGTTCTATTGCATCATGTGATATCACCATTGTCCTGTTCATCTTATATATAATGACTATGGAAGAGAATAAACTAATCAGTTGGTACTTTACATCGAAGTCACATATCGAAAGAAATAATTAGGAAAATTAAAAGTCATTATTATAATTTAAAAGATTACCTGGATATTTTTCTCTCGCTAACTATCTAACTATTATATATGTATAAGCTAGATAAGTATTCATGATATAAGTCTGCAACCATTAATTTTGCAATTAAATTATAACTACAGAAAGGTATATTATTGTTTTGAGTGTTGGTTTACAATTAAAAAGGTATACAATTTTATTCCCATATCAACAAAGGCAATAATACAGAACGCTCTTCTACACAGAAGACATGGATTTCATTTTATGTCCAAACACATGACATGCCATGTATAAGGTAATAGAGTAGAAATAATAATAAATGCAAACCCAAAATTAAGCAATATAAATCACCCTTAGGCAAGAAACATTAATGACTTTATCAAACAAATAAAAAAGCAAAAATGTCAACCACCAAACATTGGGCACAAAAGATGGTATCAATGCTCACATGTGGGTGGAGTAGTTCAACAACTCAAGATCGTAGAGTATGTGCACAGCGTGAAGTTCTGCCAATTTGACATTATAATTAAGGGCACTTGTGCTTCCCTTCTTTTTGATCCATCCCCCAAACTAAAAAAGATTACCTGAGTATATATCATATATACAGAGTTAAAAGTTGGACACTACAACAATCAGGGAAGGAACAAACTAATGGTTTCTAACTTATAACATGGAGAAAAATGGAATAGAAGCAGAGTGAATTGAAACTATTCCATAATGGATTCTAACCAAATAAGTAAAAAAAAACAGTTAACTAACAGTTCAATTGAAACTTTCAGTTGATAAGTTATAACTAATAAACTTTATCATAAGGCGTTGTGAAAGATCCTTAAAACCCTGAACAAGTTGAGGCCAAAGACGTTCTCTATCAGCTCTTTCCACACCCTCAAGCTTCCCTATGGCCTCCACCCACATGATCTGGCAATATAAAATATTCCCCATAGTTAGCCAAGTGATGGGACCCAAGTAAAAGCATTTACAGATAAAAAATATCAATTAGAGTCAGTTTTTCATCCCTTAAAATTGGGGGTGAAATATAAAAAAAATATCAAGTGGTTCTGTTACACTAAACAAAAACTGCTACAGAACAGAACAGAAATAAGAAGTGATGGAGCAGTATTTAGAATTTGAATTTGGGAGAGAGTATTAGAATTTGAATTTTGGAGAGAGATGAACCAACCTGGATGACATGGTTCCTGAACTCTCTTTTTGCTTTGTATTCAACATAGAGTGTGCTAATGAGGTAAGCTGTCCAGCCACCAGCAAGCCGTAGAAGAGTTGAAAAATAGTGCCGGAAAGCATTCCTAGTTGGGAAAACGACACAGGTAAGAGTTTTCCATGCTACAACTGAGATATTAAAGAAAAAATAATACAGTATCTATGCATCTTTTACCATGCCAAAGAAACTCCAAAAGAGTAGAACCTTCCCTCCAAGCTTATCCATCAAAAGCATTGAAATGATGGATTCTGAGTAAAGCATAAAAAGGTTTAGCATTTGAGAATACAATACCTCAATAACTTTAGATCTACAACTTGGCAACTGGAATGTATGTATCTGTACCTGCCAAATTAGCAATTAAACTCAGTTGAATTTTTTTTTTCCGTTTATTAGTTTAACTTTCTATCTTCCTCTTAATTATGATTATCTAGAAGAAGAAAACAGGAAATTCTGGGCTTTATTTTTGTAGCTACTTAAAATCATAGAAGACCTATGTTATCAAATGAATATAGGATAATATGGAATATCTTCTACCAATTAATAAACAATTTCTATTAGCTAAACAATTAATTAATAACATTAATATGAACACACCTAGAGCATTAGCAGAGTTCTTCTAGAACAGCGACATCACGATGAATAAGAACACATCTATAATTCATACATACATGGAAGGAATAAATTACTAAGTGCTACGTTTTCAAACTTAAAATATATGATTTCAAATATTTAATTTAAAAAAGAAAAGTAGTAAAAGCTCTTCAAATAGTGAAAAGAGTACAATACCTAGTATAAACTCATCGCTGCAGAGACGCTTTATCCTTCATATATTAGGTAAAGAATTAGGGATTCCAATGCATCAAATGGGTATAAATTTAACACATTCATAATGTGAAGCTATAGAAAAAAGAAGCACAGATTGTGAAGATACTACAATTACTTTAGAGACATGAAATCAAAAGAGAAAATAATTTTAATCAATACCTTTATCCAAAAAATCCACTGTCAAGTTATGTTCAGATCTGGTCAAGAGAGTGTTCGATTGAAGCAAAAATCAAACTGGGAGAGAAAGAGGCTATGATTGCAGTTTCGAATTGATGAAGAATTAGGGATTTAGGGGTTTTAGTCGAAGAAAGGGAGAGAGAGAGAGAAAACTAGGGATACGGGGAGTTTTACTCGAAGAAAGAGGAGAGTGAATATGAAAAGAAATTCAAAAAAGTGTTTTACTAAAAAGACTTTCATCAGAAAATAGATGAAAATAAGCTTTTAGTGACGAAATATATGCTTCGTGGGCAAAGCCGTGCGTAGGCATATGGCAATTTTTTTTTGTAGTGGAAGCTCCTAAAATAAGTTACTTTGACGTACCTTACCAAACACTTTTGTGTTGACCAAACTAGCTTATAAGCTAGTAGTTAACTTATCGATCTTGCCAAACACAATCTAAAGTAAAACATGTTTGGTTTAGCGTTAAAATGTGATAATTCACGTTTTTTATGCTAGAAATAATTGTGTTGAGAAATCTAAATTTAAATTTGGTCAGTTTTAATTTCAAAACAAACGGACAGTTTTTAACTAACGTAATAAGTACATAACATAAGCTTTCAATTAGCTAGGAAGCTGAAACTAGGGATGGCAATGGGTACCCTATGGGCAGGGTACCACAGTGCCCGTCCCCGTACCCGCGTTTTCAAAAAAAAAACACTACCCGCGCCCGTACCCATGTGAGCAGTAATTTTAGTCCCCGTCCCCGTATCCGCTGGGCACCTATATGTCCGTACCCGCGGCCGTTACCCCGCATTTTTATTAAGTAAAAAATTAACAACTTGCTTAAAATATATTAATTTAAGAAAATTATATATCAATTGAAAAAGTTACAATATTACAATATACTTTCACGTCACACTATTTTATAAATTTGAATATCATGTGTTAGAATTCTTCAAGATCTGTAAAAAATGATTATTAACACTAATTAGTCATACATTGTAAAGTAAAAGAACACAAATAGATAGTTATAAAAATATTTTTTTAATTTGTAATATATTATATATATCAATTTTAAAATATGTATAAATATATTAGATATTTTAATAAAATTAATATATCCATGTATATAATTATATATGATATTTTTTATTAAATAATTATATATATGAGTGCAGGTATGGGGCGGGTTGGGCATCAAAGTGCCCGTACCCGCGTGCCGTTCCCATGAAAAAATACGGGCTTTTGCCGGTACCCCGCACCTGTACCCCGCTTTACGGATTTTTACCTTATCCATTGCGGATAATTTTTACGGGGCCTGAGCTCAATTGCCATTCCTAGGTAGCTGCAGCAGGAGTTTAGATGAGACAATTGACTACAGTCTTAACATTGACTAATCTGTCATAAATCATCATCGTCAAATAGGAATAGTAGGCCAGGCACAAGAAACTTCCTCTTTTAAATCATAATGAAAACACTGCCATGCTCGTTGTTGAACTGCAATTGTACAAACATTTTAAAAAGAAAAAGTCTAGATCATTTCAAGTAAGTAGGAACGTCTCTCTTGTCCTTAATAATTGGCTAATCGCAATCCTCTCTGATTCTGATCTTTCTTGTTTGGTTGTTGCCGTCTTACTTACATAAAGGCTCCTGATTTTGTACACTCGTGGATGCTAGCTAGTTCCCGCCTGCAAACTTTCACATGGTCACAGAAATCACACATTAATAATATAATACATGCTAATCTCATGAAAAAAAAAATCTGCTTTAAACTAGCGCTTTGCTTGTTTCGGATCATAGTTTGTACTTGGTGAACAACTTCCATTAGTACAGTCATATGGGACTTTTATTTGGTTTATTAAGATCCCGATTATTTTAGAATTAGAATAGTGTACAACTAATTTCACATAATCATTCATTGATTGATTATGTAATTTTACTAAAATCAATTTTATCATATTGTATAAACTAGTAAAATTATGGTAAAATCGAAACTAATGCATAATATGTTATTGTTGTGTCTATCATTCAGTGTGGTCTAATTGCCTAGAGTTGTCAAAGTGAGCCAACTCACCGTGGGTTAGGATAAAAGTAAATCGAGTTGGGTTGGCTCACTTTCTGGTGAGTTGAAAAATATCAACCGAGCTCGACTCACCATTGGTTGGTGGGTCAAGTGAGTTGACTCACCTAATTTAAAAAATTATAAAAATAATTAAAAATTAATGAAAATGTCAAAAAAAATAGAAAAAAAATAAAAATTTAAAAATGACTTAAAAACATAAAAAATAAATAAAAATAAAAAAGTGAGCCAACTCACATCAACCTGACTCGAACTTACTTTAGCTCGCGAGTTAAGTGGGTCAACCCACTTTGACCAGCGAAGATGTGAACCTAATTTTTACCAACTCAACTCACTGGCGAGCTGGGTTGGGCCATGTTGGCTCTGCAATCTCAACCCATATTGAAAGCACTAATTGGGCCTATCAAATCCCTACAGCTCATTTTAGAGTTCAGTACATAATCAAATTCAGAATAGCTTTGTGTATTACTGAACCTAAGTCGTAGTTCATGAATCATATGCCTGGGATTTTAACTTCCAAACAGATAAAATGAATGGCCTAATTTGACAAATTCATTGTTCATAATGGGCAAAGGGACCAATAGAAATAGAAAATTTCTCTGCCTTTCAATCTAGTCAAACCTTTTTTCCATGTCCATTGTCTCTGAGGTACTGAGTGCATCTATAAAACTCGATTCTTCATGATTGCCAACCGAAAATGTTGACCAGTGGCAAGAACACATTCTTCCAGTATGGCATCAATTGACCAAAACCCTTATAGTATAGGAAACCTTGCAGTAGAACTTGAAAAAAAAAAGGCTAGAACGATGAAGGAGTGTGTAGATTGTAGCTTTGTAGGAACGTGAATTAGACAATGTTTGGTAGTACTGCATATTGTTTCTTACACTTAACAATAAAATTCACTAACCTGTAATGTGCATATTTTGATTGTGACCTAGAATGTCCATCGAAATTGTACTTTGCACAAGTTTTGAGTTCGGAAGTCATATGTAAATTGTACTTGACTATTGAATTAACCCTGAATGAAAATTCTGCGGACAGTATAATTCCCTTTTATTATGTAATAATTATCTTTAACTTGGTGTCATTCTCCTATTTCTAGGAGAAATTAGATTTTGCAATGATAGTTTAATCAGTGAATTAACACTGTAATTTGGAGGCGAGCTCATCATAAAACGGAGGAAACTTATTTACTTCTGTCAGAAAAATAAATCTCACACGGGGAGAAAAAGGCAAAACTTGTTATTCATTTCCAAAACAAAATTCAATAACGTCATGACATGAAACTTTCCAATATCACTACTATTTTTTCCAATCACAATTGAAGATGCACACCACAACCACACCAATTCAAAGAAATTATAATGAATCAGAAATAGACAATTTGAAAGCAAAGTGCTAGCACTCATCACAGAGCTTGAAGTCAGGGCTTGTGAGCATCGCTGCTTTCTTGCATAGCTGCATGATCAAGCACACATGTAGGACTCAAGGGCAATAATTGTAGGTTCTTTGGCCAAAATTGTTCTGAACGCCGAACGATCTGTTTCTGCTTCATAAGGTTGTAACATTTCCTGCACCATCCTCCTACATTCAGGATTAAATATAGAAAGATTATAATTGTACACATTAAAGAAATTATCACTGATCAGTGATCACGAAAACATTATATAACTTTTGGCCAATTGTACAAAGTAATTGACACTTACAATGCTTATATTCTTGTGGATGCAACCTGATTTCTGGTCACCAACATTTTGATTTGATACCCCTAACAGTGCAGCAGCTGCTATTGTGGAGGGTGGAAACTCTAAAAAATCCATGACTGATGAATTGTTCATTCACATTAGCACTCAGCAACCATAAAAGTATAAGAAGTGAATAGAGACAGGAAGTGGTTTTGGTACCTAAACATGTTCTGATAATAACATCTGAGACACGAGAAACAATATAATCCAAATCTCCCAATGTAGAAGCAGAGCATGAAAGCTTAGCAATTAAAAGATGAGCAAAATCAAAAGGGGTTATAGTGCGCAATCTCCACTTAAGACTAGCCATAACCAAAAGCTCCATCCTTTGAACTGTTTTTGGCTTAAACACAAAACCAGGCTCGATCACTTGTAGGTCCAATAGAAGGGGCACTTTAATTTCTTCCATTTTCGCTGCCAGTGCCAAGCAAGCAACTGATAACAATTGCAGAGGCCATGCTTTTTCTTGCTGCATAAGTATGCCACTTGCAGTTAATTAACAACACTCAGAAGATTAAAAAAACAAGTTGCATTTGCATCCTATTTTCATCAAATAAATCAATTTGAGTAATACCGTTAAGGTGTGTGATAAAAGGAAGCGATCAAGATAACTTATAGAAAGATATGCTGTCTCTGGTCTAAAACTGTAGTAAGCATGCACCTGCACAATAAGAAAAAAAATATCACTATCACAAACTAGTTATTACTTATTAGTATTACCATAAAAAGATGCGGGATTAATTTGAGTGTTTTAATTTGTACATAGGAAACAAGTAAAGCAATGCAATGCACCTTTAGGATCCAATTTATGGCCTCTTCTCTTGCATTCATCAACCATGTTTTTTTCCTAAGCTGTCCTAATGACTTTGTTTTTTCCTGTAGTTGATCAAGTTCGGAGTCTAATAAGCTCAAGAGACAGGTTTCATCACCATCAGAATACCCCCATGAAACATTCAAACCCGCATCGTCGGAATCCAATTGAACCACATCACTAGTTGTCTCACTGCAGTACAAGTCAAGAGTTGGGGAAACAGACATCGTGATTGAGTGTTTCAGAGTGGAGAATACAGGGAATGAAGAGTGAAGACACGGTCAATCTTATACCATCGTAGGAAAATAGGTTTATGTTAATTAGTACTTACTATATTGTCATATTTATATGTGAAGCCTGACATCAAACATGCGTTACACACCAGTATTTTTGTACATTCATTACGTACATAGTATTATTTAAATGGTCTCAGAAAGCATAATCTAAGGGGCCTTGTAGGACTTCACAAGAAGCTTCGTTTAACATGAGAAGCCAAATTTAGTAGGACCACTCAATAGAGCGTTGATGCCTCTTTCAGAGGATTTTTCCCTTTCTTGAAAAGAAATAATAGTAGAAACACGATTGTTTTATGTACTGGTGCCCATCTTTATCATATTTCCAAAATGAAGTTTTAGTGTGTTAGGGGATATGAATTCATGATTTAACTTCTACGTGATAGCTGAACCTAGTAACAGATTAATTTGTTATATCAAACCAGCTATTGCAATTTTTTTATTTTGGTTTTTGCGTTTGATTTGGTATCCCAACAAGTATAATTTATAAGATTAATCACTTTATTAATATACTGTACATAATTTTTTCCTAAAGTTACAATCTACTTTCATCACAACCAACTATTGTTGGAGATGAGCATCTAGCGCAATTCGATTCCTGTTGTCCAAATTCCCACACTCATATTCCAGAATAATCTTATTTAGTATGAATATAATTTTAAAACGTTAACTAAAAAATCATATAAATATATAGATGGCCAAATAAAAAATATTTTTTTTAAAATTAATTGCATCCATTCAACTAATTACTACGTCAATGTTCAAAATTTCATAAAAAGGCATTCACATATATAAGATATTTCATTTTCCCAATTAAAATAAGTCTATCGATCTATAAGGATGTGATTCCGTTTTATAAAAAAGATTCATTTTTAAATAAAAAGTAAAACTTCAAGTTGGTCCTCCATTGATTTTTTAAAGATTTTTTTTCTCAAAGTTAATGTTTCAAAAAAGTAACACCATAGCTTTTAATGAATTATTTTACTGAATTAGTCTCTAAAAAAATACATAATTATCATCTGTTATAAAATTAATGCTATGAATATATAAAAGCAGATAGCAGAGAGAAAGATAAGAGAAGAAGAGACCAAGAGTTGGTTATGTCTTAGTCCATAATATATCTTTCTCCCTTGTATGAATGGAATAAGACACAATTGATTCTCAGTCTATTATCCTGATATTATCTTTTTTTTACTCTCTACTTTAATATATTCATAGCATTAATTTTATAACATCATCAAAGTTGTCCATAAGGAATCCTAAATTGATTACACAAAGAAAAAAAACCAATATATTAATTCGCAAAATAGGTAAGTAAGAAATATTTTTATATTTTAAAATTAAATTTATAATTTATAAAAATTAATATCTTTATAATTAAAACAATAATTAGAATAATTTTAGATAATTATTAAAGATATTAATTTCTTATAAATTATAATTTTAATTTACTATTTGATGATAAGTTATGATTATAAATTAAAATAATAATAATCAAAATTAAGAATTAACACTTTTAGCATTTACAAATTAACATTCAACTCAAATATATGAAGAGAAATAGTATGAGAAGGTTAGTATTAGAGATTGAGAGAGATGATCCCACTTTCATAAATTGTGTATGGAGTTCACCATGAAATGAGAAAAGAGAGACCGAATTAAAAGTTATTAGAGAGAGTAAGGTGAATGTGCCCCACTTTCCAACATAAGGTCCCAAATGTATAATTTATTTACAATATAATATAGAGAGTTTATTGATAAAATGATATCTAATAACCATTTTATATATCTTTAAAAGACTAATTTAATTAAAAATTCTTTGGAGGATATATGTAAATATTTTTACAGAATAATTTAATGAAAAAATTTTAAAAGACTAATATGATAAGACCCTAATTAAATTTAAAGGACTAATTCGAGAGTTTATTCTAAAGTTTAAAATGATGAAAACTATTAACCTTATAATTAACAATAGTTTATGTTTATGATAGAACTATGCATCACTGACTAAAAGAAATTGTTGTCTTATAATCAAGTAATGAAGTTACCATAAGTGGAAGGCATTGAGATCGCCAACCTAGTTAATTAGCATGGCTTCTTTCATTTTCTAGTATGAAAAAAGTGTTCCCGTATGACACACTACTCCATTAGATTTTTGTTTACGAGGGAATAAAGATAGTAAAGATTTATACTAAAGTCCGTTTTTTTCTTTTGATATTGCAGACATAAATCCGAATCCTTTTGTTTTGCATACATGTTTTACTTTCCGGTGAAAGCAAATGTATACTTTTAGGAAAGAGAGATTGCACATGCTCCAGTGGCATGCAGTCGGACTCCTACTAGGGGTGGGCAACGGTCGGATTCGGGCGGGTTCAGGCCCAAAAATCCAGAACTACTGCAACCCAATAACATTAATATTAGAACCAATTCCGACCACGCCATTATTTAGGTGTTCCGAGTGACGGGTCAACGGGTGGATTTGGCGGATTTATCCAGGTAGTGCTTTTTGACCAATAAAAAATGCAAAGTGAGAGAGAAATCAGGAAAATTTTGGAGAAAAAATAATACAACACAATAACAGGAAATGGACGGTAGGGGAGAAGGGGGCTTGTCCTCTACACATATTGAACCATCAGGTGGTCACTGCCACTCTTGAGATCAAAGCACGGCCGCCTCTGTTGCAACTGAGATCCAAGCGTGGCCACCGTGCCACCGTCTCTCTCGCGCAGGCACACTATAACTACATGTTTGTCTGCCATCTAGTCCTCGTCGCACGGAAGCGATTTCCATGGGAGCACACCCAAACACTCCGACCACGCTGAATCCGAAGAGAAAGGGGCATCCTCCTGCAAACAGTCGAGAGAAAAGAGGGAGACACTCAACAAAGATTGAAAACAGAGGGGAAAGGGGGACTTTTCACGGTTGGGGGATGACCTTGCAACGATGGCGGGGCATTGTGGCTACGGGATGGTGGGAACGCTGGATGCGGACTCCGGGACGATGGGGACGCTACGGTGGGGCGATGGAGACCGGAGGGGAGGGAGGGAGGTATAGTTATGGCGGATGGAAAAAGTCTAGGAGTGGGAGGCTATTATTGGTCTGTTACAACTACAAATGAGAAGGGTGGAGAAAATATGGTATTTATTGGTAGGGTTAGTGAAACTTTCCTCTCTCTTTGTTGTTAGTAATTGGGCCTAGCCAAAACTTATTGTTTTAACTTTATTATGTCGGTCGGGCGGTTATCGGTAGTTTTTTGTTTTACCTCACCCGAGCCCGACCGACCTTAACCATTTCAATCCCGAATTTTCTACCCGAATACCCGATTTAACCCACCCAGATTGCACTTTTCAATTTGGATTTATCGGGTGGCGATCGGCTATGGTTTTTTGCCCACCCCTAACTCCTACAGATATGGATATATCCGGTTTTGAAATGAAACGGATATGGATAAAATTTATTTTAAATAACCGGTTATTTATAATGGTTAATGGATTTGGTTATGGACTAGGCCTATATCTCCGGGTTTTTTTTTTTTTGCACAACCCTAAGTAGGAGAATATGAAACGTTTATGATTAACCAATTAATTATGGGCACCTTTCTGGGTTAAGGAAACAGGTCAAGGGGTAAGTAAAATTAAGGAAAATGCTAACGAGTGCCCTAAGAGCCTTAGTTAAGGTACCAAAAATAGAAAGCTTTTATTGGAGTGTGCAGTATTTAATGATCTAGATGTAATTAATACTGTGATTCCTAATAAAAGACTTTATTCATGGATCCTTAACCAGTGCCCTTAGGGCACTCGTTATCATGACCCTAAAATTAGGTCGGAGGAAGTGATCATCACAACAACTCTAATAATGACTATGAAACAATTACGACGATGAGGTATCTATGTCTTCCAACCCCTGTTGATTGAATGAATTTTTTAAGGCAGAGGAAGTGATCATCACACAGACGATATGTTTAAAGGTCAAAATGGCGATGATTTCCCATTGAAGGAGCTGGTTGTTACCATCGAAGAAGGCACATATGATTCTCACTGGTTGTGGTTGTTGTCGTTGGAGTGGGAACAACAAAAATTTGGTTGATGAATGGGGGGAAATGGAGGAAGAGAGAGTTGTGTACAAAAGCGAGAGTAGAACTATCATTCAACCTTGCTAACTTGACTCATTTTTGTAGCAAGTCAAGAAATAGCTAACCTAAACCAACCCATCTCAGATTGGTTTACCAAAATTAAATGAAAAAAATCATTGAAATAAAAAAAATACAAAATTAAAAACATTAAAAGTGGGTTTAAAATCATCCCAAATCAGCTCATATTTATATAAATAAGTTTGGTCAAAATTACCTAGATAAATATGAGCATAATTTTTTTGTAACTCAATCCACTAGTGAATTGGGTTGAGCTGGTTTAGAGGTCAGTCCATAACTCACATTGAGTATTATAGGATAAACTTATAGGATAAGTTAATCCTAACCTATTAGCTCACCAAACTATGGACTAAATATGATAAAAGAGTTTATCATATCATATCTGCTAGACAAGCGGCCTCAAATAACTTAAGAGAGGGGGCGAATTAAGTTAATCAAAATTACTTCATTTTCGCTTACTTACTTCTTTTATCTTTTACTATATTAAAACTCTTCTTTTATAATGAAATGTGAATGCAAAACTCCTAATCCTTAATATATAATAAATTTGCAATCACAATCAATAAGTAAAAGTTAAGGGAAGAAGAAATGCAAACTCGATTATACTAGTTCGGCCAACCCTTGCCTGCGTCCAGTCCTCAAGTCACACACTTGAGATTTCCACTATTCTTGTAAAATCCTTTACAAAAGATGAACACTCACACACCTTGGAACCCCTTCCCTTATGTTGAGTTTCACCCACAATCCACGAGAGGCACCCTCTCTTTAACCACACAATATAAGAATAATTGTTTGTACATTGATGAACTCTCTTTTAGAGTAGATGATACAACTTGAAGTTCCTATAAGAATCCTTAATTTGCAAGTATTTGGCCAAAACGATTCTTAAAGAGATTTCTCACTTTTTGTTATTTCACATTGTAATCTACTGATTTTTCGAAATGAAGACACATATTTATAATAGAACAATTGAAGCTTTTTGTCTTTTGATAAGGAATTGTGTCTCTTCATAATTTTCAGAAAAATCTCACTGGTAATCGATTACCAATATGTTGTAATCGATTACACACTTCAGCTTTTGAACCGTTATTTCTTTAAATTTGAATTTTGAACTTTTTGCTCTCTGGTAACCGATTACAACATCTGGTAATCGATTACCAGAACCAAAATTTCGTTTCTGAAATTGAATGCTCGCTGGTAATCGATTACAATCCAACTGGTAATCGATTACCAGTTCAAATATTTATTTTGAACTTAATTTTGGTTCATAAAACATTTTTGCATAAACTTTATTTTAAAGGCCAAATTACTTGCAAAGTCTAGAATTCTTTTAACACTTTATCTAACTAGACTAATACTTATCTAACATCACTTATAGTCTTGATCTTGCATGACCTTGCTCCTTGCTCTTTCTCTTTCTTTTGCTAAATTCTTTTTGTCAATCTTGTGAACTCATTTTCTTTCCATTGGCATCATCAAAACATGCATATAATATATCTACAAGTATATGCATCTACAATATCTCCCTTATCTTAGCTACTAATAGAATCTTAAAAGATAAATTTCAAACAAAATTACAATAAGTTTGATAAATAATTATAATTAATTTAAAAATGTCCCATTTAAAATTTATTTTAGGTCTTAATATGCATTTTTCTTTTATGTATCTACATTATCTTCTAATCAATCAATTAATAATTACAATTGAGTTTATTTTTTTTCTTGGCTCCTGTGATTTTGTTTTCTTTTTTTTTTTCATTTTTCTCCTCATTTATTTTCTCCTTTTAACAGATAATTTTTTTTGAACAAATACTAGAGATAAGTTTCTTCAAACCTTTTATTTATAGGGTATTTCTATTGAAACCACCTTTTCTATTTTTTTATTTTTCTAAATTACCTCTTCTCTCATTTTTTTTCCTCTTCCTCTTCCTCTTCCTCTTCCTCTCCACCAACCTCACCACACCATGGACGCGTTTTTTATAAATTTTGTGACCACCGGAAATTAAATTTCTCGTACATAATTTTTCAAAATGTTACCACACAATTTTGTGTACTAGAAATCAAGGTACACATTTTTTAAGTTGTGTGAATTTCTTGTAAGCAATTTGAATTGTGTCATGGAAATTGAGTTTTCGTATACATATAAGAACATATATATTAATTTAATTATTAAACTATTATAACATATATATTATTATAACCATTATAAAATTTTCATATTTTAAATAATTATAATAATCAATTATTATAATAATTGCATTATGGCAATTATATATAGTTTCCTGAAGTTGTCCAAATTCTAATAGTATAAAATTACACTAGCGCAAGTAATACTAAATATTATACCGTTGAATAATTTTTAATAGTTCATTGTATTAAATAATCAACCGTTGGATTGAAAGTTACTATTATATAGATCATACATATAAAATTTTATATTAATTCAAAATTATTTGATACTTCATTAAGACATCACAAGCTTAACGTCATATATACATTTGAAATATATGAAAATAAAATGACCATTTGATTATCAATTTATTAGTGTTAAAATTTTATAAAATTTGACACAAATAATCAAGATAATGAATAAAAATAATTCAAAGGCAGGATTACTAAAAAACAGATTCGATCTAAAGTTATAAAAAAATGTAATGTTGTACACCGGTATAAGTTGAACCCTTATTATTGTATACACACATGTGTGTACCGGAAATCTAATTTCTGGTTGTATATATACAATACCAGAAATTTAATTTCTTGTCACAAACGTGTATGTAAATTAATATTTTGGTACACAATTTTTATTCTTAACAATTATCTACCAGATATCTAATTCCTAGTGTATAATTTTTAAGAATTATATACCAAAAAATAAATTTCCAAAAGTAAAAAATAAAAATGGTGGGAAGATCGAACCACGGTGTGGCAGCAGCAAATGGGGAGGGTAGGAGAAATTTAGGGGTACTGATAAGGGTAATTTTGGGATAGTGAAAATAAAATAGTTTGGATGGTGTGAAAAGTAGAAAGAGGGTGTATATAGTAATTCCCATTTTTATTTCGGCCAACAGGCCCAACTTATAATGATGTTTGTGTTCTCGCGTACGGGCGTACCCTATGGTATAAAATTACGAAGTTCAAAGATGAAAAGATTATGTATATTCAGTTTATATGGATCTCTTTGTCCAAAAAAATTAGTTGATATGGATCTCAAATTCCTCCAAAAAAATAATCTCTAATCATTATTATATATATAAATAAAGATTTCGAATCATTAATCATTAATTATAACTCATGAGCGTCGTAACGCATACGGTGCCAAAAAAATCTAAAAGGAATGATAACAAATGAAACAAAAAATTCTTTTGGGCCTTGTTAGAACGTGTCCTGCTTCCTTGTTCTACTTGAGACAATGAAAGGGGAAATGGTGACAAATGAGATATATGGCAAGGATAATTAAGCAAGGACCATAAGAATGTTAGTTAAATTGTCGTGCAATTTGAACTGCTGATTAATTTGACGTAAATAATTTGTTATGATCTACTAATGTGGCTGAAACAAGGTATCATGCGTGACTTTCTATCGTGGGCTGCCGGATATGCCTCTTGATTTTATTATCTTTCTTAATAAGTAAGACAAATCAGATTAGGATTAGACCCAAAATGATGAAGGCAAACAAATAATTCATTATATAACAACGTCTCCTGCACGTTCAATCGCTTGCTCACTCACAAAGTCACAAAACAATGCTCAATCCCCATCATAATCCCAAGAAAATAAGCAAATTTGTATTGGTTCCCACAATTATAAGTTTGGGTCGGCAGAGGTTGTTATTATATCACCTTTCTGATCATTTTTTTTGTTGAGGGGCGTTTGAGAACAAGCACCTTCCTATTGACTCTTGGGTTATGACTACTTGAGTCAGAATGGAAATTTGACCTGGCCTGAGTAGTGAGTATTCCATTATCAACTCAAATAATTAGAATTGATTGGCATGGATAAATCATTAATAATAATATGTATATCAATGTGATTAACATGTGAGATTTACCTAAAGTCCTAAACAATAAACTTTTAATTTTATGCAGCGTTATAATTATATATATATAATATATAAACAATTAAGTAATTGGAGTACTTATCGGTATAAACATTACCAAAACGTTAGGTTGATAATTTATTCTTCCCTTTTAATTACTTTTTGAAGTGTGACGCAGACAGCAAGATGGATGGTAAAGTTATAAGACCAAACAAAAAAAAGAATAGAAAAGAACAGGAACAAGAAAAAACGAAAACAATTACTACAAGATAGCTTGTTTGGGAGGAGAATTTCGGAATGGGACAGGGACATCACCGTTGATGAAAGTCCTACAACCAAAAGAATGATAAACATGTCAGCATTTCCCTAAATTCATCCTGCTTATGGATTATGACCAAATTCTGGAGCCCTCCGGTTTAGGGAAAATTACATTGCGTATCGTTCCATCCACATTTCATTCTTCATCAAAAATAAAAATAATTAAGTTCAATAACCTTTTAAATGTTTTTAATACATTACTTTCCTATTTTTATAGTTAATATATATTTTCATGATTTACTATATTGTATTATGACTATTATCTGTGAAACTAAAAGAAACTGATGTTAATAAGAATTTCATCATCTATCCCAAAAATTTAAGTTATTGGATAAAGGACATATGAATAGATATATTTCTAACACACCACTTATGTAAGAGCTCATTAAACTTGAAGCGTGGATAATAATATGATGTTAGAATGAGGGTGTGTTAAAGAGTCCTACTTTGATTAGCGAATAAAAATATATAAATCTTGGACAATCTCCACCCTATAAACTAATTTTTGAAATTAAGTTAAACATTATTTAAAATCTAAGATAGTATCCGCCTCTGTCATAAATAAATCTGTACCCATAAATCTGCATGCTCTAGATATCAAGAAGTTTTTGTGTAATCTTAAAGTAATATTCAAATTCGACAAATTAATATAATAGCTCAAAATTAATAAATTAATTGTATACTATAATATTTTAGCAAACAATTTAAGCAGTTGAATTTCTCTTCAGTCAGAATCACTCACATATGGCCTACGGGTCACAACTCAACCCTTTAGCCATTAGCCATTAGACAAGCACACTTTTCCAATTTTATAATAGAGTGTAGATACAGCAAAGCCAAGTTGAATACTACTAGTCCCAGCCCCCAGGTGAGTTGTGTAGATCTATCTAGCACGCACGCCTCAAGGCCCCCAAACTCTCAATTTATATAAATTGACCCACCCTCTCTCATTTGCTCCTAAGTTCTAAGTCACTCTCTAGTCCCTTTCCCTTCCCTTCTTTCATGCCATGCCTTTCCCTGTTCACCACACACGCTATATTATTGCACAGTTCTAAACATGCTACCCACACTTTTGAGATCATCCCTCTCCCTCCCCACCATCACACAACACAACCATTAATTTCCCATTTAATTAACAACTAAATTATAATTATAAATAAAAACAATTACGAGTTAGTGTTGTGTTGGTCACATCCATCAGACACCCCATGATTCTTGGCGTGCGTCAGTGAACCTGGAAGAAGAGCGTCAGGTTCATTTATATCCCAGAAACAACAGACCCTCCCCCCCCCCTCTCTCTGTTCTCTCCTCGCTTTCTTCCATGGCAGAGTAAGACAGTTGCCTCAGAACTGTGTTGTACGTGTCTTTCAAACGTCACCCAATTGAAAACGTAACGAAACGTTTTCCAGCAGAGTTACTTATTAATATTATCGTTTTCCATTCAATCCCACACCTCTACAACAAGTCGCTATGGGGAATTGCCAAGCTGCGGAGGCTGCAACTGTTGTGATTCAACACCCTGGGAACAAGATCGAGAGGATTTATTGGTCAGTTAGCGCTCACGAGGTTATGAACTCAAATCCTGGTCACTACGTTGCGCTTGTTGTGTCCTCTCCTACTCTCAAGTCTGAGAATGGCACGCCATTGAAACAGCTCAAGCTTCTACGACCAGATGACACTTTGCTTATTGGCCAGGTTTACCGCTTGATCAGTTTTGAAGGTTCGTTTTTATGTTAGGATTTTGCCACTATCTCTGTTTCTTTTTAAGAAAATAAAATAAATTGATTGTGTACATTTTGGTGTGCCACAGATGTATTGAAGGAGTTTGCTTCAAAGAAATGTGGTAAACTCGGGAAATTGCTTAAGGAGAGAGGTGGTCATGGGGTTCAAATGAAGCACAGAGATTCCAGAGCTCCCAATTCGAATTCTGATTCCACTCCTGTTAAGGTAAAAATAAGTTTCATGATATTGCTAGCTAGGCCTCTGTTTCAAATTAGTGTGTTTTTGTTTCACATGCTACTAAATAAATTGGTTAAAAAACATTACTAAACTACCATGTGTACAATGTTAGAAATAGAACAAGAGTGTAAAAATGTTTTACACAAATCTCTTTATTTATTAAATTTAATACACATGAGTTGTTATATTCATTAAATGATATGTCGTATTGATTAAAATTTTTGAATATTGAATGTGTTTGGTAAAACTAGCTGAAAACTTAAATCTAGTTGAAGCTGAAAAGTATTAAATGTGTTTAATAAAACTAACTTAAATGGTAAAAATGACATTAAAGACATTATTAATTATTAAATAATGATAAGTGGAGTGATTGCATGCTAAATTTGTAATTAATTTTAGTAGCTACCTTTTCAAGAAAAGCAAGTAGTTACCCAAAAAGTTACCTTACCAAACACAGCTGAAATGGTTTTAGCTATTAATTTCACCTAGCAAAAATGGTTTACCAAACACGCTCATTTCCTTATACAGTACTTTTTTTTCATATTTTTAGAAAATTGGAACGTTGAAGTGTATCATTTTTTTAAACTTGATGTGAAGAGGAAAAACAGGGAGAGGAAGGAGATGTGAGAGCAGGGATCTTCTTTTCTCTTTATCAGAGATAAACAAAAGCATTTTTACCATTCTTGTTCCTTGATTTTGTTTGCATGGATAAATTAATAAAATATCTTATCTTATCTACTGTGCATTGGTAGAATTAGATCATTATTTATGAGCACTCATCTCAAGGCTGATTTATCTTTTGCAGAGTTCGGTTTTAAATTTCCCCCACTTTTAGTTAGGACATAGATTGCATAAAATGATTGTCTCTGTTTTGATTTACAAGTTGTTGCTATGATATTTCATATTCGGCATCTGTCGTCGTCCCCAACCGATCCAATTACGGATTTTAAGTTAACGAAGTTTTTAATTAAACTCAACTACTAAGGTTCGTTTGGTTTACAGTTGAGTAGAATTGATTCTAGAAATAAATGGTTGAGATGGATGATGCACATTTTACGAAATACGTTGGACGGAAGTGATTTAAAATCAATTCTGCAGAATTGATTCTGGGTGGATCAAAATTTAAACCAAACGGACACTATTCTGTTGTTGCGTGTTACTGACACATTTCTGTTGCAATGACACTCTACTATTACCTAATTTATTTAGTCGTGTTACAATATCATAGAAAATGGTAAACCTGTTTTGAACATACAGGTGACACATAGAAGCATGGATTAATTCTTACATAAGCAACACACTAAATTAAACTTTATCGAGTTATCATAATAATCCTGTTGACTATGCAGTGGAAAATTAAGAAAGCACGTCAAACAATGCATGCTCCACTATACAAAAAAATGATGTATTCCTTTGTTCTGTTACTTTTATCACTTTTTAAGTTTCTTCACGTTTCCACTTCATGAAAGCACCACCAAATTACAAAAGGAACTTCAGGACCGCCAGTGAACTAATCATAGGACGGTTGGATGCTTTTATTTTAAGATATGATATGATCTTTTTAAGCTAGATTTTTTTTTTCCCTTGCCCCTTTCAAAACAAAAGAAAAGGAAAAAGTAAGAGACAGAACTTACATTACATCTTTATTCAAACACCAGCTAACTTTACCATTTGCGTTAAATGAAAGTGGCCAACTAGGAATTATAATGGTAGAGTCATGCCCTCTTACCTAAATTACCATTTGCATTAGGCCTAAGTGCCTAAAGTGGCCAAGTTGGAAAAGTATTTATTTCTTAGCTAACTTCCAAATCTTTACAGGGAAATTCATTTATGATGTTTGGCCTAATTGCTACAATTGAAAAAAAAAACATGTAAATCACAAGGTTAAAACAAACAAACTATAAAGGGATATGAGATAAAGATATATCTTTACTAAAGCAGAGTATTACTGGTCTATAGATGTGTTGTAGTCACTGTTGGAGCCAATTAACTATATATGACTTTTGTATTATGAATCAATATGATTTGTCATTTTCCCTTTTACCACTCCACTTGGCATGTGTGCCTATCCAATGCAATGCCTTTGTTATCTTATCTTTTTTTTGTTCCGTTTGTCAGATCGAACAGGAGATTCAACGAATGGGTAGCAATGGTAGCAGCAGTAGCAGCAATAACAGTAACAAAGGTGGGAGGCATTTTGTTGGTGGTGGTGGGCAATGGAGACCAGCCTTACAGAGCATTGCAGAAGTTGGAACTTGAACGCACTTCTTCTATCATCCCTGACCCCTCACTCACATGAATAAAATCATGCAGCAACTCTTTCCAATACATTCACATTGCCCCCCTTTCTTAATCAGTAGTCTACTATACATAGCGTTTGTGTTAAATGTTTCTCTCTTGCGAAGGACATGTATACATATCTTGAACTTATAATTAGCTATTAGTCAACTTCTTATCCATTATATCATGTTGTTTTCTTTTGTTAAATTTAATTAAACCGTTTTTCAAGTCGCCTGCTTTGGAAGTGGGTAGCTTTGCCTTAAAAGTTTGATATTTAACGGGTTTTCGAATTTGGGATGCTTGGATGTTATTGAGAACTATTAGGATACTGAGACAGATATGAGACAGAGGGAAAAATCAAAGCAGAAATTGTATCCCTTTCTCATTGAAAGATATCATTTTATAGGCCATAGTACAACTAAATTGTTACTTAACTACTTTAACAGAAAACTGACTTTCAATAACAAAAAACTACTTTCCTAACATATCCTCCCTTAATACTGAGCTTATAACAAACAACTCAGTATTAATTACATACTTTAGTCATTCCCAGCCTTGTTCTAAGGCTACTATACAAATCTGTCTTTAATGGCTTAGTCATAATATCCGAGAGCTGGTCTTGAGATTTACAATACACCAATCAATCACACCATCTTTGCTAAGATCTCTTAGAAAGTAAAATCTCACATCAATATGCTTACTCCTACCATTAAGAACAGGATTCTTTGACAATTTGATTGTTGAGCTGTTATCACAGAATATGGCAGTAGGTTTCTGTTGTGTGTATCTAAGCTTCTCAAGTATCCTTCTTAGCCATACACCTTGACAGGCACATGAAGCAGCAGCAATGAATTCGGCCTTGGTAGTGGATAAAGTCACAACAGGTTGCTTTTTGGAGGACCATGATACAACTCTTGATCCCAGCATGAAAACATATCCTGAGGTGCTTTCCTGTCATCAATATCCCCGGCATAGTCACTGTCTGAATAGGCTATTAGTTCCTCTTCTTTGCCTCTTCTGTACATGATGCCAAGCTCTAAGGTTCCCTTCAAGTATCTGAGAATTCTTTTTGCAGCAACTAAATGCATTTGAGTTGGCCTTTCCATGTATCTACTTACAAGACAAACAACAAACATCAAGTCAGGTCTAGTGGCTGTAAGGTACATCAAGCTTCCCACCATCTGTTTGTATACAGTTGCATCCACTGTAACTCCATTTTCATCTTTTGACAGTTTGGATCCAGGAACCATAGGATTATTCACACTGTTATTGTTCTGCATACCAAATCTTTCAACAATTTCTTTGGCATACTTCCTTTGGCATATGAATATCCCTTCTGCACATTGAGTACTTCTATGCCTAAGAAGTATTTCATTCTTCCAAGATCTGTCATATCAAATTCCCTTTGCATAGACTCTCTAAATTCATCAATTATCATTTATCATTCCAGTGTAGATGAGGTCATCCACATAGAGACTTACCAACAATAGTTGTCCTGCAGGTCCTGTTTTCACAAACAAAGTATGTTCGTGTGAGCATTTCTCAAAATATTGGCTGCTGAAATATGATTCTATTTTACTGTACCAAGCCCGAAGGGCTTGTTTTAGCCCATACAAGGCCTTTTTAACTTGTAGACTTTGCTCTTTTCACCCTGCTTCTGATGGCCCAAAGGTTGATCAACATAAACCACCTCATTTAGTTCACCATGAAGAAAGACACTCTTAACATCAAGTTGAAATACATTCCATCCTTTAAGAGAAGCTAATGCCAAAATGGTTCTGATTGTATCCCACCTAGCAACAGGAGCAAACACTTCATTGTAATCAATACCATGTTGTTGAGAGTACCCCCTTTGCAACCAATCTAGCTTTGTGCTTTTCTACCTTCCCATCTTCATTACACTTGGTCTTATAAATCCACTTTACCCCTATAGACTTAGCACCAGAAGGAAGTGAAGTAAGCTCCCAGGTTTGATTTCTTTCAATAGCACTTATTTCAGCATCCATAGCCTTTCTCCAAACATTGTGTTGTATAGCTTCCTCAAAGTTCTCAAGGTCTGCAGCATCTTTGAAAATGGAAAAATTATGCAGTTCTCCATCTGTGACATAATCTTCTAACCAGGCTGGTTGTCTTCTAATCCTCCCTTGATCCTGATTTGCTGCGCATTGCTAGTTGTTGCTTCAGTGCTGGGTTCAATGGGTGTTGTGTCATGATTGTTGTCTTCCTCAACACTCTCCACTGAGTCATCACTGCTGCTGTCAGCTTCATTTTCAGCCACAATCTTCTCTGTTATTGCTTCTTTGTCTCCCCACTTCCATTTTTCATATTCTGCAAACTTTACATCTCTACTTATAATGATCCTTTTTGTGACAGGATCATAGAGTCTGTAGGCTTTGGATTCTTCACTTACTCCCAATAGAACACACATGGTACTTTTCACAACTAACTTCTTCTTCTTTTTGAACATCAAGAGCATGAGCATAGGCCACACAACCAAACACTCTGAAGTGTCTCACTGAAGGTTTAAGTCCACTTCATGCTTCTTCAGGTGTTACATTTTTCACAGCTAGAGTAGGGCTCCTGTTTAGCACATAAACTATCCAGTTCACTGCTTCTGGCCAGAATTCCTTAGCGATCTCCTTTTCTGACAGCATGATTCTAACCAAGTTCATGATGGTTCTATTTTTTCTCTCTGCCAGTCCATTTTGTTGGGGGGTATATGAAGTTGTGAGTTGTCTTTTGATGCCATTGTTGCTGCAAAACCTGTCAAATTCAACTGACTTGTACTCTCCCCCTCTATCAGTTCTTAAGCAGCAAATAGAATTACCAGATTCTTTCTCAACCATGACTTTAAATTTCTTAAACACTTCAAATGCTTCAGATTTTTCAAAGAGAAAATATACCCATGCTTTTCTACTAAAATCATCAATAAAGGTCATGAAATACCTTTTGTTTCTGTTTGAGGCTGGTTTGATAGGGCCGCAAATGTCAGAATGAATGAGTTCTAAGTGCTTAGAAGCTCTCCATGAACTTTCTTTTGCAATAGTCTCTCTGTGTTGCTTTCCCATCATACAATCTTTGCACACAACTGATGATTCTTTAAAGTAAGGTAGCCCTTTAACCATTTCTTTCTGACTGAGAGTTTTTAACCCTTTCACACCGAGATGACCATACCTGCAGTGCCATAGGTATGTAGTTTCTTCACTTTCCACTTTCAAGCAAGTTGGAGATATCACATGAGCAGCAACGGAAAACATCCGATTGGAAGACATCTTGCTTGACATGATGAGGCCTCTGTGTTCGTGGAAGACTTTACACATATCATTTTTGAAAACAATGGTGAGATACTTTTGCTGGAGTTGGCCTATACTCAGTAAATTGTTCTTTAATTCTGGGATATAGAACACATCAGAAACTACTTGTATAATCCCATCAATCTTCAGTCTAATGCTTCCTTTTCCCTTCACAATCATCCTAGAGTTGTCACCCAATTTTACAGATTCTGTGAACTTGTCATCCAAGTCAAAAAACCACTCCTTGCAGCCACACATATGATTGCTACAACAACAATACACAAAAACAACACAAAACAACACACAAACCAAACGCCTGAATCAAGAAACCAATTTGTGCTTTCTGCAATAACTTTTTCTTCTCTTCACTAAAGGCCATGAGTAACATTTCTTCATTTTCATCAAACTCAACATAGTTGGCATTTTCTTCACGGTTGGGGCACTCATATCTAAAGTGTCCAAGCTTGTGACAGTTGAAGCTCATCCCACCAGATTTTTATCAAATTGTCTTCCTCGACCCCCCTACCTCGACCTCTGCCTCTACCCTCGTCATTTACCAAGCTAGTAACCTTCAAGACTTGTTCCTCCTCCTTGTGCCCTCTCATTCTTTGTTCATGAACCAAGACTACTCTGTAATTCATCAATGGTCATGGTTTGAATATCTTTGGATTCTTCGATTGAGCAAACCACATAATCAAATCTTGCTGTCATGGATCTCAAGATTTTCTCCACAATTGTAAGCTGCTCCATCTTCTCACCATGTATTTTCATTTTATTCACGATAGCTAGGGTTCTTGCGAAATACTCATCTACAGATTCACCCTCCTTCATGTCAAGAATCTCAAATTCCTTTCTCAAAGCCTGCAGTTGAGCCCTTTTAACCTTTGTGGATCCTTGATATTTCTGTTTCATAGAGTCCCAAATGGCCTTTGCTGAACTCTTGTCAAGAATTATTTCAATGATGCTTCGATCAATTGCTTGAAAGAGGTAATTCTTTGCCTTCAAATCCTTTAGTTTGCTCTCTTCATGGATCTCAACTGTTCTTGGGAAGCACCGATAGGTGCTGCAGCTACTCCTTCTTCCACCAAACTCCAATACTCCTTTGATCTAAGAAGATTCTCCATCACATTGACCAATGACCATAATGACCATCAACTTCGGAATTGCAGCTTGAACAAAGTTCCCTTCCGCCATGGTACTTCTCAAGATTCTCTTGCACAATGTCACAAAGACTGCAGCTTTTGTGTATCAAGCCCGTGAGGAGCTCTGATACCATATATTAGGATACAGAGAGAGATATGAGACAGAGGGAAAATATCAAAGCAGAAATTGTATCCCTTTTTCATTGAAAGATATCATTTATAGGCCATAGTACAACTAAATTGTTACTTAACTACCTTAACAGAAAACTGACTTTCAATAACAGAACACTACTTTCCTAACAAGAACACACATCGGCTGCATATATGGTTAAAGTAAATTATAAAAACTTAGGCAAATCTCTTTTTTTTTGTCGAATAGGCAAATCTAATTTGTTGAACGCTTTGATTGGGGGTAAACCTATAGCTCTCAATATGGGTTGGCTCACGCCCAACCCGGCTAGAGCTAGTAAAACGGGCTACCCAGTCCAGCTCAGTGAGAAACGGATAGTGGGTTTTTGTGGATTGGGCTAAAAAGTCCGGCTAAAATTTGGTCCTGTAAATTAAAGCCCAAGCCTAGCCCTATGTGGGTAGCCGACTTGTGCGTGCCAGCCCGGTTAAAAACCTAACTTATTAAAAAATATAGCTTATAAAAATTATAAAGAATTACACTTGTACAAAAATAAAAAAAAATGATAATATAATTATAAAAAACATTAAAAAAAGTTCATATACCTTAATAAAACACATTCAAATAAATTTAAAACACAATCTAAGTTCTCAACATATTCCAAAACACATTAAAACACATTCTTCCATAAATCCCATTAAACTAGAACACATTCGACACATTCCTAAGTTCTCAACACATTCTAAAACACACTAAAATACATCCATCCATCAATCTCATTAAAATAAAACACATTTAACTAAAATTAAAATAAAAAAATTAACTAATAACTATAGAAAACAAGAAAACAAAATACGTACGATTTCATAAAAAAATAATATAATTATGAAATATGAAATCTTACCAAGTTGGAGTTGTTTGAGAAAGCTTGCTCTCTCAATATTTTGCATCAATTTATTATTTTAATATTTCTTGCATTAATGATGCTTACAAATGTATCTATCCCATCCCAAATTTCAGTAGTTGCAACTTGCTATTGCTACCACATTTAACCCTTATAAATTAATAAATACATAATGGTTTTTTTCTTTGGAATAAATTATGCCTAGAAATAGTGTTAGCAGAAATCTAGATACTATGAAGATTTGGTATATGACAAGAAAAAAAAGCTTACATTAAATAAATCAATTAGATGCATAAGGTAATAATTATTGATAGTTGAAGATGAGTTACTTACTGCATTTATCCTCTTCTATTGGCAGTTAGAATGAGAAGAGCTATGCGTGTGCGCTGCACCTGCACTAAGTCACTTTTTGTTTTTTGTTTTTATTTTTTAATATGTTCGGGTAGCCCGAAAACCTATTTGGCTATCCAGCCCGAATCCGAATTTATGTGTGCTAATATTTGTCAGGCTAAAAGGTTTGCCAAAAATTCGGGCATCTAATTTTTAGTGCCCGAGTCCTACAAAAATGCGGGTTGAGGCGGACTGGTCCATTTTGGGGACTCTAAACCTAGTTAATCGGTGGGTTTAGTTGACAAAAATAAGGTTTACATTTTCGTGGGTCTAAGTGGGCTATCCCACTTACTCGCAGGTTCGAGTTGGTTGATATGAGTGGCTCACTTTTTTTATATATATTTTTAAAGTCATTTTATAAGATTTTTTTCAAATTTTTTGGTTTTTTTTATTTTTTAACTTAGACGAGTCAACCCACTTAACCATCATTCGTGGGTGGGTCGAGCCGGTTTTGATATTTTTCCAGCTCATCAAAAGTGAAGTCAACTCGGCTCGCGCTCGCTTTTAGCCTAACTCATGGTCAACCGGATGACCTCACTTTGAAGTATTTTAAATTTTACATTTTAAATTTGAATATTTAATTATTAATTAAAAAACTAAACCATTTCATATGTTGTAATTAATATTAATATATACAACTAATAATTTTTTATTTCAATTGTTAGGGGATCTTACGATTGGGGGAGTATGATCCTCACTCTATCCCCAAATTGTTTGCATGATAGTTTATCACATCTTCATTAAGATAAATTTTGAGACCAAATGAAGCTGTCCCTCATAAGAGTCAATTCTAAGAGATTCCACGAGTTTTTTTAATTATATTATTTATTATTTATTTATCCGTTGTTCTCACTCAATGCCCACCAAACTTAAGAATATGTGTGTGTGGTTTGCATTAGTGTAGCTTAAACCATGTTTCAGAAGCAATAAATGTTTCTTTCATGATGTGATATCGGAACATGTTATTATCTAAAGAAATGGAATGGAACATAATAAATTAAAATTATCATTCAATTCTTTGGGTTTTGAACACAAATTCAAACACGCTGAATATATTTTGATACTGTGGTCCTATAGTATCCTTTTCGGCTAAATTGGCTCCTTTTAGTATATAAAAAATAAATAACATAAGGATGTCTAGACACGTTATGGGGACTTGGACGAAGACGAACAGCTTGGTGTGTCACAAGAAAAATAATGCTATCCACAAACTCCACATTCAACAGCATAGAAAGATAATTTAGAATCTAAGATAAAACAAAAGTCCTGCAATCAAATCTCAAGATCCAACATTTCTCTTGGTGCTAGCTCCACTGTGTCACATTTACAGATTAAGTGTATGTACCTTGGTTTTTGTTTCGATTGAATTACGGGTCAATGGTGCAATCACTTTATCCCCAGCTTTTCATTCAATCCTGCTTTAATTCAAAAAGACAGTATTGCTCTAATATTCCAGATGTGTTATCAACATGCCCGTGCACTTCAATTTGTTGTTAAAGAGACCTGACCTCCAGCTGTAAGAAAGTGTGTCTAGATCTCCTATTTTGTTAGTTTTCCATAAAATAGTGTATTATCTATATGAAAAAACTATAGTAGCTACCGAATAACTGCAAAATAGTTAGGAAATAACTATGAAGTAATTGTAAAATAGCTAAAGATAACTAGGAATATAACTTCCACAAGCTTCCAAATCTATCAAAACAAGAGTAAAAATAATATTTTGCTAATAAAATAGTTACATAATATAATAGCTAAGAAAGGATTTATAAAATAGCTGAAAGTAGTTGCTACAAAATTTTTCTTTGACTTGCAATTTTTGCTCCAACCTTTTAAAAACCAATTTTAAATTGTCCAGCATTAACATTTTATTTTGAACAATGCTTCTCTAAGTAATCCAAAATTAGGAATGAAAATGGGTACCCTCTAGACAGGATACTATAGTGTCTGTCCCCATACATGCATTTTAAAAAAACCCCATAGCCATGTGAGCAACAATTTTGTCACTATACCTGGGGACACCTATATGTTCATACATGCGCCATACCCGCAATTTAATTAATTGGAAAATTAATAACTCGTTAAAAAATATTAATTAAGGAAAAATAAACTCAATTAAAAAATTACTCCAAAATTATCTAAATATAATTATTAAATTCGATCAGTGACGTAACAATTTAATTAAATCGAAATACAAGACATTAATGTTCTAAAACACAACAAAATATCTAATGTTCAAAATTTTTATTAAATATTACAATATATTTTTACATCACAGTATTTTATAAATTTGGATATCATGTGTTAGCATTCTCCAAATTTTGTAAAAAAGTATTAGCACTAATTAATCATAAATTATAAAGTAAAAAAAATAACAAATAGATAATTTAAAAATTATATTTTTCATCTGTAGTATTATATATATAAATATATATATATCAAAGTGATCTGAATCACTAGATATAAGGCAAATATATATTTAATAATCACGTACTTTTTATATTGAAAAAATGTGAAGAGACGATTTAAATAGCGAAGATTTTATTTGGGTTTGCAATACAAAGATAAAAATCACTATAACAAATTATCCTAAAATATTAAGAGGTAATTCAAATAAAAATAACTAATAGGTTCTGAAATACACCTAATTCCAAAAGTATCCTTATTCAAATTTTATTTGGAAATGAAATACAAACATAACACTATTATAACAATAGGAAAATAAGGAGATGTGCAACTAATGTAATCAAACTGATGTGGAATACAAATTTTATATAATGTAACTAATGTTATATATATGAATTATAGCAACTACTGTAGCAATACAAGCATCCAAATCCAAATAGAAAGAAATGAGAATTGAAAAAAACTAATGAGGAGAAAAAAAATAATCGATGAATAAAAACTACATAGATAACATAGATAAATTAAAAAATATATAGATAAAGTATTGAGGAAGAAGATAAACTAATCTGATGAGGAGAGAAAGCACAAACAAACACAAATGAGAGAGATGATTGAAAGGAGGTAGGATAGGAAAGTTTTTAAGGGTTTATACTTTAAAATCTAATAAAGCCTAATCCCACCTCTATGTCTCATTAATTTATCCATTATTTTAACATATAAGAGATATATGAGAGATAAAACTTATTCAATATAATGATCACGTCAAACAATTGATAAAATCATATTAATTTATATTTCAAATCAAATACAAAGTACAAAACGAGCCTTTAATTTACAATTTTGAATGGTAAAATTAGGTAAAGAGATATTGTATATTTTATTGTCTTTTCTAGCTTTCCTTTGTAATAAGTATAATCTCTATTTAATAATTTGTTTTTATCTGCTCGAGGGTCGAATTCAGTTTCGGATCGGGTTGGACAAAGTCAGATTGGGGCAACACCGGAACCGGGAAGAGGATTGGCGATCTCGGACAAGACGAGTTGTACCTGCAATAAACACTCTGCTTAAGTAAGTTAGTGTCCAAGCAGGATAACAGTAGTTTTGGAAACTGTGCATACTTGAGTCTCTGCTATAGTAGTAATTTATAGTGCATTAAATGCGTCTAAGAGCTTATGGGCCATCTTGCAGCTAGGGTGGTGGCGAAATCCCGTGTGGCACCGGTACCACTTGTACGGACACTCACACCATGAGCTTGTCAGATGCGTGTGGCTCATTCGGGTTGTCGTGCGAGGTCTCCTGGATCTGGTTTCGCATTATTGTGAAGTCTATAAATCTGTTTTAAGTAATTAAACATGATTATAAGACTTAACATCGTTAGTTTTAATGATTAACAAATAAGATTATATAAAGAACAAATAAGATATAAATAAGAACCAATTAGATTATATAAACAGGTTCTATGAGAAAGATATGTGTTTGTTAATTATGTTCAGGATGAAATACTCTTTAGAAGAAGAAGAATATTTTGTGAACAGAATCAGAATCAGAAGAACAAGAGTGCAGAATCTGAAGAAGAATAATCCTTAACAGAGTTGAAGACTGTCTGAAGAAGTGAAGACCTGAAGACTATCTGAAGAATTGAAGAACCAAGAAGACTATCTGAAGAATTGAAGAACCAAGAAGACTATCTGAAGAATGAAGACTAGAAGACTATCTGAAGAATTGAAGACTTAGAAGACTATCTGAAGAACTGAAGACAAAAGATATGAAGAAGTACAGATTTAAATATACATCTGTCTGAATAACAAACAATGAATGAAGAAATGAAGAAGAAGAGATAAAAGAAGAAGAAGATACAAAGAAGAATGAAGCTACAATTCTATTATCATAAGGAAGAAGGCTTCTGAAGTTTCAACCAGTATGAAGAATTGAAGTTGTCTGAAGGACGCAAACCGTCTGAAGTATTGAAGCTGTCTGAAAGACTTGAGCTGTCTGAAGTGGTCAACCTGTCTTAAGTGATGAAGCTGTCTGAAGAGCCAAGCCCGTCTGAAGACTGGAACCTGTCTGAAGACTGGAACCCGTCTGAAGTTTGGAAGCTGTCTGAAGCTTTAGTAATGACGTGGCATCTTTGCTGAAACCTTGCGTGAAGACTTTTCTAAGTCTCTGCTGCTCGTACGTTTTGAAACACATTTGTGGCAACAAACACAGAGACCTTTCCTGGTGCATTTAAACTTCATACACCACTGAGGAAATCTCTGCAACGCAGCATTCGCAGCAACAACAGTAGCAGCTTTACAACAGCACCAACATTGTACTATGTCAGAAACTTTCAAGAAGCGTGTCTAACAACGGATTAAAAGAAGACTATTTGCTGTCTCTAAACGATAGTATTTCAACGAGACATTTCTTCATTGGTGCAATCTGGAACAAAGCAGAAGAAAAGCTCAGGAGACTAAGCAAAAGCAACAAGGAAGATGTGTGAATAAAAATATTCAATTCAACATTTATCTAAATCTCAAAAAAGGAATCTGCAAACAACGACTATTGGTCAAGACATCTCATTCAAAGAGAGTAATGGTGTCAGAAGCAAATGAAAAAGGAGTATATGCAGAATAAGCAAAAAGGGCAAATTCAACGGATACATACTATCAAGAGAATCAGAGGAAATCTGAAGAAAGCAGATGCAAGCCGGACAAAACAGATAAAAGCAGATAAAGCAGATGCAAGATAATGCAAGCTGGAGCAAGCAGATGCAAGCTGGATAAAACAGATGCAAGAAAGCAGAAGAATTCAAGAGAGAGAATACACATAATCATCACATCTCTCGAAACAGAGCTCATCAACAGAAGTGTCAGAACGGGAGTATTCTGAACACTCAATATGCTTAAAGAGAAGCAACCGTTTGAGAAGCTATTACACAACGGCTATATGAGCCACATCATCAGAAGCTCAACGGTATTATGAATTATCTTCAACGGCTATATTCAAGCAGAACATATAAATAGCCTCAAGATTGAATTTGAAGATGTTGGCATGCTGAGCATATTAACCATGCTGCCGACCTGAAGTTGTTGTGGTGTACAACCAAGTTGGTCAGAATGATCAACCAAGATAGATCAATTGGGATTGTTTTCAAGAAGGTTCTTGAAATCAATCAGGATGAAAATGGTTAACTAGGCTGAGTGTCTTACAGTTAACAAGAGTTGACTCAAGCTTAAATACATCATGAAAAAGTCAACAACAATTGATCAGAGAGTTAATTCTCAATCGGGCTACTAATCAGCTGGTCAGTTAGTTAGATTGTACAGTTGGTCTGTTGATCAAGTGAGTTGGTTGTCGGGAAGGCAATCATGCTGTACAAATGACTATCAAACCGGGTACGGTTTGAAGCTTTGAAGATACCTTGGTATTCCAATGATACGGGTGAGAATGTAGCCATGGAAACCAATGGTTGGAGAATAAGGCTGGAGCTTAATTTCATATCTTAGTTAGCCTACTCTCAGAGGATGTATTCCTCATAGAAAAGACAGGGATTGTACTTAAATTCAAACACTTGTATCACTGTCTATCCTTGTATTTAGTTTTGTAATAACTGTATCCTGAGTATGTACTCAGTAATCTCTATGTACAAGAAGAATCTGAGTTGAGAGGTTCTAGCGAACATCTAGCTTAGATTGAGTAGTAATACTCAACACTTAGTTAAGTGTCTGAGAGCCTGGAGAGGCTTGGGGTGGAAGAAAGAATACTCGTGGTAGAGCCTGGAGAGGCTTGATAGAAAAGAATACTTGTTGTGTTGGCCTGGAGAGGTTAACATGTGTATCTGTGTTTCAGATAGTGGAACACATATGTGGCTGCAAGGGTCTGGGGATTCGGAGTGGCACATGTGTGTTGTTGTTATTGTTGTTGTGATTAAAGGCTAGTGGTGGTTTGCCACTAGGACTGGATGTAGCTCAGGGGTTTGTGGGTGAACCAGGATAAATTCTGTGTCTAAGTTTTTTTTCCCTTAATCTCTTTTATTTACAGTCTTTACATTTACGATGGGGATTGAAAAGTATCTTTCATAATAATCTTAACACAACGATTTCAATAAAACAAGTTTTCATACAAACATAAAATTAAAACGTCTCTAAGTGTAGGTTGAAGTATTATAGAAGAATATATTCAGAGGGATGTCTGAAATATCTGTCTGAAGTGAGCCCAACAGGAACTCAGTTCAGACACATGATATAGATGTTCTCTGATCATCTAAAGTATTTAGAAACAGTTCTGAAGGTACTCTTAGTAATATTCTTCAGAAGACACTAAGAGAAGTTTGTTTAAATCAAAACAATCTTAAGTGTAAGAGAAAGTTTTAATCTAAATCTTTCATATATCCGCATGTATTTAAAATAACTCTGATCTTAAGATTGGTTTGCACAATGATCACTTAATGTGATTGATTTAAAAATAAAGATTTCCAAAATTGTCTTAAAATGTCTAAAACCTATTCAATCCCCCCTTCTAGTGTTGCCTGTGGTTCTAACAATTGGTATCAGAGCTCACCTTCGGGTTGAGCATCTAATAAATGCAGAAGGAGTAGATCCTCAGAAGATGGAAATCTCACCAGCTGAAGCAACTCTGAAGAATGATAATGAGAATAGGAAATCATTTTTCCAATACTCATTATTCATAAGGCTAAAGCACAGGATGCAACAGAAAAGGAAAGTGAATCTATCTCTAGATCACAAACTGGTAACACCTTTCCTATCTATATTTAAGTTATGATATAGTTATTAATCTGTTGCATGATTTGTTTTATTGAAATTATGTAAATATATGCTTGCATGCTATACTTGCTTCATGAGTATATATTCTAAATTGTGTTAAAATAAATCACTGCATGCTATGTGTTTTACTATGTTTACTGTGTGAAATTTATGATTCATTTTATGTATGCTTTACTTAAATATATGTGTTGAAGAGTCACACATGCTTAGTGTAGTAATAACCGTGTCTCATTTTAAATTAAGTAAATGAAGAGTTGTGTGTGTTAGTCATAACTTTTTTGAAAATATGAAACGGCACGATTGAATCATTGAATCATCAACCGGTTTCTCTCAATGGACACGATGCACTACTCCCACACCGGTTCAGTACACATAACCGTCTCTCATCAATGCTTGAAGCATGCTTGGCTATCTATTTAAAAGGATTGGATGATCAACATGGAAATCACACTTTACTCAATCCTTTCCCTAAAAAGATCAAATCTCCTCAAGTATCTTCATCTCAGAAAGATCATTGATTCATAGAAATCAATGGCAAAGCGTCTGCATCATCAAGCAACTCAAACCCTTTCGTGTTTGATGACAGGATCATACCCTGTAAGGCGGTTAACCTTTCTGACTTTGATGAAGCAGACTACAAGATATCTGAGTACTTCAACGCCATTGGATGGACTCCATACTTCAATAACATTTTCTCCTCCTGGCATAAGAAGAGTATAATGGATTTTTGGGACAACATCAAGATCATATCTGAACCCAACAGAACCGGGATTGAAATGAAGGTGATGGGAAGATCACTGTCTGTGGACACCAAACGTATTGCTGAAGTTATATGTGTTCCTGACAGTGGGGAACAATACTTCCAAAGATGGAATTCTTCATGGTGGAACATTCGTTCTTGATCAACATCTATTTGGAAGAAGAAGGATTGCCCCTTTCAGACCTTCTCAACTTCTTGTTGAGTCTCAAAAATATCATAAGAGATTTTATGATGTTTTAAGACAGGCAATATTTCCAAGTTTTAACTGATTAACAAATTTAAGTATTTATTTTCACAGATACTCTTAAGTGTTAATTATCTATCTGTGATTTTCAGCAAGCCACAATACGCCTTTATAAGTCTTTAAGAAGTGCCTTCAAGTCATCGTGAGGGAAACAGGCCTTCTGAAGTGGTCACCTGTCTTAAGTGTTGAAGCTGTCTGAAGAGCCAAGCCCGTCTGAAGTTTGGAAGCCGTCTGAAGCTTTAGTAATGACGCGGCAATCCTTGCTGAAACCTTGCGTGAAGACTTTTCTGAGTCTCTGCTGCTCGTACGTTTTGAACACATTTATGGACAACAAACACAGAGGTCTTTCCTGGATGCATTTGAATTTCCATACACCACTGAGGAATCTCTGTAAACGCAGCAACGCAGCAATTCCTGAAGCAGCCTTTTGGCAGATGCAACCTTGTACTATGTCAGAAAATGTCAGGATGCTCAGAAGTATGTCTCACAGACGGATTGACTAGCATTTAATGCTATCTCTAAACGGTGGTTTTTCAACGGATTAAAGTCTGGGTATAAATACCCCTTATGAAGACCATCATTTTACCAGTAACAAGAACAGAGAAGAGTATATAGAAAAAGAGAATCATCGCTGCAATTTTCTTCAAGAAAATCACTTCTGATAAAATTCTTTGTACACTTTATATTTTCATATCCTGAGAATACCTCAGTTTTTAAGTTGTACATCGTAATAGGTTTGAGCTGTAAACTTGTGTAGTTTAAAAGCTTAAACTCTTTTTAACTGTAATTGTTGTTGAGCCTGGAGAGCTTGTCTGGAAAAGAATACTTGTGTTGTTTGAGCCTAGAGAGGCTTGTGTTGGTTGTAGAGCCTGAAGAGGCTTGATAGAAAAGAATACTTGTAATCTTTGTGAAAGATTAAGAGAAAATCCAAGTGCTTGTTGCATTGGGACTGGAGGTAGCTCACAGTGGTAGTGAGTGAACCAGGATAAATCCTTGGCTAAGTTTTTCTATCCCTTATCTCTTGTCAATTCGTTTATATTAATATCAAGGGTGTTGAAAAGCTATTCTAAATATTTTAAAAGCAAAGAAAACCTTTTAAAATATATTTTCAGGAAACCATTCAAAAACTTCAGACAGCCTCGATAAACCTGTCTGAAACTGTTTATAACTTGTTGTTTTCAAAAGACTTTCAAAAATATAAAGAAACACTATTCAACCCCCCCTTTTAGTGTTTCCCTGTGTTTCTACAGTTGGTACCAGAGCTTAACTCAGGGTTGAGCACCTAACAAGTGTTGAGGACTAAAAGATCCAGATGGAAGCTGCAAACAACAACAGGCAATACATCTCTGAGGGTGCATCTATCACAAGACCCCCAGCATTCAATGGAGTAGACTATCACTACTGGAGAGATCGTATGAAGCTGTTCATTGAAAGCAACAACATTGATGTCTGGGATGTAGTTACTGATGGAGACTATGTGCCCATGCTAAACAATGTGCCTATACCTAAGGCTGACTGGACCTTGGAGCAGAAGGACTAGAGTTCAGATGAATGCCAAAGCCAAACTTTATCTGATATGCTCATTGAACAAATCAGAATATGAGAAGGTGCACGGTTGTACATCTGCCAAGGAAATCTGGGATACTCTTGCAGCAGCTCATGAAGGGACTGAAACTGTCAAGCAATCCAAAATTAGTATGCTCATACATCAATATGAGATGTTCAAAATGGAAGAAACAGAAACCATTGATCAGATGTTTGGGAGGTTTCAGACCATTACAAATGGACTCAGGTCCTTGGGCAGAACTTATGAATCTGGAGATAATAACAGAAAGATTCTAAGAAGCTTGCCTAAGATCTGGAGACCCAAAGTTACTGCCATTCAAGAGGCAAGAGACTTAAACTCTCTTAGAATGGAGGAACTTCTGGGATCTCTCAAGGTTCATGAGCTTGAGCTTGAAGAAGATGACAACAAGAAGAAATCTCTGGCTCTAAACTCCAATACCAATCAGTCTAGGCATGGCAAGATGAAGCCTATGCAAGCTGAGGAAACTTCAGAAACAGATGAGGATTCTGAAGATAGCTCAGAAGATGATGATCTTGCTCTTTTAAGTAGGAAGATCAAAGAATGCTCCAAAACAGAGGAAAGTTCAGAAGGAATCAACCTTCAACGTCTAAAGGAGGTAAGGCAGGTAAAGATTTTCAAAATGACAAAATTACTTGTTTTGAATGCAAACAACCAGGTCACATGAAGGCTGAGTGTCCTAAGTTGAAGAAAAACACATTCAAAAAGAAGAAGTTCTTCAAAAAGAAGAAGGGACTAATGGCAACATGGGAAGACCTTGATGAATCTACTTCTGAAGAAGAAGAAGATACTTCAGAGGAGGCCAACTTATGTCTTATGGCCAATCTGCCATCATCAGACAGCTCTGAAGAAGAGGTATTTCCTTTAACCCTTCAAGAAATGTATGATGATCTGATGGAAAGCTCCAAAGAACTATTTCAAGAGTATAAGAATCTATCCAAGGCTCACACAGAAATGTGTAATAAATATGAAGCCCTTGAAATAGAAAATATTATGCTCAAGGAAAAGATCCTTGTGTCTGACATCAGTAGTTCTCAACATGTGTCTGAAGAAAATATAAAACTTCAGAAGCAAGTTGAGCAACTGACAAAAGACTTAGCTAAGTTTGTCAAAGGAACTGATAATTTGAACAGATTACTTGGTGATCAAAGACATTTCATTGACAAAAGTGGCTTAGGCTTTTGGGATCATAACATGCCTGAACCTCATATTTTTAATGTTGAAAAAGGCAAGGGAAAGGTTACTGGGTGTTCTCAATGTGGAAAAGCTGGACACAATGTGATTCAGTGTAAACACAAAAAGAGACCAAAACCCAGGTCTAACAAAAGAGGACCCAAAGTATATGGGTACCTAAAAACTTGATTATTCCTGTTGCAGATGTGTTTAACAGGACAAAAGAGACACCACAAATGGTACCTGGACAGTGGATGCTCGCGACACATGACGGAGAAAGGTCTTTGTTCCAAAACCTTAGACCAAGAAATGGAGGTGTGGTCACCTTTGGTGGAAACCAGCAAGGGAAGATCACAGGAATAAGGACTGTAGGTATGTCACATTTATCCCTTATTAAAAATGTTCTCCTAGTGGAAGTACTTCAACACAACCTACTGAGCATAAGTCAATTATGTGACAGTGGATATGTGGTCTCTTTTACTAAGGAAGGTTGTATAGTCAAAGACTCTTCTGATCAAATCCTTTTTACTGCTGAAAGGCATGGCAATGTGTACAAAATTGATCTAGAGGAACTAGCAAGTCAAAATGTTAAATGTTTTATTTCTGTTGAAGATGAAAAACAGATTTGGCATCAAAGACTTGGGCATGCCAGCTTGAGATTAATCTCAAGATTAGAAAAATACAATCTGGTTAAAGGCTTACCCAAGCTCTCATAAAAATCTGACATTTTATGTGAAAGCTGTCTGAAAGGGAAACAAACAAGACACTCATTTAAGAGTAAAGATGTTGTTTCTACTAGCAGACCTCTAGAACTATTGCATATTGACTTGTTTGGTCCTATTAGAACAGAAAGCATTAGTGGTAAGAAATATGGTTTAGTCATTGTTGATGACTATTCTAGATATACATGGGTTATACTCCTCAGAAGCAAGGATGAAACCTTTAAGAATTTCACAATATTTTGTAAGAAGGTACAGAATGAAAAAGGATTTTGTATATCTGTCATCAGAAGTGATCATGGTGGAGAGTTTGAAAATGCAAACTTTGAAATGTTCTGTAATGAGAATGGGATCTCACACAATTTGTCTGTGGCTAGAACACCTCAACAAAATGGGGTTGTTGAGAGAAAGAACAGAAGTCTGCAAGAGATGGGAAGAACCATGCTCAACTCTTGCAATCTACCAAGATCCTTCTGGGCAGAAGCTATTAACACAGCTTGCTACCTTCAAAACAGAATATTGGTAAGACCAATTCTTAAAAGAACTCCTTATGAATTGTGGAAAGGAAGAAAACCCAACATATCTTACTTTCATCCCTTTGGCTGTGAGTGTTTTATACTTAACACAAAGGATGATCTTGGAAAGTTTGATGCAAAATCTGACAAAGGATTTTCATAGGTTATTCTGAAACATCTAAGGCTTACATAGTTTATAACTCTAGAACTCTAGTTGTAGAAGAATCAATCCATGTTAAATTCAATGACAAGAAAGAGACTGATAGGGAACTATCAGATCTAGAGGATGATTTTGTAGGAATGGAGCTAAATGACAACAGCAACTTGAAAGATGAACAGTTGTCTGAAGTGCCTACTGTTACTGATCCTCTTCAGACAGATGTTGAGTCTCAGACAGATGCTGTACCCATTCACAGAACTGATTGGAGATACAAGTCACATCACCCTAAAGAGCAAATTATTGGAAGTACTTCAGAAGGAGTGAAGACAAGATCAAAGTTCAGGAATCTGAATTCACTGGCTCTCCTGTCTGAAGTCAAACCCAAAGATATTGATGAAGCTCTGCATGATGAAGGGTGGATCCTATCCATGCAAGAGGAGCTAAATCAATTTGCTAGGAGTGATGTCTGGACCCTTGTTCCTAAACCCCATGGGAAAACAATTATTGGAACCAAATGGGTGTTCAGAAAAAAGTTGTCTGAAGAAGGCAAAGTTATCAGAAATAAGGCAAGGCTAGTAGCTCAAGGATATAACCAGCAAGAAGGTATTGACTTCACTGAAACCTTTGCCCCAGTGGCCAGGTTAGAAGCAATTAGAATTCTTTATCTTATGCTATAAATAATGGCATCAAGCTATATCAAATGGACGTTAAAAGTGCTTTTCTCAATGGTTTCATTGAAGAAGAAGTCTTTGTTAGACAACCCCCTGGTTTTGAGGATGTCACTTTCCCAGATTACGTTTTCAAATTGAAAAAGGCTCTCTATGGTCTAAAACAAGCCCCAAGAGCTTGGTATGACAGATTGAGCAATTTTCTTATCAAAAATGGTTTTGAAAGAGGAAAGTTGACACAACTCTTTTTAGAAAACAGTCTAACAAAGGTCTCATGCTAGTCCAGATATATGTTGATGACATTATATTTGGTTCCACTGATTCTTCTCTTTGCAAGGAGTTTTCTGAGTTAATGCAATCTGAATTTGAAATGAGCCTAATGGGTGAATTAAAATTTTTCTTAGGACTTCAAATTAAGCAAGATTCTAATTATATATGGATTCATCAAGAGAAATATACAAAAGAAATGCTTAAGAAGTTTAATTTAAATGATTGCAAGCCCATGTCAACTCCTATGCATCCTTCAACATATTTAAGCAAAGATGAGAATGAAGAACCAGTGAATCAGACTTTGTATAGAGGAATGATTGGCTCTTTATTGTATCTAACAGCAAGCAGACCTGACATTATGTTCAGTGTGTGTCTTTGTGCTAGATTTCAATCAGATCCAAGAATTACTCATTATAAAGCTGTTAAGAGGATTTTTAGATATCTTAAAGGTACTACTAATCTTGGTCTTTGCTATAAGAAAGACAAAGAACGCAGGTTAATAGGATACTGTGATGCTGACTTTGCTGGAGACATAATTGAAAGAAAGAGCACCAGTGGAGGTTGTCACTTCTTTGGAGGCAACATGATCAGCTGGTCAAGTAAAAGGCAAAGCACCATTGCATTATCAACAACTGAAGCTGAATATATCTCAACAGCAAGTTGTTGTTCACAACTTCTTTTGGTGAAATATCAGCTTGAGGATTTTAATATTCCTATATCTGTTATACCTGTTTTGTATGACAATACAAGTGTCATTAATCTGTCTAAAAACCCCATTCAACATTCTAGAGCAAAGCATATAGAAATCAAGCATCATTTCATTAGAGACTATGTTCAGAAAGGTGTTTTTGATATAAAGTTCATTGAAACAGAGCTTCAATGGGAAAATATATTCACAAAACCTCTGACTGAAGACAGATTTAAGTTCATACGTGATAATTTGAACATACATGCATTTTCTAACTGATTTTGTATGTTGTCTGAAATGAACAATTGAAATTTCAGTATGTCTGAAATTGTGACATGTCTGAAATTTTAGGATTTCTGAAATTTCATTTAGTTGTCTGAAATTATTCACTTGTCTGAAATAAAATGATGACGTGGCTATCTGAGACGGTTGAATGCCATTTACTTTGTCTCTTCCACTCTGCACGTTCCCCAACGTCTGCACAGCCAGTACATACCATCATTGCATCGTGGGTTCCTATATAATAAAGGAGGTTACATATTGAAGAAGACTCACATTTTCTCTCTGCTCACTCTTCAACTTCATCTTCTCTCTCTCACAACAGTTTTCTGCTCAAAGTTTTTGTCTGCAACCGCAATGGCACCAAAGAAGACAAGCACTGGAGGAAAGATTGTCAAGTCCAAAGGCGTTGATCTTCAGGGTCTCAGTGATTTAGGGATGGACCTTTTTGAGGAATTTGATGCTGCTGGTTGGACTTCATTCTTTGAGAAAACAGATTGCTCTTGGAATGAACAGAGCATCATTGATTTCTGGATTTCAGCAAGAGGAATTCCAAACAACAAAGGTGAATATGAAAGCATCCGAGCTGAAGTTCTTGGAGAGTCCATCTTCATAGATGTTGATATTCTTTCCAAGGTGACTGGTGTACAAGCTGAAGGAGAGGTCTTCACTCCAGGATGGGAAGCAAGAAATGGTGGTTCTGAGAAGTTCACCAAGATGCTGTATGGAACAGCGAAGCCTCAGAGCGCTGACTCAAAGAACATGCTGGATAAAGTCAGAGTTCTTCATGCCATTCTAGGGCAATGCATTTTCCCTAAGAGTGGAAGCAGAAATCATGTCTCTGAACTTGAGAGATTCTGCTTGATCAACCTATTGCTGAAGAAGAAGATGAATCTCCCAAAGATACTTATGTTCCACATTCATAAGAAGATTAGGGATTCTGCTGGAAGCCTTACTCACAATCTACTTATCACCAAGGTACTTATGCACTTCAGAGTACCTCTTAAATTTGATCACAAAGCGCCTGCTCTTTTTGGTGAGGCCAACATTACCAGTATGAAGCTGAAGAACCCTCTCATTCCAAGACATTCTTCTCCTTCTATGAAGGAGAGTCTACTGTTAGAAAAGGCATCTAGAAGTGGAGCTGCTTTTGAAATTCTGGAACTTGAACTTCAAGGGACATAAGGAAGGATGAGTTTGTTGCATCCAAGCCCTCCTCTCAACCTAAGCTGCCGAAGCTACCAGTTAGGAGTACTGCAAAGGTAGCACCAGCAAACCCTAAGTTGCACCTTAAGACTGTTGAACCTGTTCAGAAGACTTTGACAAAGTCGTCTGAAATTGTGGGTCAAAAGTCTGAAGGAGCAAAACCTCTTGAGCCTACTTCTAATCTAGAAGGAAAGGCACATGAGGAACCTGTTACTGATGCTGATGCTATTGTTGCACAACCTGTTGCTGCCTGTCCCTCTGATCCTGAATTGATCAAGGTAGCTGCAATTGCTACTATGATTGAAAATCAAGAATTGGAGAAGAAGTTAGAACAAGAAAAGGCTGATCATGCTTATGCAGTATCTACACAGATTGCCTTAGCTGAAAAAGAAAGGCTAGCTGCCTTGGCTGAAGGAACCAAGAAAAGAAAGAGATCCAGTGCTGCCATGAGGAAGAAAAGAATAAGCAAGTTTCTTACTAGTGATCCTGAAGTTACCACAAGAATCACTAGGAGTATCTCTAGCAAACAAGATGCTATAGACATGACAGATAAATATCAGAAGTTTGTCACAGCCAATCTTTATTTCAAAAGAAGAAGAGAAGAAAAGAAAACTGAAAGGGAGGAGGCAGCAAGGGAAGTCAAGAAAAGCAAAATTCAGAAAGAGGAACCTTCAAAGGAACCCTACAAACCAATAAGGGTGAGGTTTGACAATGTTACACCTTCACCACCTTCATCACCAGAAAAAGGATTGCCAGAAGAGAATGAAGAAGAAGAAATGCTTGAACAAGTTCATAGTGAAGCTGTTTCAGAAGAGGAAGTTTCAGACAAGGTTGATGAACAACCTATCTTGTCTGAAGAAAAGGAAACACCATCACCATCATCATCATCATACGAATCATACAGATCTGCAAACTCTACTGAGGAGACCCAGCAATGCGTGTGGAAAGGAAGCATGCTACCTGCACATCTTAGGCTTGGACCCAAAAGTAGGGATTTCTTCACAGAACCCACTTTTGATCCTTATGCCTATCCTTTTACTGACTCTCAGTATGCAGAAGAAGATGAACTGCCCCACAAAAGGTATGAGGGACCCTTCTTTGAAAGGGAAAGAGTGCCAAAATTCCCTAACCTTTATGAAGAGCTAATGTTCTTCAAGGATACACCCCCCATCTACATGCATCAAGGACTTATCTTGCACACTTCTGAAGCTGAACGGAGCAAGCATACTGGAAGCTTTGATGGTCAATACTCTGGACAGCTTGAGAAGATCAGAAAGGGAGTGGTAGTTCCTGAACACAAGTGGGATCCACTTGATCCCTGTTCTGAAGAAGATTGTCTGAAGATGAGTACTGATGAGTGGTGTTTTGTCAGAAAGCTGTGCACAGAAGGAGAATTGTTTCAAAGAGCTCATCTGAACTGGGTTGGCATGAGGGGTTACAGGCCACCTAGAAGTGCTTCTATCAGGCCAAACACTAAAATTCTGGTGCAACCCGACAGGATCATTCCTAGGTATCCTTTGAAGGAAGGTTCTGTTGATAAGTTTAAAGAACCCAAGGTTACACTGCCCCCTTCAAACCTTTGTCACCAAGAGAATGGAAGCATCTACCAGCCAATGTCAGAAAGCAAGGTGGAGGCATGGATCACAGTCTCAGGGACAGAGTTTGGAACTCTTACTGGAAAGTCAGAGAGGATGTTGGATCCTCATCTGGGTCAACTGGACCTGATGAAGACTCTCTCATTGGCTATGGGAGATCCATGAATGTGCAGTATATGTTTATCAGACAACACTTCCCACTTTTGACTGCACCTTTTCATGAAAAATGGGAGATGATTAACCCCATTGGAACATTCTTTCATCCAGTCTATCATCCTCAGAAATATGGACTACTTCCAGGCTTTGATGCGCTGAGTTTTGTGTGCAGATACATTAAAATTATTTTTTATGAATCAGCACCTGACTATGAAGAAGAGAATAGAAAACTGAGGTTCAAGATACAGAAGCTAGAGAAAGCCAATGCTGAGCTTCTTGCCAAACAAGAACAGACTCTTGCTTTGCACAAGACTGCACTCATAGCTAAGCAAGATCAGATTCTTCATGAACAGCAAGAGATCAAGAATGCTCAAAAAGATATGAAGTCTGCCCTTCTTTCTCAATTGGACAAGACAAGGGATGATCTCATGTCCTTGCTGAAGGATGCTTTGTTGAAGAAATCTGGCTAGTCTGTGATGTAGCCATGTTTGCTTTTATCTCTGGCAATTTCTATGCTTATCTGAAACTTTTTATGATTAAATATCAGTTGTTCCCTGCATGATTTTTCTGAGTTTATACTTGATGATTATCCTTTTGATTTCTGTTGTTGTTATGCTCTGGATTCCCTTTTGACTGATGACAAAAGGGGGAGTACTAAAACTAACAAAAATCTGATTCAAATGTGAAGTGCTACAGGACTCAGGGGGAGCAAAGAAGAACTATTAAGTTCATTATCTGAGGGGGAGTTATTATTAAAAGCTACTTTATTCTCACATACTCCTTTCAGATTTTATAGTTTTAAGATAAATTTGTCATCATTAAAAAGGGGGAGAATGTTGAGTCTCAAAAATATCATAAGAGATTTTATGATGTTTTAAGACGGCAATATTTCCAAGTTTTAATGATTAACAAATTTACAGTATTTATTTTCACAGATACTCTTAAGTGTTTAATTATCTATCTGTGATTTCAGCAAGCCACAATACGCCTTATAAGTCTTTAAGAAGTGCTTCAAGTCATCTGAGGGAAACAGGCCTTCTGAAGTGGTCAACCTGTCTTAAGTGTTGAAGCTGTCTGAAGAGCCAAGCCCGTCTGAAGTTTGGAAGCCGTCTGAAGCTTTAGTAATGACGTGGCATCCTTGCTGAAACCTTGCGTGAAGACTTTTCTGAGTCTCTGCTGCTCGTACGTTTTGGAACACATTTATGGCAACAAACACAGAGGTTTTTCCTGATGCATTTGAATTTCATACACCACTGAGGAAATCTCTGTAAACGCAGAAATGCAGCAATTCCTGAAGCAGCCTTTTGGCAGATGCAACCTTGTACTGTGTCAGAAATGTCAGGATGCTCAGAAGTATGTCTCACAACGGATTGAATAGCATTTAATGCTATCTCTAAACGGTGGTTTTTCAACGGATTAAAGTCTGGGTATAAATACCCCTTATGAAGACCATCATTTTACCAGTAACAAGAACAGAGAAGAGTATATAGAAAAAGAGAATCATTGCTGCAATTTTCTTCAAGAAAATCACTCTGATAAAATTCTTTGTACACTTTATATTTTCATATCCTGAGTATACCTCAGTTTTTAAGTTGTACATCGTAATAGGTTTGAGCTGTAAACTTGTGTAGTTTAAAAGCTTAAACTCTTTTTAACTGTAATTGTTGTTGAGCCTGGAGAGGCTTGTCTGGAAAGAATACTTGTGTTGTTTGAGCCTAGAGAGGCTTGTGTTGGTTGTAGAGCTTGAAGATCGCTTGATAGAAAAGAATACTTATAATCTTTGTGAAAGATTAAGAGAAAATCCAAGTGCTTGTTGGCATTGGGACTGGAGGTAGCTCACAGTGGTAGTGAGTGAACCAGGATAAATCCTTGGCTAAGTTTTTCTATCCCTTATCTCTTGTCAATTCGTTTATATTAATATCAAGGGTGTTGAAAAGCTATTCTAAATATTTTAAAAGCAAAGAAACCTTTTAAAATATATTTTTAGAAACCATTCAAAAACTTCAGACAGCCTCGATAAACCTGTCTGAAACTATTTATAACTTGTTGTTTTCAAAAAGGCTTTCAAAAATATAAAGAAACACTATTCAACCCCCCCTTTTAGTGTTTCCCTGTGTTTCTACACTTCTGAGCACACCCAGAGCCCTCCTTGCTGTATTAAACTTTTGCATTCTTCCCAGAGGAAGAAATAATTTGACTTTAAGTATGATGGAGAGGTTTGTATTGGGACTCTTGATGACAAAGAAGAAAATTAATCTCCCATGGGTACTGTTGTATCAGATGATGTTCAGAGATTAGATGGGAAATGAAGACCTCTATCTTCACAACACCTTGATTATGAAAATTCTATTGCACAAGGGATTTCCTATCGAAAGTCTCTTTGACCAACCGCCTCCTGACTTCTTCACTTCGGCTAAATATGCTGAGTTAGACCGGACTCTTATTGAAAGAGAAGAAGCTCCTGAGAATCAAGTGGTCATTCCTTCTCTTTTTGCTCCACGCATTGAAGAAGGAACCGAAGATACCAACTTGAAGTCTCGTAAAAGGAAAATGATGACATTGGGTGCATGTAATCTGAAGAAGGTAAATGATAGAGTAATTCGGCTGACAAAGAAATTGAGAGCTGCAGAAAAAGAGCTTCAAAAGCTTAGGGCTGAAAAGGAAAAGGCTGATGAGAACCAATCTAATGATCAATGATATACGTGTGTCCTGTTTCGGAGTCTTTGTTTCTATGTCTTTGTGTTTATATTTTTAATGATATTGAAATTCTATTTTGTTTGAAGTCTCTCTGTTTTGATTCCTTTGTGTTAATATCTGTGCATAATTAAGAACATAATTCTTTCTTAACCGATTAACAAATTGTATTTCTAAAAGATAAATTTAATAAACCTAATAAGATAATTTTTAAATATTGATAAAATGTTATCTGTAATTTTAAAATACTTAATTTAAATAATTAAACAAATTACAACCAGGTGCTACTGAAAGGTACTTCTAGTTTGAATGTTTCAGGAAACAGGTTTTAAAAAGACCATCTAAGAAACATCATCTAAAAGGACATAATGTGATAACATCTTTATTATCTGAACCTATTCAGGAAGTTCAAAATGAACTCTTTGAAAGTGTGGGTCATCAATATTAAAGATAGTTAACACTCTATGTTCAAACCGAACTCAATCTCTGAGTAGATTATACTAACTTAGTAATATCTCTATTCATCTAGCCCGTTCAGAAGGCTCCTTATGGACCGTCTGAAATCGTGGGTCTAAAATGTTAAGGGATAGTTACTCAAGTCATTAGAATCCAACTCAATTGTAAAGGGATAGGTTAACATGACTGTTCAAAGATTCTCTGGGAGCACAAAAGACAAAAGCAGACGTGCAGACATCAAAAGGCATCAAGATGAAAGAAAAGTCTTTCAAGCAAGAAGTAATGTCAGAAGGGACTTCTTTACCCAATGGACAATAACCAAATACATGGTAACATCACTTCAGATAATAATAATAATCATAATATCCTTTGCTCTGATACCATATAAGTCTGTTTTTAAAAGTTTTCCTTTTGAATGTTTTCTCACATTTTCTCTTCTTTTTTTCTGACAACGTATTTTCAAATAAAAATAAACTAATAGGTTCATGAAATACACCTAATTCCAAAAGTATCCTTATTCAAATTTTATTTGGAAATGAAATACAAACATAACACTATTATAACAATAGGAAAATAAGGAGATGTGCAACTAATGTAATCAAACTGATGTGGAATACAAATTTTATATAATGTAACTAATGTTATATATATGAATTATAGCAACTACTGTAGCAATACAAGCATCCAAATCCAAATAGAAAGAAATGAGAATTGAAAAACTAATGAGGAGAAAAAAAATAATCGATGAATAAAAACTACATAGATAACATAGATAAATTAAAAAATATATAGATAAAGTATTGAGGAAGAAAGATAAACTAATCTGATGAGGAGAGAAAGCACAAACAAACACAAATGAGAGAGATGATTGAAAGGAGGTAGGATAGGAAAGTTTTTAAGGGTTTATACTTTAAAATCTAATAAAGCCTAATCCCACCCCTATGCCTCATTAATTTATCCATTATTTTAACATATAAGAGATATATGAGAGATAAAATTATTCAATATAATGATAATGATCATGTCAAACAATTGATAAAATCATATTAATTTATATTTTCAAATCAAATACAAAGTACAAAACGGGCCTTTAATTTACAATTTTGAATGGTAAAATTAGGTAAAGAGATATTGTATATTTTATTGTCTATTTTCTAGCTTTCCTTTGTAATAAGTATAATCTCTATTTAATAATTTGTTTTTATCTGCTCGAGGGTCGAATTCAGTTTCGGATCGGGTTGGACAAAGTCATATTGGGGCAACACCGGAACCGGGAAGAGAGGATTGGCGATCTCGGACAAGACGAGTTGTACCTGCAATAAACACTCTGACGCTTAAGTAAGTTAGTGTCCAAGCAGGATAACAGTAGTTTTTGGAAACTGTGCATGCTTGAGTCTCTGCTATAGTAGTAATTTATAACGCATTAAATGCGTCTAAGAGCTTATGGGCCATCTTGCAGCTAGGGTTGGTGGCAAAATCCCGTGTGGCGCCGGGTACCACTTGTACGGACACTCACACCATGAGCTTGTCAGATGCGTCTGGCTCATTCGGGTTGTCGTGCGAGGTCTCCTGGATCTGGTTTCGCATTATTGTGAAGTCTATAAATCTGTTTAAGTAATTAAACATGATTATAAGACTTAACATCTGTTAGTTTTAATGATTAACAAATAAGATTATATAAAGAACAAATAAGATTATGTAAATAAGGACCAATTAGATTATATAAACAGGTTCTACTGAGAAAGGTATTTGTTTGTTAATTATGTTTCAGGATGAAATACTCTTTAGAAGAAGAAGAAGATTTTGTGAACAGAATCAGAATCAGAAGAACAAGAGTGCAGAATCTGAAGAAGAATAATCCTTAACAGAGTTGAAGACTGTCTGAAGAAGTGAAGACCTGAAGACTATCTGAAGAATTGAAGAACCAAGAAGACTATCTGAAGAATTGAAGACTAGAAGACTATCTGAAGAATTGAAGACTTAGAAGACTATCTGAAGAATTGAAGACAAAAGATATGAAGAAGTACTGATTCAAATATACATCTGTCTGAAGAACAACAATGAACTGAAGAAACGAAGAAGAAGAGATACAAGAAGAAGAAGATACAAAGAAGAATGAAGCTACAATTCTATTATCATAAGGAAGAAGGCTTCTAAAGTTTCAACCAGTATGAAGAATTGAAGTTGTCTGAAGGACGCAACCTGTCTGAAGTATTGAAGCTGTCTAAAAGACTTGAGCTGTCTGAAGTGGTCAACCTGTCTTAAGTGATGAAGTTGTCTGAAGAGCCAAGCCCGTCTGAAGACTCGAACCCGTCTTAAGACTGGAACCCGTCTGAAGTTTGGAAGCTGTCTGAAGCTTTAGTAATGACATGGCATCTTTGCTGAAACCTTGCGTGAAGACTTTTCTAAGTCTCTGCTGCTCGTACGTTTTGAAACACATTTGTGGCAACAAACACAGAGACCTTTCCTGGTGCATTTAAACTTCATACACCACTGAGGAAATCTCTGCAACGCAGCATTCGCAGCAACAACAGTAGCAGCTTTACAGTAGCACCAACATTGTACTATGTCAGAACTTTCAAGAAGCGTGTCTCACAACGGATTAAAAGAAGACTATTTGTTGTCTCTAAACGATAGTATTTCAACGAGACATTTCTTCATTGGTGCAATCTGGAACAAAGCAGAAGAAAAGCTCAGGAGACTAAGCAAAAGCAACAAGGAAGATGTGTGAATAAAATATATTCAATTCAACATCTTTATCTAAATCTCAAAAGAGGAATCTGCAAACAATGACTATTGGTCAAGACATCTCATTCAAAGAAGTAATGGTGTCAGAAGCAAATGAAAAAGGAGTATATGCAGAATAAGCAAAAAGGGCAAATTCAACGGATACATACTCTCAAGAGAATCAGAGGAAATCTGAAGAAAGCAGATGCAAGCCGGACAAAACAGATAAAAGCAGATAAAGCAGATGCAAGATAATGCAAGCTGGAGCAAGCTGGATAAAACAGATGCAAGAAAGCAGAAGAATTCAAGAGAGAGAATACACATAATCATCACATCTCTCGAAACAGAGCTCATCAACAGAAGTGTCAGAACGGGAGTATTCTGAACACTCAATATGCTTAAAGAGAAGCAACCGTTTGAGAAGCTATTACACAACGGCTATATGAGCCACATCATCAGAAGCTCAACGGTATTATGAATTATCTTCAACGGCTATATTCAAGCAGAACATATAAATAGCCTCAAGATTGAATTTGAAGATGTTGGCATGCTGAGCATATTAACCATGCTGCCGACCTGAAGTTGTTGTGGTGTACAACCAAGTTGGTCAGAATGATCAACCAAGATAGATCAATTGGGATTGTTTTTCAAGAAGGTTCTTGAAATCAATCAGGATGAAAATGGTTAACTAGGCTGAGTGTCTTACAGTTAACAAGAGTTGACTCGAGCTTAAATACATCATGAAAAAGTCAACAACAATTGAGCAGAGAGTTAATTCTCAATCGGGCTACTGATCAGCTGGTCAGTTAGTTAAATTGTACAGTTGGTCTGTTGATCAAGTGAGTTGGTTGTCGGGAAGGCAATCATGTTGTACAAATGACTATCAAACCGGGTACAGTTTGAAGCTTTGAAGATACCTTGGTATTCCAATGATACGGGTGAGAATGTAGCCCATGGAAACCAATGGTTGGAGAATAAGGCTGGAGCTTAATTTCATATCTTAGTTAGCCTACTCTCAGAGGATGTATTCCTCATAGAAAAGACAGGGATTGTACTTAAATTCAAACACTTGTATCACTGTCTATCCTTGTATTTAGTTTGTAATGACTGTATCCTGAGTATGTACTCAGTAATCTCTATGTACAAGAAGAATCTGAGTTGAGAGGTTATACCGAACATCTAGCTTAGATTGAGTAGTAATACTCAACACTTAGTTAAGTGTCTGAGAGCCTGGAGAGGCTTGGTGGAAGAAAGAATACTCGTGGTAGAGCCTGGAGAGGCTTGATAGAAAAGAATACTTGTTGTGTTGGCCTGGAGAGGTTAACATGTGTATCTGTAGTTTCAGATAGTGGAACACATATGTGGCTGCAAGGGTCTGGGGGATTCGGAGTGGCACATATGTGTTGTTGTTATTGTTGTTGTGATTAAAGGCTAGTGGTGGTTTGCCACTAGGACTGGATGTAGCTCACGGGGTTTGTGGGTGAACCAGGATAAATTCTGTGTCTAAGTTTTCTTTCCCTTAATCTCTTTTATTTACAGTCTTTACATTTACGATGGGGATTGAAAAGTATCTTTCATAATAATCTTAACACAACGATTTCAATAAAACAAGTTTTCATACAAACATAAAATTAAAACGTCTCTAAGTGTAGGTTGAAGTATTATAGAAGAATATATTCAGAGGGATGTCTGAAATATCTGTCTGAAGTGAGCCCAACAGGAACTCAGTTCAGACACATGATATAGATGGTCTCTGATCATCTAAAGTATTTCAGAAACAGTTCTGAAGGTACTCTTAGTAATATTCTTCAGAAGACACTAAGAGAAGTTTGTTTAAAATCAAAACAATCTTAAGTGTAAGAGAAAGTTTTTAATCTAAATCTTTCATATATTCCGCATGTATTTAAAATAACTCTGATCTTAAGATTGGTTTGCACAATGATCACTTAATGTGATTGATTTAAAAATAAAGATTTCCAAAATTGTCTTAAAATGTCTAAAACACTATTCAACCCCCCCTTCTAGTGTTGCCTGTGGTTCTAACAGATCCAAATATAGGTCTTCCATATGGGTTGGGCTTATCCTCATAACACTATCTTATTTTAAAAATCAAACTCGAGATGCTATCCTACATTTTCATTCTTCTTTCTATTGAGTCTCAAAATATTACTAAGGAAATTAATAATGTTTAAGTCTCACAATTCCTAAGTTTTAATGGATAACAAATTGGTTTAAAGGGATTATTTTTATATAAGAACAATTTCACTTGAAGGTATTGTGTTTAAATGTTTCAGCAACCCTTCTGAAGAGCAACCCTCAGATATAATCCAACTCTCTGAAAGTTGAACCTGCTGATACGAGGAACTCTCTAAAGAATAAAGACCTGCTAAAGTCTTTTCAACCTTCTGATATATTGTTGTATTAAAATAAGACTTTCTGCTGAAGACCTACATCATAGCTTTTGATCAAAGTCAGAAGGCTTTCTGCTCAAGACTTTAAAGCATTATAAATGTCTTCTGCAAAGTTTGATTCATTTAAGGAATGTTACAGAGACCCTTTATGAAGCACTTCAAATCTTTTACCAGAAAGGGAAACTGCTGTAACCTGGTACCTGCACGTGTCAGACTCTGGTACCTGCAACACTTAAAGTCAAAAGCTTTTTGAAGATTGTATCACAATGGCATTAATAGCATTTAATGCTATCTCATAACGGTGTTTTCATCAATCTTCAACGGACTCAAGATGACATCCTATATAAAGCTTCATAAAGAATTTTACAAAGTGAGAGAAGACAATTATTATCAAGCCATTACGCTGCAAAAATTCAAGCTGCTACTCTCTGATATCTTTGTACATTGAATTCTTTCATTTGTATCCTGAGTTTTACTCAGCTATCATCTGTACATGATCATTTCTGTTTAAGCTTATCAAGGACTTAAACTTTCACTCATTGTAAACACTTTCAAGTGTCTGAGAGCCTGGAGAGGCTTGATGGAACAAAGATTACTTGGGTTTGAGCCTGGAGAGGCTTTTCTGTAAAACAATACTTAGGTTTTAGCCTGAAGAGGCTGTGGGTAAAAGAATACTTGTAGCTGTGCTCAGTTATTGGAAAATCATTTGCTGGTTTGGCATTGGGACTGGACGTAGCTCACGGTGGATGTGAGTGAACCAAGATAAATCTTGGCTAAGTCTTCCTAACCCTAATCTCTTTATATTTTTTATTTGAGCTAATAGGAGGATTCTGAATAATCAGTTTTACAAGCTTGAACTTAAATCAATCTTAAACGCTTTATAAAACAAGTTTTCAACACTGTCTTTTAGACCTGCTAAAGTGCTTCAGCAAGTCTCTGAAAAACCCAGTTTCAACAAGTTGCTCAAAACATTTGTCAAACTCTTTGCTTGTGAAAAGGTTTTCATAAAATCTGTTTGAAATTATAAAACACTATTCAACCCCCCTTCTAGTGTTTCTTGTGGTTTCTACAGTTGGTATCAGAGCTCAACCTCGGGTTAAGCATCTAACAAGTGTTGAGGGAAAAAGATCCAGATGGGAACCTCAACAAGCTATGGTCCCTACATCTCTGAAGGAGCATCTGTAATCAGACCTCCAGTCTTCAACAGAAGAGATTATTTCTACTAGAGAGAACAAATGAAGTTGTTCATGGAAAATTATAATCTAGATCTTTGGGATATAGTTGCTGATGGTGACAGTGTTCCCATGAGAAATGGAGTACCTATTTCCAAAGATGAGTGGTCCTATGAGAAATAGATTAAAGTTCAACTCAATGCTCAAGCCAAACTCTACTTAATTTGTTCTTTGAACAAAACTGAGTATGATATGGTTAAAGGGTTCAACTCTGCCACGGAAATAAGGGATTGGCTAGCTTCATCTGCTCATGAAGATGATGAAGATTACAAGTTAGAAGAAGATCTAACTTCAGAAAATGAAGAAGACTCATCTGAAGAGATTACTTTGTGCTTTATTGCAAATCAACTCATCTCTGAAGACACAGATTCTAAGGTAACATACTTAACTCTTCAAGATGAATATGATGATCTAGTGGATAGCACCAAGGAACTCTTCAGAAAGTATAGGAAACTTTCAAATGCATATACTGCTATGTGTAATAAAAACAAAGATTTTGAAAAAGAAAATCTTATACTTAAAGAAGATTTTCAAGCACCAGAGAATAGTAAATCCAAAAATCTACTTGAAGAAAAATAGAAACTTCAAGGACAGATTAAGGAACTTACTAAAGACCTAGCTAACTTTACTGAAGGAACTAATAATCTTAACAGATTATTGGAAACTCAAAAAGTTAAATGATGAAAGAGGCTTAAGTTTCTCTGGGAAACTATCACCTAAATCATCAGATTCTAAGTTGCCTAAAAAGGTTAAGAAAAATGTTGATGGGTGTCCTCACTGTGATAAACATAGACTTTTTAAGTCTGAGAACAAACAGAAAGAGGAACCTGTTCCTGAAACTGACCCAGGTGGACCCAAGAAAATATGGGTACCAAAAATCTTAATTATTCCTCTTGCAGATGTGTTGAACAAATCAAAGAAAACTCCTAGAATCACCACTGAAGAATGGATGAGAGGAACTCTTGATGAAAAGAAGGTTTATGTTCCAAGAACATACAACTTAAGTTGCTGAAATCATTCACAAGCAATGCTGAGTCTTAGCAAACAATGTTCAACTTCCTAAGTATCCCTGTTGGTAACATTGTTTATTATTCCAATTAGAGTACCTGAGATTAAATGATATATTTGAAAGAATCTATGAAAAATATGTTGTGTATGATTTTCTGATACATGCATGACCCTTCTGAAATATATGTACTTGTTGAAATTTATGAACTTGCTGAACACAAACTTTCTGAAATTGTCACTTGATGACGTGGCAACCTGAGACTGTTGGCTTTTCACCTATCCTATGAAGCTGCACGTTCGCACGACTCCCTATGTTTGTGCAGCCTGTAACTGCCATCATTAATGCTATCTGAGTCTATATATATTCCGTGGGAAAAAGTCGTTCTAGAGTTACTTTCTCTTTGCTTCCTTGTGTTGTCACATTCTTCTGCGTCCTTTGAGCTATCAGAGTCTCCAAAGTTAACCTAATTTCTTCAAGATTCTCTCTGTTACTGCAATGGCATCCAAGAAGTCAAGCTCTGCTTCACCCAAGGCTGGTGGGAATATTGTCCCATCAAGGTGTTATTGTATGCACTAGAGACCTATATGTTTTATTTTGAACATCAATCACTTGTATTATATTATTATTTTATAAAGGCAATTCATTTATTAATTCTTTTAGAATATAATTATTGTCCTTAGAATAGTAAGCTTAAACTTCATAAGAAATCAAGAAGATGACTTGATCGTGAGATCTTATGAAGAACTATTCTTAAAATAGTCCCTGGTCAAGTATTATCTTAGGACAAAGATGCATTTAGAATAGTATGTGAGTTCATTGATGATCATATCTCACGGATCATGGATATGAGATATCATGCACTCACATAGGTACACATTAAGAGTAATGGTGTACTGGACAGACCCACCTTAAGAACGTTGCATGGATTGTTACATAAGTGTCATGAACGTTTCTTAAATTGATAAATGTTATATGAAGTCCTTTGACCTAAAATCACTAAGATTCCTACATAAGGAATTATGTGTTTTAAATATCATCAAACGCTGCTTGTAACAAGGTGATCATAAAGTTGGTATTTGGACATATAATAAATTATGTGGAGGAATGTGAGTGCTCTAGATGAGATTTGTCCCTCCTATGTAATGGGAGTTATATCTATAGGCCTTTTGATAAAGTGAGACTGCAAAATGCATGACCATGCTCAGGAGGATAAACATGAGATGTTTATTTTCTGTACAGTCTACTTGGGGATCAAGAAAACATAAATTGAACTATACAAGGTTGACACATTCCATGCCCTTGTGTTCTTTTAGATATTTGGACAAAGGCATGGATCATATAAATTATCATAAAATAGGATTCGTCAAAGTTGTTGATAATCTCAATATTTGGATAGTGATGTATTGCTAGATACCGCTCACTATTTATGATATTAAATATAAAAGGGTTTTATTTTAATATCATAACCAAATATTAAAAGCCTATTAGGTCACACGCATACAACAAGCCGCTAGGAAAAGATAATAATTCTAATTTAAATAGAATTATATATGTGTTAGGGATAAGTGAGTGGGGGGTAAAACCCTAGCCACCACTCTAGAAATAGAGCATGAGATGCATTACCCTAGACACACGAGTAATCGCTCTTACTCTCTAAACATTACTAGCAAAGTTGAGGAGGGTTTCCTAGTTCGGCTGTTGGCGTGGACACCTCTAGAGACGTGGCTGCTATTGCCTCGTTCGTAATCCTAATAAGGTATGTTGTTATGTTTTATGCCTTTTATGCCTTGATTCGTGTTTTCGCATTAACGATCATAACATGGGAGAGAGTCCATTTATTCCGCTGCACCCTGACTGCATGCTTGATTCCCTTCACAAGGTGCGTCAACTTTGAGAATCTTGCTGAGAATGGCTTTGACATCACTGATTACTTTAGGAGTGCTGGTTGGTTGTCATTCTTTGATGCTATCAACTGTGGCTGGCATGAGGCCAATGTTTACGAGTTCTGGAGGACTGTTAGAGAGGTTGAAGGGAATAGAAGAGTCTACTTGAAGGCTCGAGTGATGGGAAAGGAGATTATTGTCAACAACACGGTTCTGGAAGAAGTGACTGGTGTAAAGGCTGAAGGAGCTATCTACTTACCAAAATGGAAGATTAAGAACGGAGGAGTCAGAAAATTCAACCATTTGTTGTATGGATCAGAAGGTCCATCCAACGCAAAAGGGCACTTGGATGATGGGTATTTGATAAGTGCTAATTATTGATAAATTTCTATATAATTACAGCACTTATCAAGGGTAAAATGTTAGATTTATTTCCCAAATTACCTCTTTTTAGTAGTAAATCCAAATTTTATGATTATTTGATTTAAATTTGAATTTGATGCTATTTTGATAAGAAAATCGTTGATTTTGCAGATAAAGAGGAAAGTTTTAAATGAAGAAACAAGATAACATTTATTTGAAGAAAGAATCTGCAGATAAGATTCTAAATGGCAGCAGATCAAGATAAAATCAGCAGTTATTTGAATAAAGATTCTGCATATAAAATTCTCAATTCAAATCGAAGATAGAATCAGCACAAGATCAAGCTAAAAAGAGGGAAATAAGGAAAGTGTAGCAGACAAAGATAAGATCAGGAAGAGATCAAGATGAAAAAGAGGAAACCAGAAAAGCAGAAACGGTGAGCTGCGCTCCACTTGCGCTGAGCGCAAGTCGAGCGCAGGAATTAAATTACCTCTCTATTTCCTGCGCTTCATCTGCGCTGAGCGCAGGTTGAAGTGCAGGAATGCCGAAACAGATTTCCAATAAGATTTCCAACAAGATTCCTTCCAGATTTCAGATAGCTTTCCAACTTCTATTTAAAGGACCTTTTGCATAGATCAAGGAGACAGGGGAGCAAAGCTGGAGCTAGAGAAAAGTGTGACAGTTTCTCTGTTGGTTTGTAATGGCTACCATGAGTAGCTAAACTCTCCCATAGGATTGAATGTATTCGATTCAATCCCCAATTGTATTTGAATTCTCTTTGTTATTTATAAATCCCTGTTTTTATAATATCGGTGTTTTTATTCTGTTATTAAAGCTTAGCTTCTGCCTTTGTGCGGGAGTTATGGTTTGATTTTTATGGGGCGCACTGGAAAGTGGTTTTATAAAATCAAGATGTGAGTTCTTGGGAGCCTGGGAATAGGGATCTTGAATTCTGATTGGTGAAAACACTCAAGTTGTCACTATGGGAACCAGGATGACTTGATAACTTTTACAACTGTTCTTCAACCGGGGTAATTGATCACTGTAGGAACCAGGGTGAATTATTTCTGAGTATTTCATATCTGTGGGAACCTTTTATGAAATAATATTTATTTGTGCTTCGATATTATAATTGCATATTCATAAATATCATTGGGTTTCAAATACGAAAGGGGTGCGATAGACGAAGTTCAATCCTAGTTCTAGTAATTGCTCAACCTCACACTACAAGAAATGCGGCGTTTAGCCACGGTTGTTTAGCCACGGTTTGTTTAGCCGTAGCAAAATTTTAAGAAAGACCCAAATTTGATACTGGGCTACCGTAGCAAAAGTGCCCGCGAAGTTCCTTTTTTAGCTCCCTCCACAATTTTCCCTGTCTTTGGTTTGTTCTGTATTTTCCCCCAAATCCAAAAGGCAATAACCCCAACCTAACCCTACCATCATCACCGACTCATTTCCTCCAACCTCCATACCATCTTTTCTCCTCCTACTACCTTATAATCACAACAAGCTTGTCATAAATCCATGGCTAGAACCCAAATCTAACCCCAGGGAACCGCATGAAAAGTAAGGAGAAAAAGATATTACTTCGAGTTTTGGGAGAGAAATCCATGGATGAGAACAATAACGATGGTCGGACCCTCTCCCTTAGGGTTCTCTTCCCACCGTCTTGGTCGATGCCTACTCGCCGCCGACCTTCCGAGCACTTTCCAACCACAGCGAGACCAAGCTCCTCCTCCCCGTCGATTACCCTATCCTTTATGCCGCTCAACCCACCCCTAAACTTCATCGTACTAAGATTCTCCACCTCTCCTAATGGAATCAGGTAACCCCAAAATGTCGCTTGTTGCTTTTGGATATTGAGTAGTTTCTTTCTATTTGTTTATTAGAAAAGTTGTATTTTTTTATTCTTTGTTTAATGGTCTAGATGTTAAAATGTTTTCATTTGAAAGAGATATCGACTTATACTGAAGAGGCTATTGATTCAAGTGACTAAAAATCCTTTAAGGTAGCATGGCCATGTTTATTTATGCTTAATTTGGGGAGGGGGTTTATGTCACTTATTTAAGAATTTTGTTAAAATGGCATCAGCTGGTGATGAGGTATGTGAAACCTCACACCAGCGCATAGGGGATGTTCCATTTGAGCTCTATATTAATTTGTCATTTCTTGCAAGGATGCTCTTGTGAAATGTAGCTTTCCTGAACGGTGTGGAGAACTAGAGTGTAGTTCTATAGTGAATAACCTTGGAGATGATGATGTTAACAAAGGCAAGAGAAATTTTGGATTGAATAAGGAAAGAACTTCAACCTGCAATGATGCTGGTGAAGTAACCTATGCTTTTTTGTTTGGGTAAGACACGACCTATGCTTTTGATGAGGACTCAAGGTTTTCACATCTTGAGAATGATAAGCTTTTTATGAATTTTAGATATATTGTTGCCAAGAATAAACCTAATTGTGATAACTACGTAGTATTTAATGGTGAACAACTTCAGCTTGTCAATTTGAGTATTATTGACCAAATTGTGTCATCTGTAGTACTCAATCCGTATGTTGATTTTGTAGTTTGTTCGCTTTATCTTCATTCTTTGATATTTGTGTAGTTAATTTGTACTTGATTAGGTAGAAATTGAAAAATAAAAACAAAGCAATGAAAATTAGCTCTTGGGGTCTCTTGTGTACCCCTGCAATGTACCATCTTTCTATATATTAGATATGTAATAATATGTAAGACAGTGATTATAAACATCCCTGATGATCATCTCAATTTACTGCTTTTTATTTACTATTGCAGTCTACACAAACAACAACCATGATCTCTCACTTGATAAGTGTGACCACTAGGATATTCAATTGAACTGTTCCATGTGGATACGACAAACCCCTTTTACTTACTATTATACTGCTGGATTTTGGTACGCTTGCCAGAGTTTCAACAATATTCCCAGACTTCTGTTTGCAGTTTTGAGGTGCTACATTATCCCCAAAGGAGGAGGGAAGGATCATGTCTCTGGGTTAGAGAGATTTTTTGTCATCCACCTTCTACAGAAAAAGAAGATCAACCTACCATGGGTTATTCTGTATGGCATGACAAAAAGGGCAAAAGATTCAGCTGCAAATCTGCCTCACAATACCTTGATTATGAAGACTCTGATTCATCACAAGGTACTTGTTGAGAGCCTATTTGACCACAAACCTCCCACCTTCTTCAATGCTACCACTGTTAAGCATATGGGGATTGACTTGAAGAAACCAGAACAGAAGAGGAAGAAGGAACTTGTTGAGAAGTTCCAAAAGTCTGTGTTGGAGTTCCTTGAAGATGAGCTGCAAGGATATACCAGAAAATAGGAGTTCAAACCTGTTGAGGTTACTCCTGAGAAGAAGATTGTCAAAAAAGAGAACCAATATCTCTCAGAAGATCCTTACCCCTGCTGATCTTGAAAGGGTAAGTGAGGTGGAGGCATCTTTTCAAAAAGCTACACCATCTGAAAATGTAGCTAAAGCAACCACACAACAGGAACCTGAACCTGTTTAGAAGGTTCACAATGAACCTCCTGAAATTGTGGGTCAGGATACTGAAGTGCCTGCTGATGTTACTAAGCCTACCTTGACTCCCAAAGGACAATTTGTGATGGATGAAGCTATTGGTGGAAGCTTTTCAGAGCCAATCTATGTCAAACCTCTAGCCTCTATGCATATTGACCCTGAAATCCAAAAAGTAGTGGAGATTGCCATTGCTCTTGATGAAGAAGATAGAAGGAGAAAGAAACAATAGGAAAATAACAGAGCCTTAGCTGAGGCAGCACAAAAGGCTATGATAGAAGATGAGGAACTAGAAAAGGCTGCTGCAACAAAAAGAAAGAGACCTTCTAAGGAAGGAAGGTCTAAGCATAGGAGGTTGCTATCACCTGTTAGAGAGGAAGCTCCTGCTCTTGCACAGATGATTACTAGGAGCGAGTCTATCCCAAAGGATGATGTTGGGATCTTTCAGGAAGCTCTAAAGCAAGCCAGGACACAGTCTGTGTTGGACTTGAAGAAAGAAAGAATTGTTAAAAGGCAAGCAAAACCTCCTACACCCTTTGTCCTTTATGATTTGACTAAGACAAAGTTATACCAAAGGAAGCTTCAGGAAGCTGCCATGAAGCCTGTGCCTGAAAAGGAATCCTACAAGAAAATCAAGGTTCATTTTGATAACCTTGATCCTGCTGACTTGGAGGATAATGTTAGTCCTTCCAAGGTCCCAGTAAAAGTGGTAGAAGCTTCTACCATTGCTGATGTTGATGAGGAAGTTAACCAACCAAATGCTGATAAGGTTGAAAAGGTTGCACCTGCTGACAACACCATAGGTGAACCTACTGAAGACATTGTTGCTAAAGTACCATCTATTTATAAGGTTGTTGCACCTGCTGACAGTGAAAAAGGTGCAAAACTTCATACTGTTGATCCTATGGAGATTGATCACGATATTGTTGTAGTAAAACCTATTTCTGCTATTCCTCTGAGGACTGAACCTGCTGAGGTTAATGATCCACCATCACCAAGTCTTCAACCTCCATCACCATTCAATATTGATCTCACTGATGAGAGAATGCCAAATCAACTGTCTTTGGTACCTACTTTTTAGTTCAATTGATTGGAATTCTAAAGGTAGCTATGTCAGAAAAGAGAATGGAAATTTTGTCTTTGAAGGAAACCTGTCAGCAAGGGAGAAGTTGTGGAAGCCAAAAACTAGAAAATTGTCAAGACTACCTACTAGTGATCCTTTGGCTCCCATCAAAGGCTTTGAAGATATATTGAAAGCTGCAGAATTTCCACATAAATTCTACACCACTCCTTACAACCAGAGGCATAGAGTTCCAAAGTTCCCCAACTTGTATGAAGAACTTTTGTACTTCAGAAACTTCCCTCCTATACTTAAGCATTCTGGACTGCATATGGAGTCTCTTGATGATGCAAGGGAAAAGAGGTGTGTTGTTCAGAAGGATTCTGGTAGCAGTGTGATGTCTGATCAGGTTGAAAGGATAAGACAGGGAATGCAACCACCCAAGCATCACTGGAAGAAAATTGATGCCTGTTCTCCTGACAAATTAAAGATACCTACTGAGGAGTGGGTTCTTATTAGGCGTCTAAACTTGGAGACAGAATTATATGAGAGGTACATTGCTACCACAGCTAGGTGTGTACATTTCAAACCTCCCAAGTCTCTCACCGTGAAGCCTTCTACATCCATCTTCTGGCAACCAAGTAGGATTGTTCCTAAGCTGCCCTTTGTTGAAGGAGTAAATGACAAGAATAAATCACCCAAGTTCTACTCAGCATACTTGGAAGATCCAGAACCCATGACTGCTGAAGAATGGGAAAGATTGCCCGAGGCTAAAGTTGCTAAAGCTTATGGTGGCTTTGACCATTCCTACATGGATTGGATATGGAAGTCATATTGGCATGAAATGGAGAAGGAAGGGTCATGTTCTAGTACTCACTATGACTTTGTTGATTCAGTTACCAAGAACACTCTTTCAATTCAAGAATTCAAGACCTGGTTTCCTGGAACCTTTCTGGGTTCAAGGCATGAGCTTTATGAGTATTGCACTGAAGACTAGGCTACAGTTGTGTATTCTCCTACTGTCTTCACTCACCAAGTAGTCAACCCTGCTGAATATGGATTCTATATTGGGTTTGGAAGGAAGGAGTTTACTTGGAAGCACATCACTTTTGTCTTCATGGAAGCTGACCTTACACAGGCCTTGGAGATTCGTGAAAGAGAGATTCAGAGGCTAAGAAGCAAGAACCTGAGACTCCAATCCTTAGTGAGGCAACTACATGTTGCTCCTGTGCGTATTAAAGAGGAAAAGCCTAAGCTTAAAAAGACCAGCAGTTTTTAATTGCCAAATTTCAGAAAGTCTCAGTGTTCTATATTTTGTTATGAATCTTTTTACTTTGTCTCTCTGAAATTTAAAGAATATTGATGTGACTACGTATTGCGTTCATACCCTATGATATTTATATTTCTGCGCGTATTTAATGTGTTATGAATTTTTTTGCTGACTACACATGATTGTCATTTATTGCTATATTCTTCTAAATTATTCTATGTACCTACCCTGCAATTATGTCTCAGAAACACTTTAAATACTTCAGTAACCTCGTTTCTGCTTCAAGTCTTTTCTAAAAGGAAGTACTTTTTCATTTAAATCCCAATATCTTCCTTTCACCCTTTGATTGATGACAAAAGGGGGAGTATTAAAAAGAAAAGAAGGTTAAAATAAGGTAACCAAATGTTTTTGGAAGAAATCATTGTTTCAGGGGGAGCAAGGTGTTCAGAACAAGTATCTGAAATAGGGGGAGTATATTCTAAACCTTACACTTTTATTTCCCTTCAGATATTGTTAAGTTTTTTTAAACAAATTTGTCATCATTAAAAATGGGGAGAATGTTGAGTCTCAAAATATTATTAAGGAAATTAATAATTTTTAAGTCTCACAATTCCAAAGTTTTAATGGATAACAAATTGGTTTACAGGGATTATTTTTATATAAGAACAATTTCACTTGAAGGTATTGTGTTTAAATGTTTCAGCAACCCTTCTGAAGAGCAACCCTCTGATATAATCCAACTATCTGAAAGTTGAACCTGCTGATACGAGGAACTCTCTAAAGAACAAAGACCTGCTAAAGTCTTTTCAACCTTCTGATATATTGTTGTATTAAAATAAGACTTTCTGCTAAAGACCTACATCATAGCTTTTGATCAAAGTCAGAAGGCTTTCTGCTCAAGACTTTAAAGCATTATAAACATCTTCTGCAAAGTTTGATTTATTTAAGGAATGTTACAGAGACCCTTTACGAAGCACTTCAAATCTTTTACCAGAAAGGGAAACTATTGTAACCCGGTACCAGCACGTGTCAGACTTTGGTACCTGCAACACTCAAAGTCAGAAGCTTTTTGAAGATTGTATCACAACGGCATTAACAGCATTTAATGCTATCTCACAATGGTGTTTTCATCAATCTTCAACGGACTCAAGATGACATCCTATATGAAGCTTCATGAAGAATTTTACAAAGTGAGAGAAGACAATTATTATCAAGCCATTACGCTGCAAAAATTTAAGTTGCTAATCTCTGATATCTTTGTACATTGAATTCTTTCATTTGTATCCTGAGTTTTATTCAGTTATCATCCGTACAAGATCATTTCTGTTTAAGCTTCTCAGGAACTTAAACTTTCACTCATTGTAAACACTTTCAAGTGTCTGAGAGCCTGGAGAGGTTTGGTGGAACAAAGAATACTTGGATTTGAGCCTGGAGAGGCTTGTCTGTAAAACAATACTTGGGTTTTAGCCTGAAGAGGCTGTGGATAAAAGAATACTTGTAACTGTGCTCAGTTAGTGGAAAATCCTTTGCTGGTTTGGCATTGGGACTGGACGTAGCTCACGGTGGATATGAGTGGACCAGGATAAATCTTGGCTAAGTCTTCCCAACCCTTATCTCTTTATATTTGTTATTTGAGCTAACAGGAGGGTTCTGAATAATCAGTTATATAAGCTTGAACTTAAATCAATCTCAAACGCTTTATAAAATAAGTTTTCAACATTGTCTTTTGGACCTGCTGAAAGGGTTCAGCAAGTCTCTGAAAAACTCAATTTCAGCAAGTTGCTCAAAACATTTGTCAAACTTTTTGCTTGTGAAAAGGTTTTCATAAAATCTGTTTAAAATTATAAAATACTATTCAACCCCCCTTCTAGTGTTTCCTGTGGTTTCTACACTTTCTTATATCGAAACATGGGGAGATTAAAAATAAGATTTGCTTACATTTTGGGCTGGAAGATATGCTTACATGTGTATCCCATTTGTTTTATATATTGAAATTTTGTTTATGGGTACTTAAAATGTTATAAATATATTACAAAAACCATTCATGTGTCCTCCACGCTTAAGTTTTTGGGACATTTGGTTCATGACATGGTATCAAAGCCTTTATGACCAAGTGGTCTAGAATTTGATCCCCATCGCCCTATTATTTTAATAAGAAAAATTCAATTTCAATACATGATAGGTGGACTTTTGCATTGTTCACGCTTCAAGCCCAAAGGGCTCTTACATGAGGGGGTGTGTTAGAAATATATTATAAAATCATTCATATATCATCCACTCAACTGCTTAATTAAGTTTTTCGGATAGTTGGTTCATAGTACAGATTGTTTATCCTCTTCTCCCTACCTCCTTCTAAGTAATGTTAATTGCAAATAACCTGCAATTCTATGGCTATGGTTGGTAAAACTAACTGATAAGTTAGTGATAGCTGATAAGCTAACTGCTAGTTAATAAGCTAGTTTGTTGAATTAAGGGCGTGCTTGGCAAAACTAGTTGATAAGCTAACTTCTAGTTGATAAGCTCCGAGCTGATAAGCTAGCTTATTGAATTAGAAATGTTTGGTGGAACTAGATGATAAGCTAGTTGGTAAATGTAAAATGACATAAAAGGACATAACTACATAAATTTTATTATATAAATTCTATTTGTGTTTTCTAGACAAAAAAACATAATATTATGTAATTATAATTTTAGATTTTTAAAAAAATAATTAAATTCTTATTAAACCTTTTAATGATAAAATATTTAGTTAAAAATTAAAATAAACAATGAAATTGATAATATAAATAGTATAATATAAAAGCAATTTCACAAAATAGTGATATTAATCATAATTTTTTAAATAATAGGTAAAAGAAATTTTAAAAAAAATAAGAGAAATGTATTAAAATATAAGGGATAGTGATGAAAGAAAATTAAATAAGGTACAAGTTAGAAGCTAGAAGCTATGTGAAGTAGCTTGTAGCTTATAAACTATAAGCTACTTTAAAGTACCTTACCAAACACTTTTTGTGTTAGTCAAACTAGCTCAGGGTCGGCCCAACATATATGTAGGCCTAAAACAAACTATAAGATAGAGGCCTAATTCTAAAATATAAAAGACTTGAAATGACATATATTGTAAAAAAAAATATGATTCTATTTTTAAGAAAAGAAACTTATATTAAATTAAAATTTTATTTTTTATAAGAAACTTTTTTTAATTATTATGTATTAACTAATACTACTCTGAACTCGAATATAAACAAAAAAAACCAACTCACGCTAATTAAGAAAATTAGTTAACCTCGTTTATTTTCTTAATGTCATCTAAAAATGAATTGTATTCTCTAAATTACCCTTCATGAAAGACTTCAATTTTATTGAAACTTATTCCGAGTGGAAACACTCTCTCCACATTGTTCATTAAATAGGCTCATTGGAAAATAAAATCTGAATTTAATTCAAGGGTATTTTGATATGAGATCATTAAATAGAGTAAAATTAGTTCAGATTTACTTATATTTTGGACCACCATAAGTGAAATTTTCATTGTTTATATTTGAGTCCAAAGGTAGTAATTAGTAATATTTTTATATTTTATATAAATATTTTATTAAATTTTAGGTAAAATATGTTTTTAACTCTTATAAATTTAAGTATATTTAGATTTTGTTCTCATAATTTAAACTCAATGTTGAGTTTCTCTTTTCTTGAAATCACCTCAAATTAATCCTTAGTACCCCTCTCGCTAAGGACTAAAAATACATAAGAAATACTTGAGACTAAAAATACACCTGATTAAAACTAACTTTGGGTGATTTAAAAAAGAGACAGACTAAACACACAAATTTTAATTTATAAGAACCAAATTAAATTATTTAATTTTACAGAATTACAAGCATATTTTATCTTTGATTTTTAATATATAAAATATAAAAAAATTGAGGCCTTTGTAATAGAGGAGGCCTAAAGCGATTGTTTTACCGGCCTACCCCTTGGGCCGACCTTGAACTAACTTATAAGCTAATAACTAGCTTATTAGTCTTACCTTAAGTTTTTTATTTGACTAGTTGTTAAATGTAAAATGTAAAACTAGCTTATTTGACTAGCTAGCTTAAGCTGATAAAACTAGCTTATTGTTGTAAGTTAAGATGTAAAAAATCTTACTAATATCAAGTCAGTTCTTTTGAATCTAAATGCACCAGTGCTGCATGTTTCAATTAATTGAAGTTGTATACCATATTGACACTAATATATTCAATCATATGGATTAGCATTATGCACTTTCTACTGCTAGCAATATCACAGTGGCTTTATTATATTAAAAATTGGAAAAGTTAAAAGTTTAAAAGTACTTGTGCCCAAAGCAAATTCCAATCTCCAATAATAGTAGTTGATGATAACATAAGAAAAAGCTAAGCCCAAACTGGCGAGAGAAGTGACAGCAATTGAGATAAGGCTGTTAGGAAATTGATTAGTTTTATGGCAGAAAATGGTTCTCCTGTATACAGAAACTTAAATAGGATCATGCAAATACAAGATAAGTAGGTTCTAAGTTCTACTGATGGTTCTAACACAGAATGTGTCTCTTGATGCAGGTACTGCATTTTTGTTCCTTCTGGATTGTTCCAGATTGATCAAACTTGGTCTACTGTGTTATGTTTTTTTCCTGAACTGACTGTGATCATTCAGCTTGCAGATTTAATTGGACATGCTAGTTTGCCTTCACTATTTCACTCTTTCCAGTCTGATAAGAAAAAAAATTTCCATTTCAAGAACTTGTACCTCAACCTATTTCACTCTTTCCTTGACTGCACTTGAATTTACTCCTCAGATGTTGTAAAGAGGGTACAGTGCCTTGAGCAAGATCGAGCCAAGTAAGATCCAATACCTCTGAAGATGAAAGTGAAGTAATGATTGCACCAGGGTGAAGTCAATAGCTCTAGTCATCAGCCAAATAAAGCATATGTGACTCCCCACCTACTGGCTCATATCAGATCATGTGAACATCTTTCCTAAACATGCAGTTGCCTTTGCTAGTGAAGTAGATTGGAGATGCATCAGCTCTTGAAACTAGAGCAACTAGATATATATGTATTTTTCCAATACCTTTTGTATACAAGAAAGAAATTAGCTAGTTCTGTGAAATGTATCTACACTGTTTCTGACTACTGTTTCTGGAATTATCAAGTAGATTATGTAACAAATTTTTTTCTGTATTGTAAGAATTGGTTCAAGGAACAATATGTAACAAATTTTTTATTGATATTAATATCACATGTCTATTATTTCTTTGCTCTTTTCTACTGCAATATTTATCTGCACTTGAATAAACTATTGACAGATGCCAAAACTAATTCCTCTGCTAATTACCACATGCCAATAAGATAAGAAATAGGATATATTTTTCCTGAAATAAAATACTCATTGCTAATATGAAATGTATATCAAAGAATAAACTGCAGATAGAAAATATTCTAACTAAATGAATCCTAAATGACTCCATCACCAATCAAGCCATCATCATAAACCTGCAAACCTGCATAGACATAAATGCAACACAGAGAGTTACAATAATAACAATTAAACACTCATAACATAATATTTAAAATGTGAAAAAGCTTACATATATTAATCATTTTGGTTTCTTTTCTTGCAAGTTCTGCTATTGTGACCATGTCCCCCACACTCATGGCATGATTTTCTTTTAACTAATGATTTACTAAGTGATACTTCAAGTCCACTCTTAAATCTACAATTTTGAGCCACTTTCTCCCCATCCTTCTTTCTCCCTTTTGTTTTTGATATATGTGGGTCTCCGATAGGCAATTGTGGTGCTTCATTTCCTTGCTCGGTTATGCAAGTATGCTGTAAATTTTGGCTTGACTCCAAAAGCTCTGTCTCATCACCAATAAGTGAATTTGTATTCATTGCAATAGCTGACCTATGAGTGTGAATCAGTTCTGAAATAATGAACTTGTACATCTCCTCAGACTCCTCAGCCAAATCAAACTAACATGTTTGCTTCTTGTTGTGCATGCATTCTTCTTAAAATCCTTGATGTATTAGATTGACCATCAATATTATCTTCGGTATAATTGACTTCAATACCTTTGTTAGCATCCTTAGTCCAACGTTCCAAAATGAAATGACTAGGAATCTGAACAACACCTTTTGCTTGAAAAATTACTAATATGTGTCGGCATAATATCCCCATAAATTCATATAGTAGGCAGTCACATTTAGCAATCTTTGAGTCTAAATCTATATCAACAATGAATGTATCTTGAGCATCATAGCAACTAGACACCTGATAGACATATCTAGGCCCATCTCTTTTAATCTTCTGTTTAGTAAATTGGTTTATCTTCCCAAGTTCATCTTGAAATTTACCAAACATATTTCTTGTATAAATAGATGCAGCATGCTCTTCGAGTTTAGACCCAGTACTCAAGATACGTGATTTATGCCTAGATTCATAATCTTCCTTTCTTTCATCCTCCAAGCGGCTACCGATTGCTTTCTCAAACTTTAACACAAATTCTTGTAATGTTGTTGATGCATCTACAAAAGAATCAAAAATGAATTAATACTCTCGCTTCTTTGAGTAGTATTCATCCCGGCAAAGAATGTACTTCTATTATAAATTGGCACTCATGATTCTCTAATCTTATATAGCCCTTGGAGCCATTCATTATCCTCCAAGTTATACTCAATCATTAACCGCTTCCATTCTTCCTCAAAATCTGGATACTAGGTGAATCTCGAATGCATCTTTTAAGCTCACGCTTGAAAATAGACTTTTTATGATATATGTGAGCCAACTTTTCAGGAAACTTCTTTCTAATGTTCCATAAGCAAAGACGATGTCGAGTTTCTGGAAATACTTTAGCCAAAGCAGCTCCAATAGCTAGATCCTGATCAGTTTATGATAGATATAGGCTTTTTTTCCATGCATTGCCTCAAGCCATGTTTCAAAACAACCATATAAAGAACTCTCTGACTCATCTTGTAACAGAGCACAACCAAATAAAATTGACTGATGGTGATTATTCAGTCCAGTAAATGGGGGCAAACGGCATACTATACTTGTTTGTTTTGTATGTGGTGTCAAAAGTTATAACATCTCCAAATTGTTGGTAAGCTACTCTTGATCTAGTATCAACCCAAAAGAAATTTACCATCCGAGACTCATTATCAGTTTGGATTGAATAGAAAAATTACAGTTTTCAGACTGTTTTCTTTTACAATAATTAAAAACAGCTTGTGCATCTCCGACATCTAAATTCTTTCTACGTAAATTTCTGATATGATTCCAACAATCTCTGTTAGAGAAAGCCAAGTCACCATCATTGAAAATTTTAGCAACCTTTCCCGTCGGCAAGCCTTCTCCCTCAAATTTTTCAACAAGGCTTTTTGCAGCAGTAGTCATCTTCTTATGAAACCTCATAAAAGACACACTAACCATGACATGGTTATGATCATTGTTAAAAATTGTATAATCCAATTGCTTTTTTATTGTGCCTCTTGAAACAATAAGTGAAGCTTGACAACCACTTCGAGTAGTTGAACACTTTCTTTGGTTTGACCCATGTGATCTTGAGTTTCTTCATTTTCAGAGTTTCTCACTATATGTTGACCTTCATTGCAACATACCAAAACAGCTCTCTTGGGCTTGGTTGAACGAACACGTACTCCAAAACCCCTCTTTTTAGCAAAAGATTTATAAAATTCTCTAACTTTTTCAATAGACTCAAATTCCATCCCAACACAAGGTTCAATGTTTAGGTCCTCACCAACATTTGAAGCATGCAATACATTCTTGTTGGATGAATCAGTAGCATTACCATCCATCATTGGTGGTTCTTCCACCTGAAATTTTTCAAAAGAAAATTATTAGCATGAATTAAGAATTATTTGAGTTCTTTTCTATGCAACAGTAATATCTCTTGAATTCGTTAAATTGGATATAAAAGAAAGAAATTGTTAAATTGCACTGCATATTGAATAGGTTCATCTTTCAACAAAACTATAATCTTGATTCTTGATTTATGCGAAAGTCATATCATTGGTAGAAACATCTAATATCATTACACTGCATCTTCCTTGAATCTTCCAACAAAGGTTATAAAATATCTTTGTGAAAGTTAAAATAAATACGAGATGGAGGTAAGAGTGTGGTGATGTGTACGTATCTTTCGTCAATTGAATTATGAATATCAATTTATAAGAACGTAAAAAAAAAAACAGAGCTATACATCTGTGTCGCCACTGTATCTTTGTTCGATGAGACAAAAGGCAAGAGAGGGGCGGTTGAATTAGCCACCGGAGGAGGAGGAGTGGGTGGCGGCGCGGGAGGTGAAGGTGGAAGCGACGACGACGAACGTGGAACAGTAGCCATGGGAAAGAGGTAAAACTAACAGCAAACCACGTGAGGGCACAATAATAATGATTAATGACAATAATCCAAAATAATCTCCACCGTGGATTAGAAAATAAATGGAGGGCTGGGATTGGGAGTAAGTCTAATAACTTACTCTTGGTGTAAGTGGATCCCCTCCCTTTATATAAATATTTTATTAATTTAGGTAAAATATGTTTTTAACTCTTATAAATTTAAGTATATTTAGATTTTGTTCTCATAATTTAACTCAATGTTGAGTTTCTCTTTCTTGAAATCACCTCAAATTAATTCGTAGTACCCCTCTCGCTAAGGACTAAAAATACATAAGAAATACTTGAGACTAAAAATACACCTGATTAAAACTAACTTTGGGTGATTTAAAAAAGAGACAGACTAAACACACAAATTTTAATTTATAAGAACCAAATAAATTTATTTAATTTTACAGAATTACAAGCATATTTTATCTTTGATTTTTAATATATAAAATATAAAAAAATTGAGGCCTTGAAACAGAGGAGGCCTAAAGCGATTGTTTTACCGGCCTACTCTTGGGCCGACCTTGAACTAACTTATAAGCTAATAACTAGCTTATTAGTCTTACCTTAAGTTTTTTATTTGACTAGTTGTTAAATGTAAAATGTAAAACTAGCTTATTTGACTAGCTAGCTTAAGCTGATAAAACTAGCTTATTAATTAATGGCATAAATATGTTTTTAGTCCCTATAAATATAGGTCATTTTTGTTTTTAGTCCCTATAAAAAAAATTTTTGTTTTTCATCCCTAAAAAATTTCCGTTAACCTTTTTGGTCCCTGCCGATAACTTTTGGCTGATGTGGCAAACACAGTGCCCCATCAGCATGCCACATGTGTTATTTCTGCCCAACTTAAATTTGTTTTTAGTCCCTATAAATATGATCTTTTTGGTTTTAGTCCTGTAACTTTTTTTTTGGTTTTTTACCTCAATTTCATCCACATCCAACATCACAGTGTCCTTTTGCTTCCATTGCGTTGTTACACTTGAAATTTTAAAATTATTCGTGGGTTTAAAAAAATAATTCTTTATATTCAATTATTTGAAATTTCATAACACTTGGATTCATCGCATATAGGAAAAAAAACCTGAAACAACCTTTTTTTCTCTACAATTCTTGTTTTTCTGTTTATTAACAAACAAAATTTTCATTTGATTTATGTCTATTAAACCTGTAACTTAATGAGATTTGTGTTAACTAACAAAAAGGCTTGTAATTGAATGAAATCCACGGGAAAAAATAATTTTTGTAGCAAATTTAAAAAAAACACCAATTTTTTACGTAAAAAAAAATTATTGTGAAATTTTTCTACTTTACTGTATAAAAAATTACACAAAAAATTTCACGCGAATTTTAGAATTTGGATGAAATTTCTTATGAATTTTGAAATCCACGAAAAAAAAACTTGCAGAGAAAAAAGTCGTTTGCAGGTTTTTTTTTTCCTATAACCCAAAAAGGCTAGAGCTAGACTGGCAAAAACAACCCATGTTAGTGACCTTTTTTTCTCTATTAATTTTTTTTTTTCTGTCTATTAACTAACCAAAATTTTCATTTGATTTATGTCTATTAACTTGTAATTTAATGAGATTTGTTAACTAACAAAAGACTTGTAATTGTTAATCAAATGAAATTTGTGTTAGTCAATAAACAGAAAAAAAAGAATTTGCAGACAAAAAAAGGTCGTTACAGCTTTTTTTTCCCTTTATGCGGTGGAATCCAAAGTTATGAAATTTCAAATAATTGAATATATAAAGAATTTATATTTTTAAGCCCATGAAAAGTTTTAAAATTTCAAGTGTAACAATGCAATGAAAGCAAAAGGGCACTGTGATGTTGGATGGGGATGAAATTGAGGTAAAAAACCAAAAAAAAAACTACAGGGACTAAAACCTAAAAGATCATATTATAGGGACTAAAAAAAAATTAAATTGGGCAGAAGTAACACATGTGACATGCTGACGTGGCACTCTGTTTGCCACATTAGCCAAAAGTTAACGGCAGGGACCAAAAAGGCTAACGGAAAATTTTTTTAGGGATGAAAAATAAAAAAAAAATTTGCAGGGACTAAAAACAAAATGACCTATATTTATAGGGAATAAAAACATATTTAAGCCTTAATTAATTTTACCAGCTTAAGCTAACAAGACCAATGAGCTGCTACTTTATCTATCCTCAAGTGGGTTAATTAGGTGTCATCTTTTATTCTAAAAAGCCTTTTTCATTTATGTTCAATTTCATTTATGCTAATTAGGTGGTAATCAACAAGAGTATACAAAGTCCTTTATAACTTATGTTAATTAGGTGTCATTCTTTTATTCTAAAATTTTTATAATAAAAAATTTCCTTTATTTTTGTCATACATTCGCCCAGTCTGGATTAATAATTTTAGAATACAAAATAAAATAAATAAAAAAGCGGAATGAATTCAATTTTTTTAAAAAATGATAATTAATTTTTACAACTCAATTTTTTTATAAATTCGTTCAAGTATTTAAAAAAATTACATGAATAAAACATGTCATTATTTATATATATTAATCCAATACCTTTTTCAGGACCTTTTTGAAAGAGTAGGAGTATAAGAAAGTGGGGTCATATACTTAGGATGGTACCACTAATTACAATATTAGTTGTTCATCTATCTCTCTCCTCTCTTTTTTAAAGGCGTTTTAACGCGGGTGCGACGCCCTTCTCGAACTCTATGTACCCTAATGCAGATGTGAGGAAGAGACAAAATATAATTTGTTACCATGGTAAGTTTATGACAAGGTTGACCTAGGCAAAAAGTAACCTTCTGGCCTTATTAATCAATTTTGGTGATTGAGACCTTGTAAGTCAAGAATAATGTATCTCATTTCTTGTAAAAGATTTTCCATTGGTGCTTATTTGTTATGTGCGATAAGTAGGTGTGTGCCAAGCCCTACTCGAACTCCTATGTACCCTAATGCAGATGTGAAGAAGAGACGAAATACAATTTGTCACCATTATATAGTTTTTGACAAGGTTAACATTGGCAAAAAGTAACCTTTGGCCTTATTAACAACCATTGGGGGTTGAGACCATGTAAGACAAGAAAAATGTATCTCATTTCTCGTAAAGATTTGTCATTGGTGCTTATTTGTTAGGTGCGATATGTAGGTGGGTTCCAAGCCATTCTCTAACTCCTATGTACACTAACGCATATGTAAAGAAGAGACAAAATACAATTGTTACCATTGTATAGTTTATGACAAGGTCAACCTATGCAAAAAGTAACCAATTTGGCCTTATTAACTAATATTGGAGGGTTTGAGATCATGTAAGACAAGAATAATGTACCTTCTTTCTCATAAAAGATTTTCCATTGGTGTTTATTTGTTAGGTGATATATGTAGTCCAATCCCTATACGTAGCGTGTTTTCTTCAAAGCCAATTCCTTTGGAGGCATCTAAGTTTCTTCATTTGTCTAGTTAATCGAACTAGCTAATTATAGGCCCTAGTTGGGCTTGGACTAGATTTGTAACATTTGTCCTTTTGTGTCTAGGAGATATTTTGGGCTCCCAAGGCATAAGCCAATCACTATGACCTCTCTTGATGGATTTGACCACGAGATTGTTTGTCAATTAAATGATGTTTGGCATTTGGGTAGTTAGAGTTATGAATATCGTGTGCCCCTCCTCATTTCCCATTGTATGGAAATTTCAAGTTATAATTGTGCGTTTTCCTTTTCTCTCTACATATTTGAAAATCCCTTAACTTCCTATTTACTAAAACTCCTAGCTTTAGAAAATTACTCTCTTTGTAATCCTATTGTTTCATCATTTGAGATATATACAGTTGAATCTTCATCTAAATTGAGCCCTCGCTCCATTTCATTTGACTCCTAGGCTCATTTACCTCATCTTAGGGCTAATAGAGCGGATTCCAAGGCCAATAAATGGATTACTAATGTTAGCCATTGCAAAAACTATTCCTTGTACCTCCATCTTTAGGTGATTCCTTTTCATTGTCCCTCAGTTATCACATTATATCAGTAAGGAGGAAACTCTATTTTTCATGGTCTTCCTAATACACCTACTTATCAAGTATGGCCTTTTCTATTGGATCAAGTTTGATTTCGGAAAGAGTTCCCTTAGGCACCTCTATGTTTTATGGTGCATTTAACACCAACCAACAATCAAGCATAATGGGTGAATAATGTATTTACCACTGACCCTTTTTTGTCACAATAAAAAAGATGGGTATTGTTAAGGCCATTAAACTTTTTCTTTGTCTCCTCACTTATAAGTTCATTGATGATTTGAATTTTATAGTTCAATGTCGGTCCCATACTAGCCAAACTTTTTATATAGCATAAGGTGAAATTACCAACATACTTGACGATGTTCACGTCCTTTTGAAGCTTGTATTATTCGACTATTATGATATGGTCGACATGCTTGTAGATAGTCATACTTTTAATATGGCTAGCTAGATGAAGACAACTATTATTGAAGTGCTAAGTACTCGAAAGAAATATTTGCAAGACATCAAGAAGAAGTACAACGTCTTGTGGAATCCACCAGCACAAAAATGTTGCCTTGTAAAATCAGAGGAAATGTTCAATGTGAATTTTTTTAATATACATATTCCACTTAGGTTAAATATTTCTTTGGAAATCTTTACAATAATGACGCCTTTGAACCAAATCCATATTTTTCTTAGCATTTGAAGCAATCAACCTTCGTTTTTTTTTATTTTTGTTTTCCAAGTATGTATTATTGGCCCCTCCCTAGGAACTTGTGAACTCAAGTTTTTTTCCCTAGTTCCTTTACTGTTGAAGGTGCTTGACTACCCTTGACAATTTTTTATCTTGGCAACCTGTATGGTGACTTGATCAAATTCAACAACAAATTTCATCTTTTCATGGGTGTTTCACTGTAAATTAGTTTTATTGATCTAACTTTTCTTCAATATTATTGTTCAAGTGTTTCCTGAAGAATCCTCTGGTCAGAATAGTCCCTAAGCCTCCCGCTAAATGCGAAGTTAGATTGCATGTACTCGTACTCCACAACAAATTCTCCTTATTGTGTAACTACCCGTTGTCATTAGCGTACTGATGGGTTTCTGGCAAGCGAACCACAAATCCAGCAGTATAATAGTAGTAGTAAGATATCGTCTCCACAGGGAACGACAATTTATGTAAACCGAAATCGTATTTATCAAGAGGAAACACTGTTTAGAGAGTGTTAATTGCAGAATAACGAATTAGTATTCAGTGGGAATTAGAAAGGTAGAGTTAGAGACACTTTATTAGGATTGAACTTCATCTCATTCGCACCCCCATGCATGTCGAGACTACCTACTATTTATATGCTTTGAATTATAACGCTGTAGAAAAACTATATAGCTTATGACCCCGAGTTACCAGGCGCCACTCACACTCAAAGGTAATCTATGCGGGCTCTCCCAGGCGACAGGCTTACCATCGGCTTATTTTACTCTCTTCTATTTTGTTTGTAAAGAACTAATTGAAATACGCGGCCTACTCCTCTAGATGCACCTTCGCTCAAGTACTGTCACTACCCTCACTCATTAGAATACATCTACGTTATCGCTTCCGGGGTTGACATTCAATTAACCCTTTGCTATCGGTTTATCAACACCAAGCCTAATGGTCGGATGCCCCTTCATTAAAGTACTCACACTACCCATCAATCATTAGTAAACACCCCTTTTCGGAATAGTGGTTAACCGATTATTCTCATTCAATCAGAGTTGAGTTTCCTATGTCTAGGCTCCCCTAAACTCAATCCTAGTCGTAACGTTAATTACTAACTAGCCTATAACTCCGGCGCAAGCGCGGAAGTTAGGAATACGCACAGAACGAGATTACCAACATTATAATTAGGGAACTGCATAAATAAAATATATAGAGTTCTACATACACTTGGGAATGGAACCGATTACATTCAATCCTACTGGAGAGTTAACTACGCGAGGTAGCCATACAAACCACCGAAGATGTTGTCACCATCTTCAATCCTCATGAAGCGCTCCTCCTCTCCTACTCTAAACTTAGTTACAGTACATAATCACTAGATGAGATTACAATACTATATCCACACTGTCTAACTCGCTCTCCTTTGGACTGACGCAAGAGGTTCCTATTTATAGATTAGGAAAGACAAAGCAAATTTGAAGAGATCCTCTTAAAAACGGCAACTGGGAAGCAACTTGCGTGTTCTGCGCTTCAAGTTGCGCTACAGCGCAAACTGTAGCGCAGGTTCCAGAGAGTTACGCTTCACCTGCGCTATAGCGCGGGGTGAAGCGCAGCTAGCGTCCTGCAGCTTCAACTTTCCTCTTTTATTTCTTGATCTCTCCCCGAGACTGGTTTTCGCGCGTTTGTCCTTCCTTGTTTCCCTTTATTTTCTGATATATTTATATTTATTGTGCAATCCTTGTTTATTTGGGAAGCTTGTCTGCAATATCTTTGATTGATTGACTCTGATCTCCTCATTAATGATTTAAATCTGCTTCAAATCTTTAATTAATTATCTTCAATCAATCTACAATCTTGCATAAATCCTCCTCATTTAATGTCATTTAATCTCTGAATTAAATCTTTGCAAAAATCTTGCAAAAATCAGCAATAAATCTATTAAAATAGCATCAAATTCAAAACTAGGATTAATAAATATAATTATTAAATATTAAATAAAAAGGGATAAAAATTGGGTAAAATTATCATTTTGTCCTTGATAAGTGAAATAAAATATATACTAATTTATCAACTATTTACACAACTTCTCCTCACCCTTGAGTATTCACATGGCTCTTAGTCAGCTCAGTTAAATTTGCCTAATCTCTTAATTTAGACATTGGGTTAAAAGTTTTGTTGGATGACAATTATGTTGTTAAGCATGGAAGTAGGGCTAACCACATAAGGTGTACCTCCTGCGACTTCCCATTCCATGTCTTTATCCAAAGTTTAAGGAAGGTGAGTTGTATCATGTTCAAACAGCCTTCACTTACATGTACAATCTAGTGGAGCTTGGTGTGGATTCCATGATCACTTCCTTTAACTTTATTGGAAAATGGATTACCAGTCTTTAAGAAATCAAATGAGGAGGACAAATAGGCTGAAAAGAGAATTCTTGTAGCTCAAATAAAGTATTATAAGCAATCTAGAAGAGGGTAATAAGGTCTTTAAATAGCAAGTTCTTTCGAAAATAAAAAAAGTTGGAGATTTTGTTCTCAACCTCATTGTTGAACCTTCATATAAGAATTTGAGTATGTGACATGTACTTCAAAAGTTAAATAAATCAAGAAGTTGTTGTTTTCTTAAAGTTTCTTTTTGTCTCAATTAACTACATTACTTGCATCATCTACATTTTTAATTATTATAGTGTTTGTACCCTTTTTATTGATGTAAAAATGGAGAACTATGTTAGTCAATAAGCTTTACAGATAACAATTTACGCAGAAGATCACTGTACACTCACACAATCGGAAGTCCTTGAACACTTAAACCAAACTTGGCTAAGTATTCCTTGGTTTTGTTTGAAGATTTCACAAATCTATTCTGACTAATTCCTGCACTTAAGTCTTTTTATCTGGTCATCTTCAAGACTATTATTATAGGTCTTCATGCTCTAATTTTCTTTGGGTGCTTGTTGAAGGGAATATATTTTTGCTCATGTACTTAGCCTTCTTTAAATCTTAAACAGATTAGTTAAACTCGGACCGGTGATCGACTCGGTCAAGGTACTGGGTTGATGGGTCACTGGTCGAACCGCATAGTCACGTTTGAACTGGTATATATTAAAATTTTTATATTTTTATATTGAAAATTTGAGATATATAAAATATTTAAATACAAAAATGAATTTAAATTAATATTAACAACTTGATTAATAAACACTCTTTTATGATTTATTAATAATTAAAGAATTTAATAGTTATACACTTTCGATATAAATTTTTTTACACTATCGTCGAATGATGTGTTCCCAATTCATTTAATAAGTATGACACCTTATGTATTATTAAATTTAAAATGATGTGGAACTATCATTGAATGATCATGTAAAAAATTTTCACATTATTAGTGTATATCAATTGAACTCATAATTAAATATATTTACAAATTCTATATATTATATTCAAATAATCAAATAATATAAAAATATTTACATAATTATATATATTATAAAATAAAATACATATTTTTAATATAATTTTTTTAAAATGTTTAATTGCATAGTGATCCCATTTAAAAAAAATTAAAGGGGTGTGATATGTAAAATCCTAACCAAATAGATATAGTTTATATATAAAAAACGCACGTATATAGTAACAGAATGCATTGACAAAGTGTATCAACGTTGCCCATTAAAGCTCGGGCTCCATGTTCGATTCTATGCAGGAAAGTTTTTATATTTTGGAGAACCAAGATTCGGTCAAATCATTTGACCCAAGCGCTCTCACGTTGACTGCCTGAGTTTCACGTTGACCCATCTGAGTTGCACCGGTTTGATTTTTATAACAGTGCTATCATCATAAAATAAGGGGATAATGTTAAGTCTCAAGGTTTCAAGACATTGGGTACTTCTAAGGTTTTATGATATATAACTTAAGTCTTTAAGTTTTAAATGAATTAAATGTTTGCCTAAATGTTCATTTGTGCAATCTGATAAGACAAGACTGGCTACCACTTCAAGTTAAGAGAAGATCAAGCCAGATTGTTTGAAGTTTACACTTGTTTGATGAACCTAGTTGTGTTAAGTTGTATGAAGAGTTGTTTTGTCTAAAATTTGCTTACATCATTTTCAAGAATTCCCAAGACAATTATGATAAAGCACACCAAAGTTTAGACAATATCAAGCCTAGCTACCATTTAAATACGGATAAGACAATATTGACTACCACTTTAAGTTAAGACAAGATCAAGCCAGATCAACGGAAGTTTACACTTGTCTGATGAACCTACCTATGTTAAATTGTCTGAATAGTTGTTCTGTCTGAAATGTGCTTGTGTCATTTTCAAAGAATGCCCTAATTAAATCTGATAAAGCACACATCAAGCAATCAGTTAAACTTCTTTAGGAGAGGCAAATGGCAAACTTTTGTAGTTGCAGAGCAAGTATACATGCAAAAGGTATGAAGAATGAATATAGTACATTCATACATTTGAAAAGAAATTGTGGTCCTATAGAAAAGCAAAAAGAAAACAGTATAGCTTTATGCATTTAATGCAAATTAGAACAAATAGTTTTTTCCAAGGCAACCTCATACTTAAATGACACTATAAATAGAGAGCTAAAGCATTGAAGATGAGAAATTTTGCGATAAGAATTTTCGCTACACAAGCTTTCCAAGCGCACTTATTTCAAAAATTAGCAATAACTTTTGTTGTTTGAACTCAAGTTTATTGTCTTGAATTAGGTGCAATTATATTAGTTCTTGTTATTCTCTAACTGATACAATTTAGATTATCTTTTTTAGAATTGATAATTTCTTTTTCAGTGAGTAACCAAACCAAAATCCTTTTTATTGTAACCTGTCAGATTTGAGCCTTAAGAGGTTAAGTGTTGAAACAATACTAATATATTTGCTTATATTCTAAAAGTGTTAGGTGAGCAAATAATACTTGTAGATAAAAACCTAAAGAGTCTTGATGAAAAGAATATTTGTATCTTGTAAAGATAATAGAATTCCTATCTAAGTTACTAAGACTATATCTCAAGTTTTTAAAGTGAACTAATATAAAAACTTCTTGTGTGTGCTTTTCTATCTTAATATCTTTACTTTTGGTATGTTTGATTTTGTATCTCACCAAAGGGGTTAATTGTGTAATCTGAAACATGTTTTCCTAACATAGGTTTTTAAAGCAAGTTTGTGAAAATCATCTGAAACTTTAGACCGTATGTTATCCTAAGACAATTATATCAACTTATCTTAAGTTAAATATTTTGTTTTAAGAAACTTGCAAATTAGTTTCATGTTTACGAAAAAATTTAGAAATACAATTCAACTTCCTTTTTGTTTGTAAGTGTTCTTTTAGGGGACATTACGTAGTCTAGTTCTTAACATTCACACCCCCTAGGTGTGTGGTCACTAAGTGACCTATATACCTCTTTAGTGTGGCATCTTCAAAGTCAATTCTCTTGGAGGGATTTAAGTTTCTTAGCCAGCCTATTTACTCGAATTGGTTGATTATGGGTCCTAGTTGAGTTAAGACTAAATTCAGAATACTATATCTCAACTTTAAAAATGATAAAAATTTTAAAAAGTTTAAATTTTTCTTTATCCAATAATATATGCTTAAATTTCTCTCTCTTCCTGTGGATTTTTTTAATTTTCAAATATGTTAATTAAAAAACACTTTAATGTTTTTTATATTTAAAATTTAGGGTGAGTGACCCCCTCCTCCCCGTCCCCGATTTTCTAACTTCTCCTCGTCCCCGATCCCATCACGGGGTATAATTCCCCCTGTCCCCGCTCCCCAACTACCCGCAAATACCCGCGGGGATCCCCAGTTGATATTATTATATATGAGTTTTTTTATAGATAATAGGTGGGGCGGGGACCCCGCGTGGGGCAGGGGGTATGGTCCCTGTCCTCGTCCCCAAATCTCTCGGAGGAATTTCCCCCCATCCCCATCCCCACAGGGAAAAAGTCCCCATTCTCAGGGTCCCAAACGAGGCAGTCCCCGAGGGGATCCCCAGGTTCAATATGAAATTGTCATCCCTACTTTCAAGTGACTTACTTTTTGTAATTGGATTACTTTTTCGTCTTTTAATTTTAGTAGTGCAGGTTAATGAATTAGCACGGGCGGGTTGGAGTCTCTTTAGAGCTATTGGAGTTTGTAACGGCCTATGCTTATCTTGTAATTTTTGTTACCAATTATTTATTTGTATTTGTCACTTTGTAATGGGTTGGAGTACCCCTTGTACTCCTTTTAATTAATCTTCTTTGTCTAACAAAAAAAAGCAAATAATGAATTTTAAATAAATTTTAATTTGATATATATACATATTATAGTATAATTAGTTTGAATTAGAATTTTAGTATATATTAGCTATTTACTTTTTTTTGGTCCTTGGACGGTGAATCCCCACATGCATATTATGGGTTTAACCCTTGGGTTTGGGGGTGGTGGTTATATAAAGCTCCAGGCTATTATAGGATTCGATCCCTTGCAGTTGCAGATAAAGTACGCTTGGGATCATAATCCACTAATAATGTGATCAGCCACAATTTGGTTTTTTATTGAATCTAAAACTTATGTAACTCATCATATAATTGAATTAGATTTTGAATTAAAAATATTTACTTTAAACTTGAATTATTGATTCATAAAAATCAATTATTCTAATAATATTATTTAATTGATAATATTTTATATGATTTTAAAATGACCATATATTTTTATTTAGTTCAAATTTTGAGACATTAACCAATTATCATATTATTTAAGTTTTTAAATTTATTTATTTTATTGTTCTAATTATTAATTAAATATTATATATTTATTAAATGATAATAATAATGATAAGAATTTAAATTAGAATAAAAAATAACAACTAGAAACAAAAAAATAGTCAAGGATTACATTATACATTTTAATTTAAAAGATTGACCCTTTAGGATAATGAGAGAAATTTGAAAAAGAATCAAATATCTTTATAAGAGATATATTTGATATGTTTAAAGAAAAACAATGAAACCAAACAGTGGTTGGTCACAATGGAAGTGAACTGTGACTCTAAACAAACGAATTTTCCTGTAAGGTTAAATATTCAAATATTGGAAAGAGTAAAAAGTGTTATCTCACTTTTTGGAGTGTTGACTCACAGTGTAAGAGTAGATTTAATAATAATGTAAGGGGATTTTTTTACAGGAATGTTAGGGGATATTAGAACTTAGAACTAGGGATGCCCAAAACAAATCACCTGATCGCACACGACACACCCGACAAAACCGCAGGAAATAAGCATTCTGCGGACGAGTGAGTTTGGGCCACGAGTCAACGGGTGCAAAAAGTCTGTTTCAAACGGGTAGATGCGGGTGGGTTCAGGTGAGAAATTTTTTATTGTCAGAACCCCGACCGACATATGGCATAAAATGATTGGGCTTTAGAGAGCACATGGATTATGCTTCTTATGGACGACTGAGATTGCTTTATCAATGATCTAATGGTAGAGACTCATAAACATATTCTCTCTTTATTTAAAACTGATTTTTCACATTCCACAGTCCAGACCCTCAATCCCCCACACTTTGTTCTCAACTCTCAGTCTCTCAAGTCTTACTTCAAACCCTAACTGCCCTTTCCTTTTCCTCTTCTCAACTCGCAAGTCGCGACCTCCCTTCATGGCCTCCTTTTCGCGGCCTCTCCTTCTTGCAGCGAAGATGACTGATGGTGCGATCTGGAGTGGTGGTGCGGCGAAAGGGCGTTTTGCAACGCTATGGTGGACGGTGATGCCCTGTCCTATGAGGATAATGACAACATTGCTTGTGTCAGAGACGGCTGATGGTGCGATGAAAGGGCATTATGTGTTGCCTCCTCCGCGTTCTTCTAGATCTCCGGCTCAAGAACGACGCCTCCTCCACATTCTTCTAGATCTATGGATCTAGAGCAGCGCTGCAACGGTGCGGTACCTCTACCAGACGACGCGGGCGCCTCTATCCCTTACTCCTCTCTTGTCCCTGCTTCTGCTTCCTCACGGTGACATGCAGAGCGACAAAACGATGATGGTGCACATCGGGCTGAGCGGCAGAACGACGGTGGCTGGCTTTTGTTTTTATCATTTCCAATTATTTTTCTTCTCTTTTCATTCTTTGATTTTTTTCATTGTGGTGGTGATTTTCTTTATTTTGTACTTGAGTTTTCTTTTAAAAAGTTGTCTTCTATATGTTGATTTGGGGAATATTGTTATTGATTTCAATATGATCTTCTAGTTGTTGCAGGGGTAGGGGAAGGTTGTGAAGCCAAATACTGAGCATCAAGCAAGAATGGGTTCAAGGAAGAAAGTGTTGATTTATTTTCATTATTTATTTTGTAACATTTTTTTATGTATGAAGCCATTTTTTTACAAATTTGTGCTTGTTTCTATTAGATTATAATTTGCAACCAAGATATTATCAGGTCAATTTTTGTGCATTCTTAATTAAGATAATAATTTGCATTAAAGTATATTACTTGAAATGATTTTTGGGCAAAACAAATTCAGAATTTTAAATGGTCCAAATAATTATCATGGCCTATATATAACTTTTAAATAAAATTTAAAATAATAAGTAAAAACTTGATTAGGCCCTAAAAAGTTGATTGGCCCAATAAAGGCCTAAACTGTGGCTACCCACCCGAGAAAAAGCGCTGACCAATCAACCCAGGAATCGATTAATCCGATGCTTACAACGGTCAAAATTGGGCTAAATATATTATGGTCGGTGTTGGTCAGATTGAGCTTTTTGGGCCCGAATCCGACCAAAATTGACCGATGACACCCCTACTTAGAACATGTAATTGTATCTAAGAAAAAATAGTAAAAAATATCAAATTTCTAACATATGCAATATTGCATAGTAGTATAATAAATCAAAAGTGGAAATATTTTATTAAAAAATGTAATTATCACAACATTCAATGCATTAATAATATCACAGGTTACATTTTCTAATAAATCTTTCTATTTTTATTTATTATCATATGCAATATTACACTAATAAAAAAATTAAAAAAAAAAAAAATATATTATATATATATATATATAACGGTAACTCTCATTTAAGCTACAATAATGAAAGGATATTTTGAAACACAATTATAAGCAATGCGTGCCATATCTGCTATCCTCGATTGAAAATTTGTAATTTAATAATAACGCGTATGTGGTGACAAGAGAGGAGGGGGAAAAAAGTCAAAAAGGTTAATTGAAGTGTAAGTACATTTCAAAAAAGAAGCTAGTGAGGGCGTAGTGGAATAACAGGGGCGATAATCCACACTCCATAGCTGAAATGTCATTATTATCCTAAAGCAAAGCAATCTTCCAATTTCCTCAAAATATTTATCAGAATCGTTGCAGGTTTTGAACGCGTATTTCCTTTCCTTAGTCGGTTCAGTTATCGAAGGAAACAAGAAACTTCCGCGGAAGCGGAAGTTATCCAATCTCTCACCGCCATATTCTCTCCTTGTATAAAGCCCCTGCTGCTCCCTGTATCACAAACCCATTCATTCAGTTTCTCACTTTCTTTTCTAATCAATTATTTATCGTTTGAGTTCCAGTCATTAACATGAGCTATTACGATCATCAGCAACAGCCTCCAGTTGGTGTTCCTCCCCCACAGGGTAAACTATCTATCAATTTTAGCATCTCTTGCTTCATACCCATTTCTTGATTTGTTTTAAAGTTTCTTTTTTTCTTTATGGGTTGTTCAGTCTGTTTATAAGGCGATTGATTCTGGTTTAATTGAATTAACTGGTTGTTTTGTTGTGAATGATGTGACTCAACAGGGTAATCCACAAAAGGATCCTTATCCTCCTCCAGGGTACCCTGCACAAGGTTATCCTCCACCAGGGTACCCACATACAAGGCTATCCTCCACAGTACGGTTACGCTCAACAACCTCCTCAAAGGCAAGAAGCTGGTTTTCTTGAAGGATGGTATGTTCCTCTCTCTCTCTCTCATTGAAGGGAGCTTTTTCCTTTTTCCTTTTGTTTTATCAGAGCTTTTTATTTCAGAGTAGGTGGATTCCAACGAATTCAATCTGAGATTGTTCGAACATCTTGGGTTTTTCTTTTATATGTTGATGATCTGATTAATTGAAAAGGAAAGAAGTTTAAAGGAAAAAAAAAACCTTTGATTCATGCTCTTACGACTGAAGGCGAAGTTTTTCTTATATTTTTTCCAAGTTAAATAACATTATAATAATGGTTCTTGTTGAATTAGGAAATAGGAGTCAAATTAGTCAATGGATCTAAAATGTTGTATGTATTTTTTGTCTCGAGAATCTGTCTTGGTCTTTGTTAATATTCTTTATTGGTTGATATTCATATGTTCAAGGAAGGAAAATCACACAAGCTTATGTTTTTGTATTGCAGTTTGGCTGCGCTCTGCTGCTGTTGTCTACTAGATGCTTGCTTCTGAGTTCTGAGGAGATATCGCTGGTGGCTTGGTCACAGTCATTATCGGAGGCAGCATATTGGGATATTATATCTCTTTAGGTTTTTGTTCAGATAATATGTCTTCTTTGAGATTTGTTACTTAGTGGATATTCCTGCCAGTTTCTATGAATTCTGTATCTAAACTGGTCAATTCATGGGTTATTTTTAACTGAATTTGAAGGTGGTTGAATTTGGCCATGGAGGTAGCTTCTTCATTATTGATCCAAATATCATGTACTAAATGTTTGGTACATATTCATTTTTTTTAATTCATCTTTGAAGTTATCTAGAAGCACAGGAGCAAAGCCTTGATTCCTTTTTCCAAGAAAAATAAATTGTATTACTAGAGGCGATAGAACAACGTTAGTGCGATGCATCATCTTTGTAGGATTTTGATCACCCCTGGACCATGAATAGGCCCACAATGAACCTAATGGCGGAGTTTGTTTGAAAGTAGTAAGAACATGTTCCCCGGAAATGAAAGTTTGGGATGTGATTTTCCCACGTTTGATTCAAGTTTTAGAAAGAGATTTCCGGGGTATTATTGATCCCCGGGAATGTATTTTACTCATCTTTACCACTTTTTTATCGCCCATAATGCAGGGGTGGGAATCTTGTATTCCCATGGGAATGGAGTTATATTTTAAAATAACTCCCCACTTCTATAATATTTTTCTATTTTTAATTTTTTCAATTTTTAAATTAAATCATATTTAAAAGTATTCCCGGGAATATAAAAAACATACCAAACATACATGTAATTTTTACCCGAAAATATATTTCTGGTAATAGGATTCCTGAAAACTTCATTCCTGGGAATATGATTTTGTACCTTGAAGCAAACTCCCCCTATGCTTCCTTTCACGAAAACTAATTGATGTTATTTTGTGAAATTAATGGCATGACTCACCCCAAGTTTTGTCGTTTCATCAGTACCACATGGGTTGCTTGTAAATAAAGAGAAGTTGTGAGTGGTGTCTATGTTGGTCATGGTTGTTCAATAATGATATTCAGTGTGTTTTTGATTTACAGTTTAATATAATTGATTTTAGAAATTAATAGTTAAGATGAGTATTGTATGTATTTCGAATGAAAAATAATTTAAATTAATTGTATAAAATCATAATCGTGTACCGTTGAACGCCAATCAAACAAGTTAATAGAAATTTTAATAATTTAGGCACTCATTTAACATTTTCGATTTTTTTATATTTATCTTTTCTATATCACATCATATATCATATCTTATACTTATCTTCCTATCACTCACTATATATATCTTGTATTTTCTATAGTTGTTTGGTAGGAATTGATCTATCAATTTGAGCTATACCCTAAACCCATCATGAATCAATATGTTTCAGGTTTTAAACTAACTAGGATTATATCCGTAAGATGGCAGGAAACTTAATATCTAATAATTTATTTTTTATGTTACAAAAATATTTATTATATATATTTTTAATTAAAAATTTTAAATTTAGATAAAGATGTATAAAAAATAAACCGTATGACAATTATCAATAAAATACTTTATATCAGTGAAATGAATTTTTAAAATAAAAATATTAGGTACATATATTTTTTATATTGTAATCCATTTTTAGTACTTTTAAAATATTTATCACAAAATAAATTATTATATATTAATATTAGTTTTTTTTATAATTTCAGAAAATTTTCTGCTTTTTCAGTAGTGACTATTAAGTCATGCCTTGTCTTGATAACATATTTTTATTTCTATTCTATTCTAATTGTCCAAAAAAAAAAAAAAAAAAAAAGTTTTAAACCAACGAATTAGAAAAAGGTAAAATGTGCATTTTGTTGAATTCAAGAAATAGAGATAGATAGAGTAAATTAAATTAATTTTGAACAACAATGGCTTTAATTTATATTTTTATATTAAAACAAAAGAATTTATTTAAAATTTGAAAAGAAAAATAGAAATGAAAGTTAAACAAATACAATGAGAGATAAGTTATTGGTAAAACTAACTGTTGTATGATTAGGAAAATCAATTTATTAAATATGTGAAGATATAAATTGTAAAAGTATTTTATTTAGTTATATTTGTTAAATTTATTTAACAATATAAGATATTTGCTAGTTTAATGCCTAAAATATATAGAGATTTTTTCATATACATTCTCATATTCCAAAAATGGATTGTCACAGTTTTAATAATTTTTTAAAAAATAATGACCTTTTCCATACTCTTTTATTTTATATTTTCTTTCAAACACCTGATTTTTTTCATCTCTCTCTTTCCTTTCACATCAAAATATTATTTTAAATACAGACAACATATTAAAATATCTATTTTATTCCAAATAAATAGTTAAAAATAATGACATCAAAATGCTATTTCAAATCAGCCCATACATTAAAATTTTATTTTGCCAAATGAAAAATTTATTAAACAATGCATATTTTTAGAGTCAACTAATAGGCTAGCTCGATCAGGCCGACCACAAAAGCCCACAAAAATATAGGACTCTGACACTTATATTAGAAGCCTGAATTTAAATATTTTTTAAAATTTTTGCAAGATTAAGTTAAAAAAATTCTTCAAAACTAAAAGCCATTTTAATAACAAAAATGTATCACCGGGTAAAAAAAAGTGATAAAAAATTGATAGTAATTTCATAGAATATTTTTTTACCTTTAAAGATAAAGTTATAATCCAAAATTCTACAAAATCAATAATAATTTTAGTAATAAAATTTGGTTATTAAAATTTTTCTATAGATAAAATTTGGATTAAAACTTTATTAACACTCTTTATAATTAAAAAGCTCATTTCCCCCTTCTCTTTAGATGTTAAATTTTATAAGTATTATTCTAATAAAGAAATCATCTTTCATCCTTTTTTAGTCATCCATTACAATTCCCAAAGCTCATACCCCATAATAACTATCTCTTAAAATTCTCATCACACCCCTATGATTGATAGTATATGCAAGGCTCGAAAATAGGTTTTATACCAAATACCCACCACATATGCTTCATGTATGACCAAAAAAAATAAGTCCCCAATGAACCGTGTCTAAACATCTAGACAAATATAATATTATAGATTAGTCAGATTTTATGTGGCTGGAAAATTTCTAGGCCAAGCTCACTCTTTGCGAATTATGAACTAAATTGAGTGCCTGTTTGAACTAGACTCTACATAGTATAAAATCAATTCCACATAATTAATTTTAAATCACTTTTGTCCAATGTATTTCGTAAAATATACATCACTAATTTTAATTATTGATCCAAAGTCAATTTTACTCAATTGTAAACTAAATGACATTTGCTTATGAGCTATTAACTTTTTATAAATTTAATAAACAAATGTTTTGTTAATATAAAGTAACTCAAGTAATAAATTGATAAATATTTTTTATGATTACTATAAACTATAATTTAAATATAATAAATAACTTATATATTATATTAACCAATAATTTTGAAAATGAAATAAAATATAATAAGTTCATACTATAAAATAACAAACATAATACACAATAATATAAATACAATAAAATGTGTTATATTCATTAAGATTGAAAAAACACTAAAAAGCCTAAAGTTTTTCCTACTCAACATGATCTAGTCTGATCACATTATTTTAGTTTTTTCATTTTTCTATTTATTATATTCTCTTTTAATTTTTATGTAAAGCCCAACTATCCGACATAACCCAGCTCAGTCACACTGGGTTGAGTTAGATTGGGTTTCCACTCAGAGAATAAAAAAATTTCCCATTCCAACTCGAACTACTTTAGCTAGTTCAAGTTTAAAATATCCCTCATTATGATTCGACACGTGTACACCCTTACTTAAAATAAATTGACAATAATGATTTATTTCTGGAAGAGAAAAATGTTAACTTCACGTAGTTTTTTATTCTCACACTTTTTATATTAGTGAGGTAGAAGAATTAGAATAAAGATGTGTATAAATGTCAATCACTTTTGGTCTCACATTTCTCACTACAGTAAGTATAAATAAAATAAAGATGGATATTAATTTTTATGAATTAATTATAATCAGATGATAAAATATAAGACAATATATTTAAAAATGTGCATAAATAATATTGTATTACAAGTTATGGCAGACATATATTTTACCATAAATCTTTAGGCTTTTTAATTATTATTGGTTAGAAAATATAAATTTTTCTAAAGTATGGAAGTATGATTTCTTCGAAGTATGAAATCAGAGAAAGTAAAGGAAATTCTGATGAGTTGGTTCACATTTCGATAACTAATTGATTAGTCGCATTCGAAGAATACGAATAAGGAGATTTGATAGAAGATTCGAGACAAGTAGTAAATCTATTCGTTGTTAGAACTCGAAATCTATCATATAAAAAATCATTTGAAAAGGCAAGAAGAAGATCGAAAGGATATTGTATTTATCAGAATACAGAAATATTCAAATTACATTAATATTCAAATAAAAAAAGAAAGGAATACAAAAGAAAATAAATACAAAGACTCTTTTTTCTTCGAAACTTTTAATAGATCCTCTCCTAGTTCTTCTTTTTCTCCCGCCTCTTCCTCTTCTTTCTTCCCAAGTTTGGTTGAACTAATAATCATGAATGTCTTCCCAGATTCTGGGAAGAATGTGAAGCAGTCCACTTGGGGTAGAAATAGAGATAAAATATTAGGCACGAAGGCCCAATAGTGTTTTGGCTACATTGTTCGACCTAAGATGTCATCAAGAAAGATTGGAAAAACTTATAACGTTGGGTACTACTCCGTCGACCTGATCAACAGAAAAACTCATGAGGATTAGGTCGAACAAAGTAGCCAAAGTCAGAAACTTTTCCATGGTTAAGAGGAAGGAATGGACAAGAGATGAGAAGAAAACCTCTATTTATAGGGAGGTTGATGGACGGTGGAATTAATTCACCTTTGAAATTGACCAATGGTTTAAGGTCAATAACAAAAACAATTGAATGATCGATGGTCAAAAGGCACATGTGAATTGACCAAGAAAAGAAGTTTGACATCTGAAAAGAGTAGAACGAAGCCACAAGAAATCGAAGTCAAGTCACAACACCTCTCAGAAATTGCTAAGTGTGAGAAATGTTCGAGAAAGTTAGAAGAAATCGAAGGTGATGTAGAATTCGAAGGAAAATTGTGACAAAAGAAGACTTAGAAGAAATTCTAAAGGTTGGATATCAAGAGCAAGTTCGAATGACAGTTATCAAGAATTCAAAATCAACAGTTATTGGAAGTTTCATTCGAAGACAGGTGTCAAGATTTTAGATAGGTAGCTATAGAATATAAAATGACCGTTGTTTTTTAACATACGTGTCACGTAGATAGAGTATCATTTAAATAAATTGTAAACGTGTCAAAATCACGTTAGTTAGCCATTAGAATAGGACTCTATAACTAGTAGAATTCATTATGTAATGAGGGTTGGATTTCATTTTCTGAAACATCTCAAAACACCAAACACGTATATTTATAAGAAATTTTGGTTCTCCGAGAGATCAAGTATGCAGTCCACCATTGTAGTTTAATTTTCATCTTGCAGTCATTCTATACTTTTGTTCTTATTTTTCTTTTCATTTCTTTTATCAGTTCATTTACTCTTCTTCTTACTTTTGTGCTATTTTCTTTCATTGATTTACGTTCTTTGAAATTGATTCTGTTTTCATTACATTTTGGAATTTTGAATAATCTTTCGAAATCAATTGTTTTCCAAGTTAGAATAGATACTCGAGATTCTGTTGAATCCCTTGTAAGTAATCCTATTTCTTAAAAAGAATCCTTAGGAGGATTTAGATTCTAGTCCCAGATTAAATATTAGAATCAAAGTGAAGTTTACAAATCACTTACGAAAAGTTAAAATTTCCGTAGTCATATACGAAAAGTCAAAAATTTTGTAATTACTTCTGAAAATTTTCTCCAAAACAATTATAATATAAAGACAGATGTCAAGCCTCGACAATTCCAACTAATACAACTTTTGGTTAAGGGTGGGACATGTTTAGGCTCGCCTCCTCAGCCCAAGAGTTGGTGTTGTTCATAAGCATCATCGCAAAATCCTCCTCTCTCCACTGCTAGATTCATTTTCTTTCTCCAACCCAATAAACGGAGTTTTTGCTTCTTACCCTCCTTCTCCTCCCTCATTCCTATAAAATTCTCCATTAATTCTACCTTCACTAGTTTTAAGCCTCTTTAGTGACGAGCCAAGAACAACCCTGACCCGCTCTTCCTTAAGGTTTACCTTAATAACAAATAGAATAGGCATTCCTAGAATTTTATCCTATAAGCTACATGCCTTTAAAAGTTTGAATTTTTCTTTATCAAATACTATCTACATGGCTTTTCTATTTTGTTTTTAATTATAATAAAATAACTAATAAAATAAATTTTTTATATTATTTTACAGGTCTATTTTTTCTTATTCTTTAAATTTTTGTTTAAATTTTCTAACGTATTAATTAATATGCAAGTTAATATATAGTTCTCATATAACAAACATTTTGTTTTTTTTATATATTTTATTTAAATCTTAAATTAGATTAAAACTATTAATAAAATAAAAAGTTTGTAGTTAAAAAAATTATTTAATTAAAGTTTAGAGATTACAACAAGTAGGTGAGTGACACGGTGACACCATCCCTATCTTTAGTTATTTTGTCACGTCCTTCTAATGAGTAGTGTAAGACACTAATTAAGAAATTAATAATATATTTTCATCGCTCTTTAATATAAATAAAAATAATCAACTCACACTATTTAAGAATATTAACCTCATTAAATTTTCTTAAACTCAAATAATAAAATAATTGCATTCCTTAAACTATCCTTCCTAATATTTATTACAAAAAATCGAAATAAAAAATTATTTAACTCTCTAACCTTTCTTATCTTAAACTTTTTCTTTCACTTTTTTTTGTGATGCTTCAAATTGCTTCAAACTTGAACCTTGTCAAAAATGAAAACACAAAGCATTTTCTCCAAATCTTCACTTATAAAGCATTTTCTCCAAATCTTCACTTACGTTTTGTTGTTTATATGAAAAATGAGAGGATGGAAGTGTTGAGACTTGAGACTGGAAAAGGGCTGGAAAATGTGTAGGTGGTTGTGTTTGGGCAGAGCAAGGACAATGAGGGGGAGGAGAAAACCGTATATGTACAATATGTTTTCAGTTTTCTCGCCCTTGATGGGCGGAAAACATGAGAAGGAGAAGCAGTATTGGGCAAAAATGCTCATTTAGCCCTCTCTTGCTCATATCTTTGTGCAAAGCTTACTTATTCTCACAGGTTTAGTTATTTGGGTGTAGAACTTTGGTTAATTCTTATATATAAATGGTTAAATTATTACATTTTGATACACTTCATTTGAAGGAAGAGTATGGCTAACTATGTGTATTAAAATGGTTAATCCTGGGATATATATGGTTAAATTACTTAATTTTGATATGCTCCATTAACGAATTAGCTTTTTAACAAATCCTTTTTGAATAAATAATGTTGTAATAAGGTTTGATGCAATTGGCTATTTACATTATTTTTAAATTTTTTGGAAGAATTGAAAAAAGAAAGAACAACTAAAATCTACTAATTAAAAAATTATCACTGATATACAAGTTTGGTTAACTTTGTGTAATAAAGTGGTTAATTTTGGGATATCAATGGTTAAATAACCACAATCTGATATGCTTCATTTAAGAAAATAATACTTCTAGAATCTTTTCAGAAAGTAATCAGTCCTTCATTAGTAAACCATCCTTTAATAACGTAACAATATCATTGGTTATGTAAATTGGTTTTCAAATTCTCTTGGAAGAACTGAAAAATAAATGAACAACTACAACCTGTTAAAGAAACTTATCACTGATACACAGGTGTGGTTAACAGGGTGTAAGAAAGTGGTTAATTATTGAATATAAATGGTTAAATAACCAAAATATGATATGCTTCATTTAAGAAATAATATTTATAGGATCTTTCCAAAAAGGAATCATCCCTTCATTCAAAAACCATGCTTTAATAAAATATCAGTGTCATTACATTGTTTTTCAAATTTTATTGGAAGAATTGAAAAATAAATTAACAAGTAAAACTTGTTAAAGAAACTTATCAGTATTACACATGTCTGGTTAATTGTGTAATAAAGTGGTTGGAAATATGTAGTTATGGTTAAAAAAATATCACTGATATACAGGTTTGGTTAACTATGTGTTATAAAATGGTTAATTCTGATAGATAACTGGTTATATAATCACATTGATTCTGATATACTTTATGTAAGGGCAAATAAATAATTATACATCATTTTCATTTCTTTTCTCTCACTTTTCCATTCATCCAAACAATTACCAAGAAAATAATTCTTTTTCTTTCACTCCATTTCCTTTCTTTTTCTCTTAAACCAAATAATTTAAAAGTCCTCCTACTTTCCCTTTATTTTCTCTTCCTTCCCTTTTCTTTCGTTCTATTTTTCTTCCTCTCAATTTCATCCCCGATCCAAACAAAGCCTTAAATTTTTTGGCGTACTGAATAAAAAGATTGTAAGTCACTTTAAATTTTAGGTTGTAGTCATGCTTTTGCTCAAAACTTGCAAGGAAATAAGATAAGGATGAAGAAGAACAAGTGAGAAAGAGAAAAAAGAGTCATTTAATATAAATAACGATCCTTCCACTACTTCGACATAAAAGCTTATGGGGACTTGAGTCATAAGAAAAAGATAAAATGGATCATTAGAAATAAAATTTGAATCAAAAAAAGTTATTTTGGGATGTCATTATTATTACTTTTTATAACTGTTGGGGAAAAAAGCCCAAAGAACAAGAAAAACCTACTCTACAGGAATCACTCTAGGGAAGGATACCCTTTTGGCATCCTCATTTAGAAGAACCTTTAATGATACAAGACATTGATGATACAACGAAGGAAAGCTAAGTGGTCAACACATCTATTGGACTCTCTAAATGGATGGCTTAACAAAAACAACATGATTCTGATTAAGAATTTTCCTGGTCTCCCTTATAATGTCAAAGTAGTGATGAGACTCTTTGCACCTTCCATTCATAAGCTGAAGAGCAGTTTGAGAATCCATGTTGATAATTAAGGATGAAATCCTCATATTGCATGCCATAATCAAACCTTCAAGAAGACCTCTAAGATCCGCTTTCACGGTTGTACATATGCTCAAATTGGTAGAAAATCCGACAATGAAATCTCCAAGATAGTTACGAATGAGACCACCATAGCTAGTCTAGCTCATGTGATCAATAACTGAGCCATCAACATTTAGTTTGTCAAAGCCAATAGAGGGGACACCGACCAATTAATGTATCCTATTTTATAATTATGTGCACAATAGGATCGGGGGATTCCGTTGTCATGACTATTCTTTTAACATAGGATGCAATATGAATGTAGAGGTTACCAGGAAGATCAGATTTTTTCCGGAACACAAAAAGGTTGCGATCCTTCCAAATTGACCATAAGGCCACTTGGAAAATGTACATGCAGGGGTCCCTAGTTGAAATAAAGGATTGGAACAAATATTTGTGGTTTTCATTATTTAATAAGGTAAAATTAGTTAGGCTTTGATTATATTTTAGGGATGCCATTATTGAAATTAGTTATTCCAATAAAAATGCTTCTATTTTTATTTCAGAACCAATACTCACAAAAAACCAGCTAGTATTTCCCTTTTTAATAACATTTTTTTAACTTTTGTTATATTATATAGGATAATAAATTAAAAAGTGAAAAGTTTTTATTGGAAATTATAACTATCACAACATTCAATACTTTGATAATATTAAATGTTAATTTTTCAATAAAACTTTTCATTTTTTATTTATGAATTTAATAATTGTCAGTGTAAAATAATTTTACACAAACGTCCAATTATGTATTGTTATATCATTTAATAAATTTAATAGTATATCATGTGTGATATTCATTAAATGAGGTGGCAACATATGATTGAATGTATGTGTAAAACTTTAATTTATTATCTCATGTAATGTTACAAATGTTAGAAAAATATTTTTAATAACAAGTTAATTCAATCAATTACTCACTCATTTGTTTAAAACAAAAAACATAGGAGCGAAATACAGGTGGAATTTTTTGGATCATTAGATATTTATATTAAGGGTCCAAATCCAAATATCCAATAACGTGTTATCAAGTGGCAAAGGCAATGGCGGCTTCTTGTGAGAATGTAATGTGATCTATGGAGATACCTCTGACCTGACACTGTTGTAATAATCCTATGGCAGCTTTCTCCTGCAAATCCCTTCCAAACCCTCCCAAGTTTCCTTCTCATCGATTCAATTACCAGTTCCACCCACAACAAGTAAATTTTATATCTTGGCCCTCAGAGTCAAAGTCAAATAATCCCTTATCCAAGAGGGGGATCTCAATCTCAACCTCCAAATGCTGCAACGTATTCAGCGAAGAGTTGAACGGGAATGTAGTGGAAGACGAGACTCACAGCTACATGGAGGATAAGCAATTCGTGCGTTGGTTTCGTGAGACATGGCCCTACTTGTGGGCTCATCGTGGTGGCACCTTTGTTGTCATCATTTCCGGTGAAATTGTCGCTAGTCCTTTCTTGGATCCCATTCTCAAGGCACTTCCAAAAATTTGAACTTTTCCTATTTAGGTTCATTCAGGAAAAAAAAATTGTAAAATATAATTATTTTAAAAAATTAATTTTCCCCTCTTTACTGTGCCCTTAAATTAATCCCATAATTAGCTATGTAATGTGCGTGCAGGATATAGCATTCCTTCATCACCTGGGAATTCGGTTTGTTCTTGTTCCAGGGACCCATGTGCAAATTGACAATCTTTTGCGTGAGAGAGGTGAGTCCAATCATGGTTTGAATTTGAATTGTTGCTAGTGGTATAGTGTCCGTTTGGTTCACATCACAGTTGAGTAAAGTTGATTTTAATAGATGTATAGAATCAATAGTAGGAAATAAATGATGTATAATTACGAAGCACGTTGGACGAAAGTGATTTAAAATCAATTTTGCCAGAATTGATTCTCACTATTTCCAAGGTGTAACCAAACAAGCACTTAGTTTTCTTCCTATAGTGAAATGAATGTTTTCTCTGACTTTGGGCTGTTACATGCCAATGCCAACCCCACAAGAGAAAATGAACTTTTAGCTAGTGCATGACATGACCAATGACCTTGTTGTTATTGTAGGGAGCCAGCCTAAGTATGTTGGTCCATATAGGATAACTGATGATGAATCTCTAGCAGCTGCAATGGAAGCAGCTGGGAGAATAAGACTGATGATGGAAGCAAAGCTTTCTCCTGGACCCTCTATTTGTAATATTCGTCGACATGGTGATAATAGCCGTTGGCATGAAGTTGGTGTTAGTGTTGCCAGTGGTAACTTTCTTGCAGCTAAGGTTTGAATTTTGTGATTTAATTTTTTCAAACAATATGGAGAGCATGGTTTTTTCTCAATTCTCATATTAGTAGTTACATACTTACAGTAACTATGACATTCTGATATTGTCCCTCTGTCTTGTGTTTTCTGTTTCTATCACTGTGTTAGAGCAAGTCTTTTAAAATTTTTTGTTTGGCAGAGAAGAGGGGTTGTCAAAGGAATTGATTATGGGTCAACTGGGGAAGTTAAAAAAGTAGATGTTTCTCGCATGCGTGAGAGGCTTGATGGTCGTTGTATAGTTATTTTAAGCAACTTGGGCTACTCCAGCTCTGGAGAAGTATTAAATTGCAAGTATGCTTTAGAGCTTCTGATGATTACTTTTTCACAACTTGGTTTTGCTTGATTGCTTCTTGACATATATTCTGTGTTCATAACATTTTTGTAATTTCTGATTTTTCATCTGTTATTTTTCAATTCCATGCTTTATTATTATAAGCTCAATATTTTATGCCATACACATACATAACTCCAATTAGGTGGTTAGCCATGGCTCTCTTGAGATCCCACGCTCAATATTTTATGCCATACACATACATAACTCCAATTAGGTGGTTAGCCATGGCTCTCTTGAGATCCCACATCAACTACAGATATGGCCAAAGTAGTTTATATATAAAGCTTTGGCAATCCTCACCTCTTAAGCTAGTGTTTGGAAAACCTTAAAATGGTATCAAAGCCTGGGGGGGAGGTGTGTTGAGATCTCACATCGGCTAGAGATATGGCTAAAGTAGTGTATATAAAGCTTGGACGATTCTCACCCTACTACAAGCTAGTTTTTTGGATTGAGTTAGACTGAGCTCAAATTCTAAGGCCCAATGGGTAAAGTTGTTGCCTTGTGACCAAATCACAGGTTCTAGTTGCGGTTCAGCCTCTCCACTCACAGGAGTGAGGCAGGACCACCTTTTCTATATATTTTCAATTTGGTTTCATATATCAATTTCTTGGGTCTTGGGGAATATTAATATTTCTTTTCAATGATATGTTTTAAGTGTTGGAGTCAAGAATAGATCAGAGGAAGCAGCTCATGGAGAAAATGTTAGGATAAAAGCATAGAAAGAAGTTTGTTTCATAGTGAAACAATAAGAGAGATTATAATAAGGTTTTATATGGTTTTATGAAGTTCTTTAGTATGTAAAATAGCTTATTGCTAGAACTTGGCTTCTTGTGAAAGGTGAAAGAGAAAGTACTAAGAATATAATGGTACAAATTTTTCAGTAATACCCTTTACTTACCTATGTGGACCAGATTTACATCTGTGCCAATGTTTTCAATTTCTTTTTTTCTTGGATGTTGTTATCTAGTACTTGAATGTGATCCAACAGACAAGAAAAACATGCTTAAATACTGGATATTAATGAATCTTTTCTTTTTTTTTTTTTTATCTAAAGCACCTATGAAGTTGCAACAGCTTGTGCCTTGGCTATAGGAGCAGACAAGCTTATATGCATTATAGATGGTCCAATACTTGATGAGAGTGGACACCTTATTCGTTTCTTGCCTCTTCAAGAAGCAGACATGCTAATTCGTAAACGGGTTGAGCAAAGTGAAACAGCTGCTAACTATGTCAAAGCTGTTGATGAAGAAGGTTTCAAATCTCTTGGGTTTAACAATTTTAATGGGACAGTCCATTCTCCAGAGAATGGAAAACCATATTCACAATGGCATAATGCAACCTTTCATAATGGCGTTGGTTTTGACAATGGGAATGGAATGTGGTCCGGTGAGCAAGGTTTTGCTATTGGAGGTCAGGAGTGGCTAAGCCGAATGAATGGCTACCTGTCAGAACTTGCTGCTGCTGCCTTTGTTTGCAGAGTGAGTCCATGGTTCAACTTATTCTTAATGTTATTAGTTATTTAGATATATGTTGCCTTAGCATCTCAAGTCGCTGAAATATTTTGAGAAATTACCTGTTTTTGCAAATCAGTTGTCCAATCACTGAATACATACCCCAAAATTTCTTTGAGAAGTTGCTGGTTGAAATAGGTTGACAATGCTTGAAATTTCAGAGGATACAAGTTTCTCAAATATGTTGCTAATAATACCTTCTATCTTCTGTTAGGGTGGTGTTCAAAGAGTTCACTTGTTGGATGGCACTATTAGTGGAGTTCTATTGTTGGAATTGTTTAAGAGAGATGGGATGGGAACAATGGTGGCTAGGTAGGCAAACTTTGCAGTTTATCTCTGGATTTTTTTTTTATTATTGTGAATCATTTTGTCCAAGGATCCGTGACTAATTGGTAAGAGTAATAAGTGGTAAATTGTATCCTTCATTTGTCTGTATGAATGCTCTATTTCTTGATTATATTTCAATTATTAATGTTAATAAGCCTTAATTTAGTTGGCATCCCTGTGGATTTCCTGCTGGAGTCATCATATAGGTGATATCTGTGAGATTCAAACTTGTATGTAGTTGCCTATGATGATCTGATGCTTAAATGGCAGTTTGTTTAGATCGAATGTTGTAATTTGTAAGTATATGGATTGGATCTCAACTTCATTTGTGAGCTATCCCCTTTTTTACCTACCCTTTTATGAAACCATTGATTACAAAAACATCATAGAGGGGTTAGTTGAAATAACTGGCAATCTGAGCATTTTAGAGCACTCACTTATTGAACACTACCATTCCACCACAATATGCCATCCCCTTGAAGAAATATTCTGCTTTCTTTGCTTTTCAAAACCCAAAAATAAAGTAGTACCGAATTCATGTTCACGAGGTTTCCAATGCTGGTAGCAATTAACAACGTGTGGCAGTTTGTTGATGTTGTTATACATTGATTAAGTTTTTTTTTTTCCTTTTTTCTTTTAGCAATTTTCATCTCTGAAAGGCCAAAGCCTTTATTTTCATTTGCATTCCTTTCAATTAATTTTGCAGTGACCTTTATGAAGGCACCCGGATGGCTCAGGTAACAGATATGTCTGGAATAAAGCAACTTATCCAGCCTTTGGAGGAGTCTGGCATATTGGTTAAGCGGACTGATGAAGAGGTTTGCTTAACTTTGCTCAATTTCTTCTTCATAGCGATTGTAGAGGCCATAGCTCATATAGGCATATAGCCATTGCTGGTAATTTCTCAAGAAGTCACTTACATATGACCATTATCTGTGTATAGCTGCTTCAATCGTTGAGTTCTTTCATTGTTGTGGAAAGAGAAGGTCAAATCATTGCTTGTGCTGCACTTTTTCCTTTCTTTGAGGAGAACTGTGGAGAGGTTGCTGCAATTGCAGTATCTCCCGATTGTCGAGGCCAAGGACAGGGAGACAAATTGCTTGGTATGCTAATGCTATTTATTGCTTCTATGGATTGATTGTTCTTGTGGTTAATAATCTGTGGGATATATTGGAATTTCAGTTATTTTTCATTGTTTGTGCTGACCCCATATTGAGAATTAAACAACTTGAAGTGATATTTGTTGTGAAAAGCTCTTCAGAGTAGCATTGGTAGAGTGATTTGAACTATGACTTCAGTGCCCTCTTGTTTCTGCTGTTAATCTGTTTCCTTTTAGTTTCTGTCAAGTCTTTGCCTGTCATTTCAAATTTCCATTCATTTATGGTGATTCTACCGAAGTTCCTGATCATGGTGTGAATTGTTTGTGATTAAAGGAATATTTCAATGTTTTCATGGTCTTTTCTAATATTCAATAAACATCATACTGTAGCGTTACATTAGGAGGGACTGATTTTGTATTTGTACCATTTCAAGTTTTCAACTACTTCTGCATTCATATTTCAGCACCATGGTTGTTAAATTTTAACCCCCCCAGCCGGTGGGACAAGCTTAACTGTGAACAAGTCCTCTGTCCAGTCTTATCAAGCCTCTGAAAAAAGGCTACAGACCAGATGAACCAGTACTGAAATGTCCTAACTCTGAACTGTGCACACTCTAGCAGGTTCATTCAGTCCAAAGTTAGTTTTGTTGTGCTGAAACCAAAAGAAAGGAAATGAGGATTTGAACTTCAAGACCCTGTGTTTGGTAAGGGCATCTAAAACATGGTTTAACAGGTTCAACTAGTTGAAGATTAATTATAATTGTGCTGAAACCATAAGATAGGAATGAGGATTTGAACTTCAGACCCCCTGTTTGGGAAGCTCCTCTTCAACCCCTAGGTCAATTGTTACTTTTACTTACAATGCACCTATATTATATAGTTTTTGAGTTGAAAGGTTAAAACTAATTGAACGTGAAAATATACTTAACATGGATTCAAATTAACAGATATATATTATAAATTTGAATTACGTTATTAATACATTTTCAATTTTTAAACAACTTATATACTGCATGATTAAGTTAGAAATATGTAGTATAGTTCAATCTTTTCTTGATTTTATTTATACACTTAACATGCGTGTGTTACATTTTTTTTAGAGTAAACCACCACTTTAGTCCCTGAAAGTGTGGTCAACTGTCAATTTAGTCCCGAATTAAAAAAACTGTCAATTTAGTCCCTGAAAGTGTTAAACGCCGGTCAGATTAGTCCTTTTGTTACTGTGCGTTAGTTAACAAAATGTGAAGCAAAAGGACTAAACTGATCGACGTTTAGCACTTTCAGGGACTAAATTGACAGTTTTTTCAATTCAGGGACTAAATTGACAGTTGACCACACTTTCAGGGACTAAAATGGTGGTTTACTCATTTTTTTATCATATTGTTGTGTTGTGTGTGTGTGTATGAAACCCCGTTTGACCCTAATTTGATCCCAGTTGAACCTTAAAACTGTCTCTCAGTTTGTCAGTTCAATGATTAGTTTGATTTTAAAAACATTATCAGCAGAGTCAGTAAGGTTTGGGAAGTTTATTTGTAAGAGTAGAAAATGTCAACACATTTACAATACATTCATCTTCTTGATTATGTCTTGGGGGGTATTTAAGAATCTGAATGGCTTCAAAAAACAGTAGTGAACTTACTAGGCGGATAAGTTTCTTGAAAGTATTCCTGCAGTTGTCTGTGTACCACAAACTGTTTGCAAATTGTATATCTAACCATGGCATATAATTTTAAAGGCAAATTGTTAACAATTTCATCCAGAAACTAATTTCATGAGGTCCATGAAATATGCGTGGTAAAAGCATTTATGAGCAGCTGCTTGATTATGATCTTTGGATACTGTTTCTCTAAGATGTTGCTTGTCAGTTGTCACATGTTTTCACTGTACCTATTTAATTTTATGATCAAATATAACAGATTATATAGAAAAGAAGGCAGCATCGCTTGGGTTCCATATGCTTTTCTTGCTTACAACTCGTACAGCGGATTGGTACGTACCTTCCTAACTGCATGTCAGTTTTTTGCTTGTAGTGGATTGTTACTTGCCACATAATCTGTCTGTTCTCCTGTACTGCACATGCTTTGTTTTCTTCATGACTGCTTTTCTAAAGACAAAGATTCCCCACACTGACAGGTTTGTGAGGCGTGGATTTAAAGAATGTTCAATTGATTCTATACCTGAGAAGAAGAGGAAAACGATTAATCTGTCCCGCAAGTCTAAGTATTATATGAAGAAGCTTCTACCTAATAAGAGTGGGATTACTGTTCATAGGAAACATACTTCCTGCTAGAGATTTTGAAATAAGGGTATTTTTTTTACCTTTTGAGGTCCAAATAAGGGTGGTTAGATCAAGGTGTTTTGCACTGGTGAAGATTGTAGGTAATGATGTCATAATCATTTGGTTGATGGAAAATCAGTAACAAGTCTTCTTCCACGCTTCTTATTTTTTATTTGTTGTTAGTATTAATTTCAAGATTGAGTTTATTTTTTTTCTTTATCCTACACATAATTTTTTATTGTTAGTATTTTATTTCAATATTGCGTTTTGTTTATCCTACACATATTCGTAGAGGAGAGGGGATCTAACTCCAAGAGTAAATCTTTTAATTTACTATCAATCCCAATCCTTCATTTTCTTTAAACCCAATGGTTGTAATTAGAGTAAACTCTCGTATTAGTCATTGACTTTATTAGCATATCAACGCATTTGTTAATCTCTTATATTTATTTGCGTCATTCACTTTAGTCCAACATAGTTGACAACGTTAATTGAGTGTTGCTGTCACGTTAAATGACATTGTGAATTCAAATTAATCCATGTAAGATTAGTAATCATTCACTTTAATCCTTAAAATGGTCTTATGTATGGAAAAACAAGTTCTTAGTAACATTATGGAGAATAGAAAGTTCATACTCTTGTCGGCTGTATCCAACCTATATTTTTTTATTAGATCTAATTAGTTTATAAATCATCTTTTCTCTTCAACAATAGCCATTTTTTTATTAATGTTCCATACTGAACAAATTAAATTCTCACTTGTTGTATTATCCTAAAAAGTATTACGATTTCCAAACTAGTCCCCCAAAAAATTACCATTTTCTCAAATTGTCCCTTTGTTTTCGATGTCACGCCAACACTTTATGGTAAAACAAAAAAAAAGAGAACATTTAGGAAAAAAAATCAATTTTGAAGGACTACTTCAGAAAATAAAATAAAAACAAGAGATCAAATGAAAAAATCACAATATTTTAGGAGACTAAAAACATAATTAAAACTATTATTTTTTATGCACGTAACGTAAAAAGGCATGGAGATCTTGGAGTAGCCATGGATATCGAACACAACATGAACAACTTTGGTCTTTGGACGTGAGTGCATAAAAAGTAAATAATCATAATAATTCTAATTAATTGCACACAATGTGATATCAGTGGAACATTATTTTTTCTAAAACTCACACAACGGAAATAAGAGAGTGGAAAAGCTTGTTTCAGAACTCAATTATTCAACTCCACTCAATATTGTATTTTAATTTTATATACTCATGGTGCATTATAACTTTAACAATTTGTAGGCAAATAAAAATATTATAATAATATAAATCTTATCATAAAGAATATACACTAATTTTTTTTGTTGGCTGAGAGTTCAATATTTATTTTACTTTTGCACCGTCCAAGCTATTTTCACATGTTAATTTATTAGATCTCTGTCTATGTTTGGGTTTTATATGTTACTTAATCTATTAGTCTGATAAATGGATTTAAAGAAAATAGAGTTAAGGTTTAAAAGAGTAACTCTTTAAAGAAACTTAATCTCTTCCCTTCATTATGAATAGCATAGCTCCTCCCTAAAGAAAGCGGAATGGCATGAATCAAAATTTGCATCCCATTACTTGCCTATTTTGATCGGATAGCACGTAAAACTGATTTTACCCAAAAAAAAAAAAGTAAAACTGTTAAAAGTAATAACCATTTCACTGATAACTGCATGTTTGATTTAACATTTAAAAATAATAAATCTATACTTTTAACGTTAGAAATAATTATATTCAAAAACCTAAGTTATAATTAAAAAACCTAAGTTTGAGTTTGGTTAAAATTTAATGTTAAACTAAATACACAATCACTTAGTTTGTGTTTAATTTAATGTTAAAACTAGCTGAAATAATTATATTAAAAACCTAAGTTATAATTAAAAAACCTAAGTTTGAGTTTGGTTAAAATTTAATGTTAAACTAAATACACAATCACTTAGTTTGTGTTTAATTTAATGTTAAAACTAGCTAAACTCAAGTTCAATTCTTTATTTTAACGTTAAAAAAGTTTCGATTCTTTATTTTAACGTTAAAAAAGTTTGATTCTTTAATGTAACTATTTTTAACGTTAAAAATATAAATTTATTATATTTCTAACACTAATAAGTTCAAAACATGGATTCGTTCATATCATGCCATATAGCATGGCTGTTTTGACTCAATGTTTAATTTAGCGTTAAACATAATAATTGAAAGCTTTGTGATGAGGGACTGGGGAAAAAGCTGCTGTATCAATGATACCAGTACGGTGGTATCAAACGGCGAGCTCAAAGTCGTGGACAATTATATATGAACAGAAATTAAAGCAACTTGGACACCTCAGACATCTCAGTGAGTCGGTAATCATCATTCTTAAACAGTTAAACTAAAAAAATGCTGAGTGCGCCTCTTTTTGTGACAATATGCTTATTGATCCTTCAGCAAAACCCATTGAAAGGAAATCATACAAATGTCCTAATTAAAACACAATAGTTTGACCTATAATTCATAACAAAATAACACTATTATGAAGGTACTAATTTAGATCAATAGATCTTAATGAAGTATTACTGATTACTAATACTGACAAGATTAATTTTAAAACGTTTCCAAACATCCTATAATAGTAACATCATCAACCGAAAACACAATACACAATACAAACTCAAATTAAAAACGATAAAAAGAATCGAAACCATTACTTGAGTTATATAACAACAAACAAATAGGATCGTAGTACCAAGACGAACAAACCAAGCACAATAAGCTGCTAGCTACACTAGATTAGATGGCAACAGAAAGTTGTCCATTACAATTACCGAGTGGCTGCACATCCAAAAAAATACGAGAACATTTGACAGAACCAGAACCCTTCAGAACAATTACAATAGCAGTATATCCCTATCACAATTAATGAGACTACCAGTAAACACCTATTCCCCTAATAACCAGTCGTTTCAATAACAAAACACTATCCGCAGCCACCGATCTGCACAAGACCCACCAAGCCTACCCAACTCAAGCACGCTCACCGCGGATCCTTCTTGCCAACTGGATATCCTTGGGCATAATAGTGACACGCTTAGCATGAATGGCACACAAGTTGGTGTCCTCAAAGAGCCCAACAAGGTATGCCTCAGCAGCTTCTTGCAAAGCAAGCACAGCATGACTCTGGAAACGGAGGTCCGTCTGCCACCACAGCCAAAATTCTTAATTATAGTAGCTATCAAGACACAAGATCGATCAACAATAGCAATTACTCAATTACACATTACCTTGAAGTCCTGAGCAATTTCACGAACCAACCTCTGGAAAGGGAGTTTCCTGATCAGAAGCTCAGTACTCTTCTGGTATTTCCTAATCTCACTGTTTCAAATACCAATCCAATTATTAGAAACAAAGACCAATCCAATTAGAGGATAAAATGCAAACCTAAAGGAAACAAAGCAATGCTTCCAGATAGGAACACTCACCGAAGAGCAACGGTACCAGGACGATAACGATGTGGCTTTTTCACCCCACCAGTAGTTGGTGCAGACTTACGTGCAGCCTAAACAGGAAAATAAAAGAAAAGAAACTGTTAAACTAAAATTCAATTCAATTCACCCAATAAAATTAAAAGAATGGTGATTTCAAAGCAAAGCAGACCTTTGTTGCAAGCTGCTTCCTAGGAGCCTTTCCACCAGTTGACTTACGAGCAGTTTGCTTTGTACGGGCCATCTGTATCAACGCCCAACAATTACGTCAGAAAAATACAAAATGCAAAGCATCAAAAGCAAACAAACAAACAAACAAACAAACAAGAAAATCAGAACGTTCTTTCCCCAACTCATTCGCATAACCAAATCTATAACCGTAAAGAATCACGACTACCGGTGTAAACTAATCTTTATTCAATCATCAATTAAAAAACACGCTAGATTTGCCGAACAAAATTCTCGACTACTTCACCATAACGAGACATGGAATCCAAACAAATACCAATAGAAGATATTGAGACGAAGACGGCAGAATTAGAATGTAAGAAGAATCAAACAAGAAACAATCCAACAGTCGTATTTCTAACCTACGCAATTTGGAATGCAGCCTAAGAGCAAAAAGGAAGAGACAAGTGTCACAGCGAACGAAACCCTAATTTCCTAAATCAAGAAGAAAACTAACCTCGTAGGACTTTGTTCTTCTTCTCTCTCCTCGAACTCGCTGGCTGAATCGTGGGGGAAAGAATCTAAAATTTTAAACGGAAAGGAGGTGAGGGCCTATATATAAGGTGTTAGTGGAGACGTTGTCAGTGATCCAACGGATATAATTCACTATCTGTGTGTTTTCTCCGTTCGAATCCGACGGCTTCTGAAGTGGTGAGCTGTGTTTTCTCATATTTAATAAACGGCTGTGATGACATTTGGGACACTAGATACGGATCATGAAGTCTAATTGTTTCATTTTGATTGGTTGCTTTAATTGACGAGTAGCCTTCTTTGTTTTCTTTTCTTCTTTTTTGTTTTTCTAAAAAGATCATTAATCCACTATTCCACGTTGGAATCCAGTTTAGATTATCCCATTATGGATTACGGATGAAGGAACTTTCTTCCCCCAACTCCCTCTTTCGGGTTATGGCAGGCCAGGCTCATTTCTTTTTTTGAGTCCGAATGAATTTGGGTAAGGCTTTTAAATTTAATCTTAAATAATTTTATAGAATTAATTAAATTTTTAAAAAAAATCACCAAAAAAAAAAAACAAATTAACTCAAAAATACAAAATAAGGAAATATCTTTATGGGCAAAATGACCGAAATGGGACTTAATAAAAAACACATGTCTAGTTTTATGTTTGAAAGATCCAAAAATTTCCAGGTAAATGTTATAAGGGAAACTTTAACGTCATTTTGAAATCATGAAAATTAAATGAGCTAAAAGTAATTACAAAGATATGGTTGTTTGACTTGTTTCCAAATTATTAATTAGCGTAATTCTTCTTGTTAGCATAACATGTTGCTTAGAAACCGTTAATCTATGTATGTGGTAGCCACTTTTTTACACATGACTTACAATCTTGCATGCCGTGTCATGTAGGAATGTTGTTTCCACCACTTGGTGCAATGACTCCTACATAGCATGCTGCTTAAGGTGCATGTAAAAAAAGGCAGCAAATTATGTGTCACCAAAAACTATTAAAAATAAGAGTAAATTACCCCGACCTTCCTCCTATTTTGTAAATCCTACACAAAACCCTCTCTATTTACAAAACCTACACAAAAACTCATTCCATCTAACTCTGTTAGAATATTCCATTAAAAGTTTTTTTATTTATTTAAAAAAATAAAATACCAACATTACCCTCTGTAAAAACCACCTCTGTGAAATCCCAAATCGTGAAAACCCCCAAACCCTTTCACATCTCCTGGAAACCCCTAGTCCTATTTACTGTTTCATCCACCTCCTTCACTGTGCCTCGTTGTTCGCCGCTCGTGGCTCGTCACCGCCGGTCGCCGCTCGTGGCTCGCGTCGACTCTCGTCGCTCCGGGCTCACGCTCGCCGATCGCGCTCGCTGCTCCAAGGTAGGAACGTTGTGTACTCTGAGTTTCTTTTTGTACTGTGTTTGTGGGGGTTGATCTCATGGCTTGATGATTTGTCTCATGGCTATAATGATCTCATGACTTGATGATTTTTCTTCTAATAAATTGCATATTTGCAGAATCTCACACTTGATGATTTTTCGTTGATGATTTTTCTTCTAATAAATCCCATTCATATTGCAAAATGTTAACCACTGACCCCACACGTATGCACAACACACAGAGTTAAATTTAGCACCAAGTCATAAACTAATCAACAGTGGATTGGAATTTTGGAGTTAAATTTACCTCTGCCCTTGCAGCGTTGTGTGCATCCACGTAGTTGGATGGTGAGTCTTGAGCATACACAACATTATTAATTACTAAGCCCAACACACACAATAATATAGGAAATGAAACCTTGCTAATTAACCCCATTTTGGTTAATATTACTTTCAGAAATGGTATATAGGTGTCTGATGAAAATGGTTGGAGCCCTTATGAGGTATTTATAGGGATTTTAACATGGGAATTACCTTGTAATTAAGTAAAAAGACTCATAAGCAAGACTAGTGGGTAGTAGAATTTTCTCACTAATAAACAGTGGATTGGAATTTCAATTTTGGAGTATCATTCCAAGATGATTGTCTATGGTTGTGCAAGAAAAAAAACTTGGCCATTAAGTTTTTCAATGGATTCTGTGATGTGGGGTTGTGGCTTTTGTTGAATAATCAAAATTAGGTGATGATATGTTTTTGGATGAATATTCTGCCGCACTTGATTTTGATTACTCTTATTATTCTCACCTCCCAGAAGGATTTTATTGCATTTCTTATTGATTGATTTCCTTAGATGATTGGTTGCATGATTAATGTGCTTGATAATGTGTGTTTTAATATGAGGACCAGTTAAAGGCAAAGCTTACTGTTTCACAATTATGACAGATAAACTTGTTTGTGCAAGTGTTGTCAAGCCATGAGAATATCGTTTATTAAAGGATACCTGTGAATAGTTGATTAAGACCATTGAGAACTTGCATAGAGAAAGTTCTACCAAAAATTGTTAAGGAATTATCTGTGATTAACATAGAGAGTAGAGCATGTATTGTTTATGGTGCTGGTAGAGACCAATATGAGGTTAATGATGGAAAAAATAGGCATGTGGTTGACTTGCAAGAAAAAACATGTGGATGCACTCAATGGCAAATTAGCGGATTGCCATGTATACATACAGCAGCAACAATTCGTTATAAAAGAGCTAGAATTGAGGATTATGTGGATGTTTACTACAGTCCCTTTGCTTTTGTCAGATCTTATGATACAATAATTCATCCTTTGCCAAGTGTTGAAGATCTATTAGAAAGTGATATTTTGGCACCTCCATTGAGAAGATTGCCTGAAAAACTAAAAAAGAATAGGAAGAGAGCTAAAGATGAACCAGCCCCTTCTACAATGAGAAAAAGATTAGCCACAGTGAGATGCAAAAATTGTCAAGAGCTTGATCATAACTCAAGGAGTTGCCAACGGGCTCCTATAAAAGCAAAGAGAATTCCAACTACTAGAGCACAGGTAGACTTGTTGTCTTATCATTTAATATTCTTGTTTATATAATTTCCAATAACTCTTACTATTATATTTGTAGGGTTCAACTACAACATCATCACAAACGAATATGTCTGCCCAACAAAAGCTCAAGCTTAAGATGATGGAGAAGAAAAGCAAGGTAGTATTTATTAACAAAAGTTGTTGTCCTTGTAATTATGCATGCTACTATTTCACAATTTTGACTATTGTACTGTTCCTTTTATTATAGAAGAATGGAATGCAACAAAATCAATAAGGTTCTCAACAAAGAGCGCAAAAAAACTCACAAGAGGCAAATCAACCACGTTCCTAACAAGGAGGCTCGAGAAATTATAATTTGCTTTGTGGTTGTTCTGTTTGGACAGTTTTTTTTTTGTAGTAATGTTAGTTTTCTGCCGTTAGTGATGAAATAGAAGTCCTTGTCACTGTTTACAAATGTTGTTTGGTATGGATTCTTATGTGAAGTTGGTTTTATACCTTGTTGGGTACCATGGTTTACATGTACCTTTACTATTAGGCAATTGTGTTATTGTTGGTTTTATACCTTGTTGGTGTTGCATTGGCTGTTTGGGAACAGATTTCTTGTCAAAAAACATGAAGCATTATAAGAGATTTTTATGTAGTAAAAAACCCCATAATTAGTAAGGACATTTTGGTCAATTTACTCTAAAAGTTAATTGTTGACTATTGACTAATATTCATCATGGAAGATTGGGTTTTAATGTAATGTACTTTTAAAGTTGGAGGGGTTTGTGTAGGTTTTGAAAATAGAGGGGGGTTTTGTGTAGGATTTACAAAATAGAGGGGAGGTCAGAGTAATTTACTCTAAAAATAAATAAAGAATGGCAGATGGACCAAAGGGTGGTTGCCACATGTATGGCACGGAAAATGTTAAAAAATCTCCATACTACTATAATTTGATATTTATTAATCATTTTTTTGTTATTTTTTAATTGTGTTACTATTTTTATATATATATATGTTTACACACATGTGTATGTATAGTGGTGGGGGTTTGGGTAGTTTAGCATGAGGTCTTAGGTTCAAACCTCATTGCATTTCATGTAAACAAAAAAAACACACATGTGTGTGTATGTATGTATGTGTATGGATGTGCGTTATGCATATTCAGCGTCCACAAGATTACATTTATTATTGACCTTTTTCACATGGTGCACCTTCAATTCTACAAGATTTTTTATTATTATTACCCTTATTCACATGATTGAACCTTATGCTTTTCTTTTGCTCCTCATCTTCCTTACTAAACGAGGAAATCAAGTGGAAAGGACACAATTTAATCGGTTCATCAACTCCTAATGAAGCACTTGTTGTAGCGTCACGGGGAAAAGGTCAAAATAGAAAAATTCAAAAATCTTATTCTCGGTAGTTAATCAAGAGGGGAGTCAAGTCTAGAAAAGGCATCAAGTGCTACTATTATACTTGAACAGGACATATGAAGAAAGAATATAAAGTCCCTAAGCAAAAGAAATAAGAGGAAGTGGGTAATAACAAGAAATAAGGCAAAGGAACTATAACAATTGTATTTGATGCTGAATTTATTGTCGTCTATAATGATGATTATGTTAATCTTGCATGTTAAGATTATGATTGAGTTGTTGATTTTGCTACCCTATTTCACGTTTCACCTCACCATGAATATTTTACATTTCATACTACTGGAGATTTTGGGCAAGTGAAAATGGGGAATTAAAGGATAAGAAATGTTATTTGAAGGATTTGGCTAGGAAGTAATATTGGATGTGATTTGCACTTGAAAATGTTAGACATGCTCCAAATATACGCCTCAACTTGAAATTAGTATAGGTATTTAATGAAGATGGCTACCGTAATTATATTGGTAATGATAAATGGAAATATACCAATCAGACCTTAATTGTAACAAAAGTAATGAAATAAGATGTGCTCTATAGGACATAAGCTTAATTGTTTATAGTTGAGGTGAATTGAGTTGAGGAATGCTCCATAAAGTTATAACACAATCACCTAGGTCAGTTGATTAAGAAAATACTTGATACTTTTGTCAGACGAAACTTTCTTCCTTTTATTTGTATTTCTCTTAGATATTGCTCTCATTATCTTATTAGCACTCTTGTTAATTCTTATGGATTGGTTCTCTAAAAGGTGGGTTTGAAGTCTAACCATTTCCACCAACTGTAACATCACAAAGTTTGAAATAATGGTTTTTAAAGAAATTAGAGGTGTAAAAGGTTTTTATAAAAAGAAAGTAGGAAAAAGAGGATTTAAAACTGAGTTAGAAAGGGTAAGTTTGGAGCTTGGTCGCTCAAGCGAAATTGGTCCAGAATAAGGGGGTTGCTCTCTGACTTGATCTCTCTCAAGTGAGAAGAGGCTCGCTCAAGCGAAATTCTGACTTTCGCTCAAGCGAGAAGATTCTCGTTTGAGTGAGACAAAGTCAAAGAGGGGTTGGTTTTTCTTGAGCAAGAGCCTCCTCAAGGGGGTGGTTGTAGGAGATAACCTAAGGGCCTACGGGGACACCACCTCCTCCTATGGTGGACCCATTTGTCCAAGGATTAGCTGAGTTCCGGAAACATAACCCTCCATAATTCAATGGGGCTTATGATTCGGTCATGACATCCAACTGGCTTTGTGACCTCAACCATATATTCGAGGTGCTGAGGTGCACGGATGACTCCAAGGTGGGTTATGTTATGTACATGTTGAGGGTAGAGGCTGGAGATTGATGGAAAGGGGCCAATGTTCGGATTGCTGGTGCGGGAACCCCACTCACTTGGGGAGTCTTCCATACTACATTCCTGGAGAAGTATTTCCCAGCACCAGTTCGAAGGCAGAATGAGGCAGATTTCCTACAACTTAAGCAAGGGAGTATGACGGTGGGTTAGTATGTGGCCAAGTTTGAGGAGCTGGAAAAATACTCGAGGTATCTTCGGACAGTTCCAGGTGAGGAGTGGAGGTGCACTCAATTTGAGGATGGCTTTGTAGGAACAAACATGGAAACACTAGAAGGGGGGTTGAATAGTATTTCTATAAAACTTGAACGTTTTTGGAAACTTTTTTTCAACAAGTGTTTTCTAAAAGTTTTAGATAATATGTTATTATCCGAAGTTGAAAGTTCCGTCTGAAGATAGTTCAGACTGATAAAATTAGTTCTCTGAAAATCTGAGTTTTCGTTTAAGCTTTTATATGAACCAATTCAATTCCCTTCTTGTTAGCTTAAAACTGAATTTAAAGAGTTAAGGGATGAGATAATTTAACCAAAGAATTTATCTTGATTCACTCACAACCACCGTGAGCTACGTCCAGTCCCAGAGCAAAACACAGCACCTGGATTTCCATTAATCTTCAGAAGATTACAAGTATTCTTTTCTGTCAAGCCTCTTCAGGTTCTACAACAACAAGTATTGTTTCCTCACAAGCCTCTTCAAGCTTTACCCAAGTATTGTTTAACAAACAATTGTTGAGTCTCAAAAATATCATAAGAGACTTTATGATGTTTTAAGACATCAATATTTCCAAGTTTTAATGATTAACAAATTTACAGTATTTATTTTCACAGTTACTCTTAAGTGTTTAATTATCTATCTGTGATTTCAGCAAGCCACAATACGCTTTATAAGTCTTTAAGAAGTGCTTCAAGTCATCTGAGGGAAACAGGCCTTCGAAAGTGGTCAACCTGTCTTAAGCGTTGAAAGCTGTCTGAAGAGCCAAGCCTGTCTGAAGACTGGAACCCGAAGTCGTCTGAAGTTTTATTAATGACGTGGCATCCTTGCTGAAACCTTGCGTGGAGACTATTCTGAGTCTCTGCTGCTCGTACGTTTTGGAACACGTTTATGGCAACAAACACAGAGGGCTTGCCTGGTACATTTGAATTTCATACACCACTGAGGAAATCTCTGAAAACGCAGCAGCGCAGCAATTCCTGAAGCATCCTTTTTGGCAGATACAACCTTGTACTGTGTCAGAAATATCAGGATGCTCAGAAGTATGTCTCACAACGGATTGAATAGCATTTAATGCTATCTCTAAACGGTGGTTTTTCAACGGATTAAATTCTGGGTATAAATACCCCTTATGAAGACCATCACAAAGAGAAGCAACAAGAACAGAGAAGAGCATATAGAAAAAGAGAATCATCGCTGCAAATTTTCTTCAAGAAAATCACTTTGATAAACTTCTTTGTACACTTTATATTTTCATATCCTGAGTATACCTCAGTTTTTAAGCTGTACATCGTAACAGGTTTTGAGCTTTAAACTTGTGTAGTTTAAAAGCTTAAACTCCTTTTAACTGTAATTGTTGTAGAGCCTGAAGAGGCTTGACAGAAAAGAATACTTGTGTTGTAGAGCCTGAAGAGGCTTGACAGAAAAGAATACTTGTGTTGTAGAGCCTGAAGAGGCTTGGTAGAAAAGAATACTTGTAATCTTTGTGAAAGATTAAGAGAAAATCCAAGTGCTTGTTGGCATTGGGACTGGAGGTAGCTCACAGTGGTGGTGAGTGAACCAGGATAAATCCTTGGCTAAGTTTTTCTATCCCTTATCTCTTGTCAAATCGTTTATATTAATATCAAGGGTGTTGAAAAGCTATTCTAAATATTTTAAAAGCAAAGAAACCTTTTAAAATATATTTTCAGGAACCTTTCAAATACTTCAGACAGCCTCGATAAACCTGTCTAAAACTGTTTATAACTTGTTGTTTTCAAAAAGCTTTCAAAATACAAAGAAACACTATTCAACCCCCCCTTCTAGTGTTTCCCTGTGTTTCTACAGTTGGTATCAGAGCTTAACTCAGGGTTGAGCACCTAACAAGTGTTGAGGATTAAAAGATCCAGATGGAAGCTGCAAACAACAACAGGCAATACATCTCCGAGGGTGCATCTATCACAAGACCCCCATCATTCAATGGAGTAGACTATCACTACTGGAGAGATCGTATGAAGCTGTTCATTGAAAGCAACAACATTGATGTCTGGGATGTAGTTACTGATGGAGATTATGTGCCCATGCTAAACAATGTGCCTATACCGAAGGCTGACTGGACCTTGGAGCAGAAGGCTAGAGTTCAGATGAATGCCAAAGACAAACTCTATCTGATATGCTCATTGAACAAATCAGAATATGAGAAGGTGCACGGTTGTACATCTGCCAAGGAAATCTGGGATACTCTTGCAGCAGCCCATGAAGGGACTGAAACTGTCAAGCAATCCAAGATTAGTATGCTCATACACCAATATGAGATGTTCAAAATGGAAGAAACAGAAACCATTGATCAGATGTTTGGGAGGTTTCAGACCATTACAAATGGACTCAGGTCCTTGGGCAGAACTTATGAATCTGGAGATAATAACAGAAAAATTCTAAGAAGCTTGCCTAAGACCTGGAGACCCAAAGTTACTACTGCCATTCAAGAGGCAAGAGACTTAAACTCTCTTAGAATGGAGGAACTTCTGGGATCTCTCAAGGTTCATGAGCTTGAGCTTGAAGAAGATGACAACAAGAAGAAATCTCTGGCTCTAAACTCCAATACCAGTCAGTCTAGGCATGGCAAGATGAAGTCTATGCAAGCAGAGGAAACTTCAGAAACAGATGAGGATTCTGAAGATAGCTCAGAAGATGATGATCTCGCTCTTTTAAGTAGGAAGATGAAAAGAATGCTCCAAAACAGAGGAAAGTTCAGAAGGAATCAACCTTCAACCTCTAAAGGAGGTAAGACAGGTAAAGATTTTCAAAATGACAAAATTACTTGTTTTGAATGCAAACAACCAGGTCACGTGAAGGCTGAGTGTCCTAAGTTGAAGAAAAACACATTCAAAAAGAAGAAGTTCTTCAAAAAGAAGAAGGGACTAATGGCAACATGGGAAGACCTTGATGAATCTACTTCTGAAGAAGAAGAAGATACTTCAGAAGAGGCCAACTTATGTCTTATGGCCAGCCTGCCATCATCAGACAGCTCTGAAGAAGAGGTATTTCCTTTAACTCTTCAAGAAATGTATGATGATCTGATGGAAAGCTCCAAAGAACTATTTCAAGAGTATAAGAATCTATCCAAGGCTCACACAGAAATGTGTAAAAAATATGAAGCTCTAGAGATAGAAAATATTATGCTCAAGGAAAAGATCCTTGTGTCTGACATCAGTAGTTCTCAACATGTGTCTGAAGAAAATATAAAACTTCAGAAGCAAGTTGAGCAACTGACAAAAGACTTAGCTAAGTTTGTCAAAGGAACTGATAATTTGAACAGATTACTTGGTGATCAAAGACATTTCATTGACAAAAGTGGCTTAGGCTTTTGGGATTATAACATGCCTGAATCTCATATTTTTAATATTGAAAAAGGCAAGGGAAAGGTTACTGGGTGTTCTCAACGTGGAAAAGCTGGACACAATGTGATTCAGTGTAAACACAAAAAGAGACCAACACCCAGGTCTAACAAAAGAGGACCCAAAAGTATATGGGTACCTAAAAACTTGATTATTCCCGTTGCAGATATGTTTAACAGGACAAAAGAGACACCACAAATGGTACCTGGACAGTGGATGCTCGCGACACATGACAGGAGAAAGGTCTTTGTTCCAAAACCTTAGACCAAGAAATGGAGGTGTGGTCACCTTTGGTGGAAACCAGCAAGGGAAGATCACAGGAATAGGGACTGTAGGTATGTCACCTTTATCCCTTATTAAAAATGTTCTCCTAGTGGAAGGACTTCAACACAACCTACTAAGCATAAGTCAACTATGTGACAATGGATATGTGGTCTCTTTTACTAAGAAAGGTTGTATAGTCAAAGACTCTTCTGATCAAATCCTTTTTACTGCTAAAAGGCACAGCAATGTGTACAAAATTGATCTAGAGGAACTAGCAAGTCAAAATGTTAAATGTTTTATTTCTGTTGAAGATGAAAAACAGATTTGGCATCAAAGACTTGGGCATGCCAGCTTGAGATTAATCTCAAGATTAGCAAAATACAATCTGGTTAAAGGCTTACCCAAGCTTTCATACAAATCTGACATTTTATGTGAAAGCTGTCTGAAAGGGAAACAAACAAGACACTCATTTAAGAGTAAAGATGTTGTTTCTACTAGCAGACCTCTAGAACTATTGCATATTGACTTGTTTGGTCCTATTAGAACAGAAAGCATTAGTGGTAAGAAATATGGTTTAGTCATTGTTGATGACTATTCTAGATATACATGGGTTATATTCCTTAGAAGCAAGGATGAAACTTTTAAGAATTTCACAATATTCTGTAAGAAGGTACAGAATGAAAAAGGATTCTGTATATCTGTCATCAGAAGTGATCATGGTTGAGAGTTTGAAAATACAAACTTTGAAATGTTCTGTGATGAGAATGGGATCTCACACAATTTCTCTGTGGCTAGAACACCTCAACAAAATGGGGTTGTTGAGAGAAAGAACAGAAGCCTGCATGAGATGGGAAGAACCATGCTCAACTCATGTAATCTACCAAGATCCTTCTGGGCAGAAGCCATTAACACAGCTTGCTACCTTCAAAACAGAATATTGGTAAGACCAATTCTTAAAAGAACTCCTTATGAATTGTGGAAAGGAAGAAAACCCAACATATCTTACTTTCAATCCCTTTGGCTGTGAGTGCTTTATACTTAACACAAAGGATGATCTTGGAAAGTTTGATGCAAAATCTGACAAAGGATTTTTCATAGGTTATTCTGAAACATCTAAGGCTTACAGAGTTATAACTCTAGAACTCTAGTTGTAGAAGAATCAATCCATATTAAATTCAATGGCAAGAAAGAGACTGATAGAGAACTATCAGATCTAGAGGATGATTTTGCAGGAATGGAGCTAAATGACAACAACAACTTGAAAGATGAGCAGTTGTCTGAAGTGCCTACTGTTACTGAACCTCTTCAGATAGATGTTGAGTCTCAGACAGATGCTGTACCCATTCACAGAACTGATTGGAGATACAAGTCACATCACCCTAAAGTGCAAATCATTGGCAGCACTTCAGAAGGAGTTAAGACAAGATCAAAATTCAGACATTTGAATTCCCTTGCTCTCCTGTCTGAAATTGAGCCAAAGAGCATTGATGAAGCCCTGCATGATGAAGGATGGATCCTAGCCATGCAAGAAGAGCTAAATCAATTTGCTAGGAGTGATGTCTGGACCCTTGTTCCTAAACCCCATGGGAAAACTATTATTGGAACCAAATGGGTGTTCAGAAACAAGCTGTCTGAAGAAGGAAAGTAGTCAGAAACAAGGCAAGGCTTGTGGCTCAAGGATACAATCAGCAAGAAGGAATTGATTTCACAGAAACCTTTGCCCCAGTGGCCAGGTTAGAAGCAATTAGAATTTTATTGTCCTATGCTATAAATAATGGCATCAAGCTATATCAAATGGACGTTAAAAGTGCTTTTCTCAATGGTTTCATTGAAGAAGAAGTCTTTGTTAGACAACCCCCTGGTTTTGAGGATGTGGCTTTTCCAGATTACGTTTTCAAATTGAAAAAGACTCTCTATGGTCTAAAAACAAGCCCCAAGAGCTTGGTATGACAGATTGAGCAATTTTCTTATCAAAAATGGTTTTGAAAGAGGAAAAGTTGACACAACTCTTTCTAGAAAACAGTCTAACAAAGGTCTCATGCTAGTCCAGATATATGTTGATGACATTATATTTGGTTCCACTGATTCTTCTCTTTGCAAGGAGTTTTCTGAGTTAATGCAATCTGAATTTGAAATGAGCCTAATGGGTGAATTAAAATTTTTCTTAGGACTTCAAATTAAGCAAGATTCTAATTGTATATGGATTCATCAAGAGAAATATACAAAAGAAATGCTTAAGAAGTTTAATTTAAATGATTGCAAGCCCATGTCAACTCCTATGCATCCTTCAACATATTTAAGCAAAGATGAGAATGAAGAACCAGTGAATCAGACTTTGTATAGAGGAATGATTGGTTCTTTATTGTATCTAACAGCAAGCAGACCTGACATTATGTTCAGTGTGTGTCTTTGTGCTAGATTTCAATCAGATCCAAGAATTACTCATTATAAAGCTGTTAAGAGGATTTTTAGATATCTTAAAGGTACTACTAATCTTGGTCTTTGCTATAAGAAAGACAAAGAACGCAGGTTAATAGGATACTGTGATGCTGACTTTGCTGGAGACAGAATTGAAAGAAAGAGCACCAGTGGAGGTTGTCACTTATTTGGAGGCAACATGATCAGCTGGTCAAGTAAAAGGCAAAGCACTATTGCATTATCAACAGCTGAAGCTGAATATATCTCAGCAACAAGTTGTTGTTCACAACTTCTTTGGGTGAAGTATCAGCTTGAGGATTTTAATATTCCTATATCCGTTATACCTGTTTTGTGTGACAATACAAGTGCCATTAATCTGTCTAAAAACCCCATTCAACATTCTAGAGCAAAGCATATAGAAATCAAGCATCATTTCATTAGAGACTATGTTCAGAAAGGTGTTTTTGATATAAAGTTCATTGAAACAGAGCTTCAATGGGCAGATATATTCACAAAACCCCTGACTGAAGACAGATTTAAGTTCATACGTGATAATTTGAACATACATGCATTTTCTAACTGATTTTGTATGTCGTCTGAAATGAACATTTGAAATTTCAGTATGTCTGAAATTGTGACATGTTTGAAGTTTTAGGGTTTCTGAAATTTCGATTAGTTGTCTGAAATCTTGCACTTGTCTGAAATGAACAAATGACGTGGCAATAAAGGGACGGTTTAAATCCACTCTACACGTTACCCTATGTCTGCGCGGCCAGTCTCTGCCATCATTGCCTCAGAAGTCTATAAGTGTTGTAAGGAAGTGAGTCCTTGGTACGTTACAGCTCACTACCCTCTCAGAACCTTTGATATTCTTCGTCTTCAAGAAAGCATTTTCTCTCTCAAGTTCTTCCATCTTTCAACAATGGCACCAAAGAAGTCTGGAGCTGACAAAATTGTGAAGACCAAGGGTGTCTTTCTGGAAGAGCTTGAAGCACTAGGAATGGATCTTCATGCAGAATTTCAAGCAGCTGGGTGGCTTGAATACTTCAACAAAAATTGTTCACATTGGCATGAGCAGAGTATACTTGATTTCTGGGCCACAGCCAGAGGAATCCCTAACCCTCAAGGCATCTACACCACCATAAAGGCTGATGTGCTTGGTACATCTATCTTATTGATGAAGACATCTTGGCCATTGTCTGTGGTGTCAAGACTGAAGGTGTTGTCTTTTCTCCTGGCTGGGAATCAAGAAATGGAGGTCAGAAATATTTTACTGAGTTTTTGTATGGAACTCCCTCTCCTGCTAGTCTGGATGCTAAGAATATGTTAGATAAGGCTAGGGTTCTGCATGCTATTTTGGGGAACTCTGTAATCCCTAAAAGTGGCAGCAGAAACCATGTGTCTGAACTGGAGAGATTCTGCCTCATTCACCTTCTGAAGAAGCAGAAGATAAATCTTCCAAATATCATCATGTACCACCTTCAGAAGAGGATGAGAGATTCTGCTGGAAGTTTTCCTCACAACACCATCATCACCAAGGTGTTGTTGCATTTTAAAGTTCCAGTCCACCAACTCTTTGATCACCATTCAATTCCTATGTTTGGTGAATCAAATTTGAAGAGCATGAAGATTAAGCTGACTCCAAGGCCTCCCTCCCCAACCATAAAAGAAAGTTTGCTGATGGAGAAAGCTCAGAGAAGAAGTTCCACTGTGCAGATTCAAGCGTCTGAACCTGTTCAGAAACCTTCTCAAAGGTTGTCTAAAACAGTGGGTCAGGTGTCTGAACCTGCAAAGCCTACTTCTATAATGGAAGGACAGGCTGTGGATATTGATGCAGTTGCTGCTCAACCTCTTGCTGCATGCTCCTCTGACCCTGAACTGATTCAGGTTGCTGCTTTGGCTACTGCCATTGAACAAGAAGAGTTAGAACTGAAAGAAGAGCAAGAGAGAACTGATAGAGCTCTTGCAATAGCCTCACAACTTGCGTATGCTGAGGATGACAAGCAAGCAGCCATTGCTGAAGCATCAAAGAAAGGAAGAGGTCAAGTGCACCTCAGAGGAACAAGAAGAAGGGTAAACTACTTCAGCCAGTGTCTGAAGTTAGGATTACCAGAAGTACTGCTTCTCACCTAGAAGAAGCAGACATTGCTGGAAGGTATCAAGATTTTGTAAAGGCTAATCAATACTTCAAGAGAAGAAGGACTCTTTCCTCTGAAGAAAGAGAAAGGGAGGATAAGGAAGCCAAGGAAAGGGAAGAAAAAGAAAGAGCTGCTAAAGCTCAAGATGTTCTTGCTCTCAAACCTTACAAAAGGATCAAGGTGAGATTTGATAATGTAACTCCCTCACCTCCTTCATCACCAGAAAAGCAACCTTCCCCACCTATCTCCCAACCTCTACCAACCTTACAGCTAATTCCATTACCCTCTGAACCTTTCATACCATCTGAACCCTCATCACCTACACCCATCATACCATCAGACAACCTGTTGTCTGAACCCCCTGCACCTCAAGAAAACCAAGTTCTTGAACCCTCATCTTCACCATCCAAACCCCCTTCACCTCTGTACATACAGCTATCTGATAGCTCATTATCTTCACCTTCATCACCTTCCTCACCATCATCTCCACCTCACATACCTTTACCTCCTTCACCACCCTCATCTGGTCATCAATTCAACCTTTCAGTTGAGATTGCAGTCTTATGCAAGAGACTGACAAGAACCTCCTTTGGCTCTTGTCCTTTGCCAAGATTCCAGCATTTGTCTGAAGAGCTGCATCATTTTAGAACAGCCCCTACTGTCTCACTTCATCAGGGTCTCACTAGGAAGACTGTGTCTGATGTAAGGGCTTTGTACTCCAACAATGCTGATGGTTTGGAGAAGATAAGGAAGGGTGTTGTCCCTCCTAATCATACATGGGATCTTATCAATCCATTCTCTGAAGACTCATGGAAGCTGACCAATGAAGAATGGCTAATGGTCAGAATGCTAAACACAGAAGCTGAGTTGTTCAAGAGAGACTTGGCTAGAGGAGTTGGAATGATAGGCTACAGGCCTCCTAGAACCAGTTCAATCAGGCCTTCAAACCAAAATCTTGGTGAAACCTGATAGGATTGTTCCTAGGTATCCCCTCAAAGAAGGACAAGATGAAAAATTGAAGGGTCCTAAGGTTTATTCAGTCTCAGCACCTCTGTCTGAAGCCATGACTGCGTCTGAATGGGCAGGTCTTCCTGAGTTTATCATATCAGAAGGCGGAGGTCTGAATCACCTGTTTGAGAACTGGATGTGGGAATCTTACTGGAAGATCAGAGAAGCTGCTGGGTCTTCTTCTGGATGTAGTGGTCCTGATGCTGAATCTGCAATGGGTGTTGGACACTTCACAAATGTTCAGTACCATTTCTTAAGAGATCACTTTCCCCCATAGACAGATTCATTAAACCAAGCTTGGGTGCTGCTGAAGTATGTTGGGACCTTTTTCTGCCCCGTCTACGATACTTCAGAATATGGCTTACAACCTGGTTTTGGAGTCTTGAGATTTGTTTGTCCCTACCTTCAGCTCATCCTGGTTGAGTCTGAACCTGACCTGTTTGAAGAGAACAAGAAGTTGAAATCCAAGGTCAAGGCTCTTGAAAAGAGGTGTGATGAATCTGAGCGGAGATGTGAAGTCTCAGAAAAGAAAGCACAAAGGGTTCTTCAGAATCAGCAAGAAATTCTTCATGAACAACAGCTGATAAGAAGTGGGCAACAAGAGTTGAAATCTTCCATTGAAGCTGCGATAGACAAGGCCAAGGAAGAACTGATCTCCTTTCTGTCTGAAGCCCTGCTGAAGAAGAAGGACTAATTTATTGCCATTGTCTTATGTTCATATTTTTTCAAGTGCTGATTGTCTGTTTAACCCTGCATTAATGACTTTACTTGCTCTGATACTTGACTTTACTTACTTGACTTTATCATAATCCTGTTTGCTTTATTGCTCTATTACTGGTTATTACTCTATGATTCCTTTTTGATTGATGACAAAAGGGGGAGTACTAAAACTAACAAAAATCTGATTCAAATGTGAAGTGCTACAGGACTCAGGGGGAGCAAAGAAGAACTAAGTTCATTATCTGAGGGGGAGTTATTATTAAAAGCTACTTTATTTCTCACATACTCCTTTCAGATTTTACAGTTTTAAGATAAATTTGTCATCATTAAAAAGGGGGAGAATGTTGAGTCTCAAAAATATCATAAGAGACTTTATGATGTTTTAAGACAGCAATATTTCCAAGTTTTAATGATTAACAAATTTACAGTATTTATTTTCACAGTTACTCTTAAGTGTTTAATTATCTATCTGTGATTTCAGCAAGCCACAATACGCTTTATAAGTCTTTAAGAAGTGCTTCAAGTCATCTGAGGGAAACAGACCTTCGAAAGTGGTCAACCTGTCTTAAGCGTTGAAAGCTGTCTGAAGAGCCAAGCCTGTCTGAAGACTGGAACCCGAAGCCGTCTGAAGTTTTATTAATGACGTGGCATCCTTGCTGAAACCTTGCGTGGAGACTATTCTGAGTCTCTGCTGCTCGTACGTTTTGGAACACGTTTATGGCAACAAACACAGAGGGCTTTCCTGGTACATTTGAATTTCATACACCACTGAGGAAATCTCTGAAAAGGCAGCAGCGCAGCAATTCCTGAAGCAGCCTTTTTGGCAGATACAACCTTGTACTGTGTCAAAAATATCAGGATGCTCAGAAGTATGTCTCACAACGGATTGAATAGCATTTAATGTTATCTCTAAACGGTGGTTTTTCAACGGATTAAATTCTGGGTATAAATACCCCTTATGAAGACCATCACAAAGAGAAGCAACAAGAACAGAGAAGAGCATATAGAAAAAGAGAATCATCGCTGCAAATTTTCTTCAAGAAAATCACTTTGATAAACTTCTTTGTACACTTTATATTTTCATATCCTGAGTATACCTCAGTTTTTAAGCTGTACATCATAACAGGTTTTGAGCTTTAAACTTGTGTAGTTTAAAAGCTTAAACTCCTTTTAACTGTAATTGTTGTAGAGCCTGAAGAGGCTTGACAGAAAAGAATACTTGTGTTGTAGAGCCTGAAGAGGCTTGACAGAAAAGAATACTTGTGTTGTAGAGCCTGAAGAGGCTTGACAAAAAAGAATACTTGTGTTGTAGAGCCTGAAGAGGCTTGATAGAAAAGAATACTTGTAATCTTTGTGAAAGATTAAGAGAAAATCCAAGTGCTTGTTGGCATTGGGACTGGAGGTAGCTCACAGTGGTGGTGAGTGAACCAGGATAAATCCTTGGCTAAGTTTTTCTATCCCTTATCTCTTGTCAATTCGTTTATATTAATATCAAGGGTGTTGAAAAGCTATTCTAAATATTTTAAAAGCAAAGAAACCTTTTAAAATATATTTTCAGGAACCTTTTAAATACTTCAGACAGTCTCGATAAACCTGTCTGAAACTGGTTATAATTTGTTGTTTTCAAAAAGCTTTCAAAATATAAAGAAACACTATTCAACCCCCCTTCTAGTGTTTCCCTGTGTTTCTACAACAATCTCCAAGTTCAACACTCAAGTGTTTAAAGTTTAAGTTTAAGGTAAAGAACTACACAAGTTCAAAGCTCAAACACAAGATAGCACTAATTGAGTTTGAATTGTTGAATTTACAGTCTAAATCCACCCTTTTAGCTTAAATTGCAGCATGAGTAATTATTTTAGCAAGTTAGGAATTTGATACTATTTGATGGAAATTTGCTAATTTATGCAGGAAAATGGATAAGAAAAGAAAACATCAAGAAAGAAGTGAGCAAAGACAGAAGCAGCAAGGAACAAAGCATCAGAAGCTGAAAATTTGATAAAAGAGCTCACTGTTTTCTAGGAATCACTTTAGCTAAGCGCAAGTGGAGCGCAGAAACCCTTGTTGCTCACTGTTTCCCACGCTTCACTCAAGCTGCGCGCAGGTGGAGCGCAGAAACCCCTGTTGCTCACTGTTTCCTGCGCATCAGTCAAGTTGAGCGCAGGTGAAGCGTAGAACGCGTAACCTAATGTTATTAGGCTGCAATTAGGGTTTCTACGGGCCTTCAGATGGTTATAAAAGGACGCCAAGAGCCACAATTCAAGATATACCTGGAGTTATGAGTGAAATACAAGGATTACTCTGGTTATCAGTGGAGAAGACAATTCAAAGCCGCAATTGGAGAGTTCTTGATTGAGAATCCTTGAGAGCCAAGAGAGTGACAGTCTCTAGGGAGCCTTGGTAGAGAAGGAGGGAAATTACAAAGAGGGTGACAGTCTCGTTTGTATTTTCTTCTCATCTATTTTGGTTTGTTGTAATGGCTACCATGAGTAGCTAAACCTTTCTTTAAGGATTGAATGATGTTGATTCAATGCCCTATTATATTTTGAATAATTGTTATTTGGGAATCCCTGTTTTATAATATTGGTGTTTTTACTCTGTTCTTAATGCTTAGCTTCCGCCTTTGTGCCGGAGTTATGATATGATTTTATGGGGTGCACTAGGAAGTGGTTTTATGAAATCAGGAGCGAGTTCTTGGGAGCCTAGGAATAGGGATCGTGAATTCTGATTTGGGTAAAAATTACTCAATAGAGTGAATACCTAAGAATAGGGTTCAACTATTGATAACTATTAACAACTGATCTTAAAGGTAGGCAATTCGATTAAGCAGCCAAGGAATTGGTGTTTAGGGGGTTGTTCTAAGGATTTCATATTCGTGGGATCTTTATGAATGAATTTTATTTGGGCTTCGATAATTATAATTATAAATTCTCAGATTTCAATGATTTCAAAATATGAGAAGGGTGCGATAGACGGATTTCAATCCTAGTTTTCTCATCATTAACTTCTCCTTTGCTAATTTGTCTTGGATATCCAATCTATCTTTATTTTATGTCATTTAAATTCAGTATTTTAAAATTCAAAAAATCCAAAACAAATCTTATCCTAATCAATTAGATTAGATTGATCATTAAGAATTTAAATTGTACCATTCCCTGTGGATACGAAAACCCCTTTACTTACTATTATACTGTTGTGGTTTTGGTACGCTTGCCAGAATTTCAACAAGTATTTTTGGCGCCATTGTCGGGAAACGGTGTCTCAATTTAAATTCTTGGGAGGTCTATCTTATGAAGTTGTAAATATTTTTAATTTTAATTTTTTTAAACAAATTATTTTATTTTATTTTATTTTTCTTTTTATTTTAGGAATTTTAATTTTTAAATATTTTATTTTAATTCTTTTCTTTTTATTTAGGATTTTTTTAAAAAAATACTTTATTTTATTATTTTATTCCTCCCTTCCGAGCCAACATTTGTTTGAGCTTCTTGATTTATACTATTGTGAGGACAGGTGTCTCAAAATCAATTGATATTTGATCGTGAGATAGAAGGGACATCTAGAAGGAACAAAAGTAGAAACAGAAAAAGGGGCAAGGATAAGCTTAAGGAGACAATCTCAACACTCTCTGTCCAACCATCCCAAGTGAAGTAAAAGTTGAATAATGGCTACTGAATGGCAGAATCCACCCAGAAGAACGCTTGGAGATTATCAAAATTCACCAAGAAGAACCCTTGGAGATTATGTTAGGCAGCAAGAACCAGACTATTTCTCCCATACACCGATTCATGGTAACTTCTCTAATTACAACAATTATTCTAACAATTCTTCGCAGGATTGGGGAGGTTACCAGAAACAAAATTTTGGGGTGGCAACAAGATGTTGTTTCGTGCCATATGCAAACTTCTGCAGATGAAATCAGGGCTCAGAACAAGATTTTCATCCAACAAATAGCAACACTCACAAACGGCTAGATGACCTTCCTCCGCAATTGCAGGCAATGCAATCCTATCCTAGCCAGTCCCCAAAATTAATTTGTGTTTTTGTGGAGGTGATCATCCCAATGGTTACTGCTCTTATCCATGTACTCAAGAAGAGCATGTTAATTATATGGGAAATCAAGGAGACCAGGCAACTTCTTCAACAACAAAAACTTTGAAGGATGGAGAAATAGCCAGAATCAGGACTTTGGGTGGCACCAGGATGATGTTTCATTCCACAGGCAACCTTATTTCCAACAGTAGCAAAGTTACTCTTCAGATCAACAAAGGGACTCAAAATTTTATGAGCGTCTTGAAGAAATTAATCAAGGTATTATATAATTTCAGAAGGAGAGAGAAGAAGCAAGAAGATATATTGACGCTTTACTGAAGCAGATAGCAGAAACAAAAGCCAACCAACAGTCAGAACATATCTCAGCAAATGCACTACCCAACCCCGAAGAGAAGTGTGACAACATTGTTCAACGGATAAGGGAAGGAATCAATGACATATGACCGATGAAGAAGAGGAACTTGAAGAAGAGGAAACTGAAGAAAAAAAGAAAGAGAAGCTGAAGAAGGTGAAGCAGAAGTAGAAGAAGAAAAAGGAGAGGATGAAACAGAGAAAAATGTGCTTAAAGAAGAGAATGACTGTGAAGGGGAGGAAGAGAACAAAACATGTGAGATTATACATGATGAATAAGAAAAAGAGAAAAGAATGAGCAAAGAACTGAGAGAGGAGGTGAAGTAGTAAAGAATCCACCAGATCCTGACTACTCTCCGAAGGAAGGCAAAGACAGACAGCATACAAATGCTCAACCTTCCAAGAATCACAAAAGAAAGGCCTGCGAACACACTGACCAGAACAGGGCAAAGAGAAGAAAAGTCAAGCTAATTAACACCCTATGACGTCCGTCCTAGGACGGTTACCTTTAATTAACTGTGCAAAATTAATTAACTCTGAAAAATATTTATTTTACCCCATTTGTGAAAAATTATTAAAAAAAGGAAGTATATTTTTTTTATTTTTAATTTTCAACTTTTTTGTATTTTTTAGAATGAATGATGAATGTTTATTAGAAAGAAATTGAATTTTTATTGAAAGGAAAAAAACATTTTCTTTTTAATTTTGGCTAGACGGGTAAAAACTCGCTCCTACGTATCTTCAGGTGTAATGAAGAAATCAAAGCCACGTAGTTCTGACAGAACTCGTGAAAATGATTGGTTTTAATTTTTTGGGAAAATGATTGATTTTAACTTTTGAGAAAGAGAATTTGAAAACATTTAATTTTTGATATTTTAATTTTTTGAAAGTATTTTTTTGAAAGATTTTTGTTTTGATCTTTTTTATATTTTTGAAAATACATTTTTTTTATTTTGGAAATAGAATTTTGTGAGAAAAAACATATTGCACAGAGATAAACAAATATTTACATTCACAATTCAGGAAACAAATAATTATAAATATTACATAAAAGAAATTTAAGATGATAGATCTGAAATAATTTACAAAAAGATATTACTAATCGTAAAAGAAACAAAACATACTTAAAACAGATAACCCACATTAAGACAATAACAATAATAAACATGAACATGATAGCCAAATCAATGCAAAAGAGAAGAAAAATGAGTTGGGCCTCAACCATCATCATTTGCCCAACTAATAGACTAACCAAGTGGACAAAGCAAATAAAAAAAGGAGACATAAGCTTGCCAAAAAAACGAATTGGGCTTAAGTAACTTCCCTTGGCCCAATCTCTACCAGAAATCATTCAGTTTTTTTTTTTAAGAAATTGGAGTGAAAACAAAGAATAAAATAATAATAGAAATAAAAGGAAAGGTCAGATTTTTTTTAATCATTCACACTCCCCTTTCTTTCTCTACAGCTAGGGTTTGTAATTGGAAAATGGAGGAGGCAACCCTTTGGGTTGCAACACAGCGGCGGCACTGCCGCCTGCAAGGGATGACCGACGCGAGCGGTGACGGCAGCCGCGAGGAGGGATGAAGACGGAGCGACAAGCCATGGACGACGGTGCTGCACAGTGGGCTGCATGCGCGGCGGCGCGAGCTCAGGCACGAAGGAGGGAGGCGCAGCCGTGCGGAGGGTCGCATCGTCGCGGCAGTGGCCGCGGCTGACGATGGCTGGGCTCTAAAGACAAAAACAGCGGCCACAGGGACGCGCGATTTCGCGGTGGTGGGCTTCCTGATGGTGGCCGCGTTTCGAAGTGGTGGTGCGACGGAGGTCGCGGAGGTGAGCGGTGGCTGATGGTGGCCCTTTCCCTTCCTCTCTCTGGTTATTTTCTCTTAGTTTGGGTCTTTGATCTAGTTCTCTGGATGTAACAGGCAGGGTGGGGAAGGGGCGATGGTGCATGATGGTGGTTGTTAGGAGAGGCAGAGGCAGGCAATGGTAGGCCACTGTGATGGGAAGCTACTACAAATGTGGGTTTCCTTTCATTTCTTCTGCTTTCTTTTTTCTGAGAATAGGTCTGGGTAACAGGGTTGTTGAGTCTCAAAATGTTATTAAAAGGATAATAATGTTTTAAGTCTCATAACCCTGTTTTAATGAGTAACAAATTTGGTTAACATCTTATAAGAAAGAACAGTTTCTGTTGAAGGTGATTTTCCATGTTTCAGAAGGTATCTGCTGAAGTAATTCTAAGTTGTGGTTCAACTCTCTGAAGTGGTGGAACCTGCTGAAGAAGAGGAACTTGCTGAGAGATCACAACCTTCTGAAGCCAGTGGACCTCCTGAAGTTGTGAGACGTCGTACTGAAGCTCGTACTTCTTGAGAATGGACTTCTCTGCTTATTCTCCTTGAAGACTCAAGTCAACCGTAGCTGTCTAAGTTACTTGTGCTTCTCATTCTTCTGGAAAGTCAGAAGACTTGCTTTTTGGCATATTTCAAATTTCTCTCACCAAAAAGGCAAAGTCTGCTGTGAAGTACAATATGCTCAGAAAAAGTGAAGCATGTGCTGCTGACTCAACTACCTGCTACTGTAGAGGTTCCAGGCTATGTGTCACAACGGGAGCATTTGCATTAAATGCTATCTCACAACGGGAAAACAAATGAAGATCAACGGATTGAAGTCTCCCACTCTATAAATACTAGTCTCCATGCAGAAACAAATGATAAGAGAGCACATACGAAGAAAATGAACTTGCTGAAACGCTGCTGAAATTTATACTCATGTGTTTCATTATCTCTTCTTTGTACAACAATTTCATATTCTGAGTTCAACTCAGTTATCTGTACATTTTACCCAGTTTAAACTATAAACTTGTGTAGTTTGAGAGTTTAAGCTTTATCCTTCAAACAATTTTTCTCTTTTATCCTGAAGAGGTTGTGTTCAAAGAATACTTGGGATTTTAGCCTAGAGAGGCTGTGTGTTCAAATAATACTTGGGTGTTTAGAGCCTGAAGAGGCTAGGTGTGCAAACAATAATTGTATCTGATCAAATAGTGGAAAATCCAATGGTGTGTTTGCCCTAGGACTGGACGTATCTCACTGTGTTAGTGGGTGAACCAGGATAAATTGTTTGGCTAAGTTTTCTCAACCCTTATCTCTTTACTTTCAGTTTTAACTAACCAAGGAGGGTTCTGAAAAGTGATTTTATAAATTACGCAGCAAATCAACTTAGTTTATCACTTAAATCTATTTCAAAATCATTTTACTCAGCCTGCTGAGTAATATAAGCAAGTTGCTGAAAACTCCAGTTTCGGAAGGTTGCTCGAATCTCTGTTTATCACTTTGCTTGTTTCAAAAGGTTTTCAAAAATCTGTAAAGAATTATAAAACACTATTCAACCCCCTTCTAGTGTTTCCTGTGGTTCTAACAGTTGGTATCAGAGCTCAACCTCGAGTTGAGCATCTAACAAGTGTTGAGGGAGAAGATCCAGATGGAAACCTCTACAAGCAAATCTCACTACATTGCTGAAGGTGACTTAGTCTCTAGGCCCCCTGCTTTCAATGGCTCTGAATACCATTACTGGAGAGATCGTATGAAGCTCTTTATAGAAAGCAATAACATAGATCTATGGGATGTGGTCACTGATGGTGATTATATTTCTACCAACAATGGTGTGCCCATTCCCAAGTCAGAATGGACTGGTGATCAGAAGGCTCGTGTACAACTTAATGCCAAGGCAAAACTCTACCTGATTTGTTCATTGAGTAAATCAGAGTATGAGAAGGTGCATGGTTGCTCTTCTGCCAAAGAAATCTGGGATACATCGGCTGCTGCTTATGAGGGTACAGACAATGTAAAGCAATCCAAAATCAACATGTTGGTGCATCAATATGAGATGTTCAAAATGCATGAATCTGAATCCATTGATTAGATGTTTGGAAGATTTCAAACCATCACCAATGGACTCAAATCTTTGGGAAAGACCTATGATTCAGGTGATAACAATCGCAAAATCCTTAGAAGTCTACCAAAGATTTGGAGGCCCAAAGTGACTGCCATTCAAGAGGCAAAAGACCTCAACTCTCTAAGAATGGAGGAACTTCTGGGATCCCTCAAAGTCCATGAGTTGGATCTTGGAGAAGATGCCCCCAAAAAGAAGTCACTTGCCCTGAATGCCAAATCCAAACTAGCTAGGTCTGGTGCACAAAAGGCCTTGAAAGTGGAGGAGTCCTCAGAAGATTCTGAAGATTCAGAAAGTTGTTCTGATGATGAAGATGATCTTGCTCTTCTGAGCAGGAGGATAAAGAGGATGCTTCATAACAAAGCAAAGTTCAGAAAACAATCTTCATCTGATAGCAAGATGGGTAAGTTAGGTAAAGAGACATTTTCTTCTGACAAAATAATCTGCTATGAGTGTAGACAGCCTGGCCACATGAAAGCTGATTGCCCCAAGTTGAAAAAGTTTTCTTCCAAGAAGAAGAAATTTCCAAGAAAGAAGAAAAGCTTCATGGCCACATGGGAGGATCTAGATGACTCAACCTCTGAAGAGGATGATGAAGGTGCTGAAGAAGCTAACCTTTGTTTGATGACCAGTCTTCCTTCATCAGATAGTTCAGAATCAGAGGTAATACCTCAAACCCTCCAAGATATGTATGATGATCTGGTGGAAAGTTCTAATGAACTTTTCCATGAGTACAAAGATTTATCAAGAGCTTACACTGAAGTTGCAAATAAAAATGAAGCTCTTGAAACTGAATATTTGTTACTCAAGGAAAAACTCCTTAGTTCTGAGTCTTGCGATTCAGCAAGTTTGAAAACTAAAAATGAAATTCTTAAAAAACAAGTTGTTGAACTCACAAAAGACCTTACAACTTTTGTCAATGGAACTAAGAACCTAAATAGGCTTCTGGGAGTTAAAATAATCCCAAAGACAAAAGTGGTCTTGGTTATTCAGAAACTTCCTCCTTGCCTGAAATTAAAGTTAAAGTTGCTGATACGGCTAAGAAAGGTAGGGGATGCCTTCATTGTGATAAGCCTGGACATGATGTGTCATAGTGCAGACACAAAAAGAAAGGCATACCTGCTTCTAACAAGAAAGGACCCAAAAAAATGTGGGTACCTAAATCCTTAATTATTCCTGTTGAAGATGTGTTTAATAGGACAATTGAGACGCAACAAATGATACCTGGATAGTGGCTGCTCGTGAAACATGACAGGAGAAAGGTCTTTGTTCCAAGACCTTAGGCCAAAGAATGGGGGAGTGGTGACCTTTGGAGGAGATCAGAAAGGCAAAATTAAAGGCATTGGTTCAGTAGGTATATCTCTCTATCTCTTATCCACGATGTCCTTTTTGTTGAAGGTCTCCAACATAACCTGTTGAGCATAAGTCAATTGTGTGACGGTGGTTTTGTTGTATCCTTCACAAAGGATGGCTGTATAGTCAGAGACTCCTCTGATCAAATCATTTTTACTACCAAGAGACACAATAATGTATACAAGATTGATCTTGAGGACCTTGCTTATCAAAATGTGACGTGTCTAATTTCTGTGAAAGATGAAAAACAGATATGGCATCAGAAACTTGGGCAGGCCATCTTGAGATTGATCTCAAAGCTTACAAAACCCAATCTTGTAAAAGGTTTACCCAAGCTTTCTTTCAAATCTGACATTTTATGTGAAAACTGTTTAAAGGGGAAGCAAACCAGAAATTCTTTCAAAAGCATAAATGTTGTTTCAACTGCAAGACCCTTAAAACTTCTTCACATTGACCTGTTTGGTCCTACAAGAACAGAAAGTCTTGCTGGTAAAAAGTATGGTTTGGTCATTGTTGATGACTATTCTAGATTTACATGGGTAATATTCCTCAAAAGCAAGGATGAGACTTTTGAGAACTTTGCCAAATTCTGTAAAAGGGTGCAAAATGAGAAAGGATTTTGCATATCTGCCATTAGAAGTGATCATGGAGATGAGTTTGAAAACTCAAGCTTCAGTATGTTCTATGATGAGAATGAGATTTCTCACAATTTCTCAGTGGCTAGAACACCTCAACAAAATGGGGTTGTTGAGAGAAAGAACAAAAGCTTGCAGGAGATGGGTAGAACCATGATCATTTCAAGCAATCTTCCAAATTCATTCTGGGCAAAGGCTGTTCACACAACTTGCTATATCCAAAACAGAATTTTGGTAAGGCCTATTCTCAATAAGACTCCCTATGAATTGTGGAGAGGAAGAAGACCCAACATTTCTTACTTCCACATCTTTGGCTGTGAGTGTTTCATACTCAACACCAAGGATGATCTGGGTAAGTTTGATTCAAAATCTGACAAGGGATTCTTCATTGGTTATTCAGAAACCTCTAAGGCATATAGAGTTTACAACTCTAGAACCCTAACTGTTGAAGAAACCATTCATGTTAGATTTAATGATGCTAAAGCGACTGATAAGGAACTATCAGATCTAGAAGAGGATTTTGCAGGAATGGAGCTGGACCCTACTTCAGAGACCTCAAAGGCTAAAGATGAAGAACCTACCGAAGGACCCTCAGAAGTACATGCTGAAAGGTCAACTCATCAACCTACTGAAACTGATCCACATCATAGAGTAGATGCTGAGTCTCAAAATGACCAAGTTTTCCCTCGCTGGCGTGAGTGGAGATACATAACTCATCATCCTCGAGAGTAAATCATTGGTGACACTTCAGAAGGGGTAAGAACAAGATCAAGACTTAGAGAAGTCAATAATCTTGCCTTCCTTTCTGAAATTGAGCCAAAGAATATTGAGGAAGCTCTGCATGATGAAGGGTGGATCCTAGCCATGCAAGAAGAGCTCAATCAATTTGTTAGGAGTGATGTTTGGACTCTTGTTCCTATACCCCATGGGAAAACTATTATAGGAACCATATGGGTGTTTAGAAACAAACTTTCTGAAAATGGTCAAGTTATCAGAAACAAAGCCAGACTTGTTGCCGAAAGCTACAATCAACAAGAAGGTATTGATTTCACTGAAACTTTTGCTCGAGTAGTAAGGCTTGAAGCCATTAGGATTTTACTTTCCTATGCAGCAAATAATGGCATCAAATTGTATCAAATGGATGTTAAGAGTGCCTTCCTAAATGGTTTCATTGAGGAAGAAGTGTTTGTTAGACAACCCCTGGTTTTGAAAATCTGACTTTTTCTGAGCATGTTTTTAAATTGAAAAAGGCTCTGTATGGTCTAAAACAAGCTCCCAAAGCTTGGTATGAAAGACTGAGCAATTTCTTACTCAAAAATGGTTTTGAAAGAGGAAAAGTTGATACAACTCTTTTTAGAAAAATGTCTAACAAAGACTCGATTCTAGTCTAGATATATGTTGATGACATTATCTTTGGATCAACAAATTCCTCTTTGTGCACTGAGTTCTCAAGGCTTATGCAATCTGAATTTGAAATGAGTTTAATGGGTGAACTAAAATTTTTCTTGGGACTTCAAATTAAGCAAGATTTTGATTCTATATGGATCCATCAGGAGAAGTATACAAAGGAAATGCTTAAAAAGTTCAAAATGCATGATTACAAGCCTATGGAAACTCCTATGCAGCCCTCATCAATTTTAAATAAAGATGAAGTAGAAGAACCTGTTGACCCAACCTTGTATAGAGGTATGATTGGATCCTTATTATATCTTACAACAAGTAGGCCTGACATTATGTTCAGTGTATGCTTCTGTGCAAGATTTCAGTCTGATCCAAGAGTAACTCATTATCAAGCTGTAAAAAGAATTTTTAGATACTTGAAAGGTACTAGTAATCTTGGTCTGTGCTATAAGAAGAGCAAGGATTGTAGGTTAGTAGGATTCAGTGATGCTGATTTTGCTGGTTATATAGTTGAAAGAAAATCAACCAGTGGTGGCCGTCACTTCATTAGAAGCAACCTAATAAGCTGGTCAAGCAAAAGACAAAGCACAATAGCTCTTTCAACTGCTGAAGCTGAATATATTGCTGCTGCTTGCTGTTGTTCACAACTGCTATGGGTAAAATATCAATTAGAAGGCTTTAATATTTTGATTAAATCTATTCCAATCTTCTATGATAACACTAGTGCAATCAACCTCTCCAAAAATCGAATTCAGCATTCTAGAGCAAAACATATTGAAAGAAAACATCATTTTATAAGAGACTATGTTCAGAAAGGATTTATTGATATACAATTCATTGATACGAATCATCAATGGGCTGATATATTCACTAAACCATTTGCTGAAGATAGATTCAAATTTATCAGAGAAAATTTGAACATTCTCACACTTTCTGAAAATTAATCTTCACTTAATTGTTTTTCACAGAAAGTGTTGACATGCACAAGTGGTATCCTGAATCTATTTCCTACCTATTCTTCACTTCTTCAGTCAGCTCTATTTACCCTTTTGTTGATGACAAAAGGGGGAGTATTAAGAAACTAACAAAATCTAAAGTTAAGTGATTCAGAAGAATTCATTGATTTAGGGGGAGCAAGAATTAAGAAAGTTGTAGCAAGAAGCTTTGCCTCAGTATCTGACATAGGGGGAAAATACTCTAAACTTTATTATTTATTTTTCCTTCAGATATCGATCACAATCTGGGTGGGATAATCAGTGAAAGTCATGGAAGCAGAGCCCCACGATAACAACACTAAAGTCCCTTCTAATCTTATGGTAATGAGAGCTCGGGTTTAGAGCCCAAAAAATGTGTCCAAGGATCGTTAAAGTGGAGTGTGTGCCGAGAGCATAGAAACCTACAGTAACTACCAATCGGCAAAAGAGGTAAGCAAATAATATGTACAATAAACAATAGTCTTCTAACTTAAGGTTGAAGCAAAATATATTTACAATGAAAGAAATACAAAATATTCACAACAAAATGGAAAAAATGGAGATATTTACAACATAATACACAAAATAATAAAAAAATAAGAGGAGTAAAACAAATATAAAAGTTAATAATTTTGCAAAATCAATTATGAAAGGCATGGCTCTCACAGTCCCCAGTGGAGTCGCCATCTGTCGCAACCGGGGTTGCGGCGGGGGGGGCGTGCCAAAATCAGAAAAATTAAATGGATTTTCAATGGAGTCGCCACCAAAATTTATTTTAAGGGAAAATTTTGAAAAAACCCTTTTAAAAAGAAAAATGGTATGCGAAAACCAGAGTTGGATTCGGGAGTCGATTACGCATAGGGAAGGTATTAGCACCCTATGACGTCCGTCCTAGGACGGTTACCTTTAATTAATTGTGCAAAATTAAATAACTCCAAAAAATATTTATTTTACCCCATTTGTGAAAAATTATTAAAAAAAGGAAGTATATTTTTGTTATTTTTAATTTTCAACTTTTTTTTTGTATTTTTTAGAATAAATGATGAATGTTTATTAGAAAGAAATTGAATTTTTATTGAAAGGAAAAAAACTTTTTTTTTTAATTTTGGATCGACGGATAAAAACCCGCCCCTACGTCTCTTCAGGTGCAATGAAGAAATCAAAGCCACATAGTTCTGACAGAACTCGTGAAAATGGTTGGTTTTAATTTTTTGGAAAAATGATTGATTTTAACTTCTGGGAAAGAGAATTTGAAAACATTTAATTTTTGATATTTTAATTTTCTGAAAGTATTTTTTTGAAAGATTTTTGTTTTGATTTTTTTTTATATTTTTGAAAATATGTTTTTTTAATTTTTTTATTTTGGAAATAGAATTTTGTGAGAAAAAAACATATTGCACAGAGATAAACAAATATTTACATTCACAATTCAGGAAACAAATAATTATAAATATTCACATAAAAGAAATTTAAGATGATGGATCTGAAATAATTTACAAAAAGAGATTACTAATAATAAAAGAAATAAAACATACTTAAAACAGACAACCGACATTAAGACAATAACAATAATAAACATGAACATGATAGCCAAATCAATGCAAAAGAGAAGAAAAATGAGTTGGGCCTCAGCCATCATCATTGGCCAAACTGATACACCAACCAAGTGGACAAAGCAAACAAAAAAAGGAGACATAAGCTTTCCAAAAAACGAATTGGGCTTAAGTAACTTCCCTTGGCCCAATCTCTACCAGAAATCATTCTGGTTTTTTTTAAAAAAAAAACTGGAGTGAAAACAAAGAATAAAACAATAATAGAAACAAAAGGAAAGGTTAGATTTTTTTAATCATTCGGACTCCCCTTTCTTTCTCTACAGCTAGGGTTTGTAATTGGAAAATGGGTGAGGCAACCCTTTGAGCTGCAACGGCGGCGGCACTGCCGCCTGTAAGGGATGACTGGCGCAAGCGGCGACGGCGGCCGCAAGGAGGGATGAAGACGGAGCGACAAGCCATGGACGGCGGTGCTAGTGCGTAGTGGCTGCATGCGCGTCGGCGCGTGCTCGCGCACAGAGGAGGGAGGCGCAACCACGGGGAGGGTCGCATCGTCGCGGTAGTGGCTGCGACTAACAGTGGTTGAGCTCTAGAGACAAAACAGCGGCCGTAGTGACGCGCGATTTTGCGGTGGTGGGCTGCCTGATCGTGGCCGCGTTTCGCGGCGGTGGTGCGGCGGAGGTCGCGGAGGTGAGCAGTGGCTAATGGTGGCTCTTTCCCTTCCTCTCTCTGGTTATTTTCTCTTAGTTTGGGTCTTTGATTTGGTTCTCTGGATGTAACGGGCAGGGTGGGGAAGGGGCGGTGGTGCATGGTTGTGGCGGTTAGGAGAGGCAGAGGCGGGCAATGGTAGGCCACTGTGATGGGAAGCTACTACAGATGTGGGTTTCCTTTATTTCTTCTGCTTTCTCTTTTCTGGGAATAGGTCTGGGAATAGACTAGTATGTGAGTTCGTTGATGATCACATCTCACGGATCATGGATATGAGATATCATGTGCTCACATAGGTACACATTAAGAGTAATGGTGTACTGGACAGGCCCACTTTAAGAACGTTGCATGGATTGTTACATAAGTGTCATGAACGTTTCTTAAATTAATAAATGTTATATGAAGTCCTTCGACCTAAAATCACTACGATTCCTACATAAGGAATTATATGTTTTAATTATCATCAAACGTTACCTGTAACAAGGTAATCATAAAGTTGGTTTTTGGACATATAATAAATTATGTGGTGGAATGTGAGTGCCCTAGATGGGATTTGTCCCTCCTATGTAACAAGAGTTATATCTTTAGGCCTCTTGATAAAGTGAGACTGCAAAATGCATGGCCATGCTCAGGAGGATAAATATGAGATATTTATTTTCTGTACAGTCTACTTGGGGATCAAGAAAATATAAATTGAACTATACAAGGTTGACACAATCCATGCCCTTGTGTTCAATTAGATATTTGGACAAAGGGACAAAACATATAAATTATTATAATAAAATAGGATTTATCAAAGTTATTGATAATCTCAATATTTGGATAGTGACGTGTTGCTAGATACCGCTCACTATTTATGATATTAAATATAAAAGGGTTTTATTTTAATATTATTACCAAATATTAAAATCCTATTGGGTCACACGCATACAACAAGCCACTAGGAAAGGATAATAATTCTAGTTAAATTAAATTAGAATTATTGCATAATGGGCCAGGCCCATAAGTGTGAGGGTTAAGTGAGTGAGGGGTAAAATCCTAGCCACCACTCTATAAATAGAGCATAAGATGCACTACCCCAGATACACATGAGCAATCGCTTCTTACTTTCTAAGACTACTAGCAGAGCTGAGGAAGGTATCCGAGTTCGGCTGTTGGCGTGGATACCAATAGAGACGTGGCTACACTTGCCTCGTTTATAATCCTAATAAGGTACGACTTTTCGTTTCAATATCTTTTATGTCTTGATTCGTGTTTTCGCAAAACAATTATTACAAGGGAGGGAATCCATTTATTTCCGCTGCACCCTGACCACATGCTTGATTCCCTTCAGTACTGAAGCCCGTACTTCTTGAGAATGGACTTCTCTACTTATTCTCCTTGAAGACTCAAGTCAACCGTAATTGTCTCAGTTACTTGTGCTTCTCATTCTTCTGGAAAGTTAGAAGACTTGCTTTTTGGCATATTTCAAATTTCTCTCACCAAAAAGGCAAAGTCTGCTGTGAAGTACAATCTGCTAAGAAAAAGTGAAGCATGTGCTGCTGACTCTACTACCTGCTACTGCAGAGGTTCCAGTCTATGTGTCACAACGGGAGCATTTGCATTAAATGCTATCTCACAACAGGAAAACAAATGGAGATCAACGGACTAAAGTCTCCCACTCTATAAATATCGGTCTCCATGTAGAAACAAATGAGAAGATAGCACATACGAAGAAAACAAACTTGCTGAAACGTTGCTGAAATTTATACTCATCTGTTTCATTATCTCCTCTTTGTACAACAATTTCATATCCTGAGTTCAACTCAGTTATCTGTACATTTTACCCAGTTTAAGCTCTAAACTTGTGTAGTTTGAGAGTTTAAGCTTTATCCTTCAAACAGTTTTTCTGTTTTTGCCTGAAGAGGCCGTGTTCAAAGAATACTTAGGATTTTAGCCTGGAGAGGCTGTGTGTTCAAATAATACTTGGGTGTTTAGAGCCTGAAGAGGCTAGGTGTGCAAACAATACTTGTAATTATTTTAATTCTTCTTTTTTTGTTTTTAAATTAACTAATTAGTAATTAATTAAATGGCTAACCAATTAATTTACATTAATAAACCAAATAATTAATTAACTAATTAATTAACTAATTTTAATTTTATGAAACATATTGTAGACTAAAAGAAATAATTCCAAAATAATTTTTTTCTTTAAAATTTCTTAATCAATCAATTAATCAATTATTGAAATAATAATTAATTAATTGATTAATTAATTCATTTTAATTTTTTTATTAGATATATATTTTTTATTTTTACTAATGAAAATGAGGAATGGTTAAAAACTAAAAATGTGTGCACGTGTGAACAGTTCCGGGCAAAATTGGGTACTAACAATCAGCATCTACAAACACCTTGATTCCCTTAACAGAAGCTTGAATGGAAGAATATTTCCCATCCTTGCTAGTCACAATCTGTGCAGTCTTCCAGAAATCAATAATGATTTGTTCGTGCCATGCGCAGTTCACAGAAGTGAAGAATGGATTCCACCCAGAACAATCAAAGGTTTCAACCAGATCAACACCACCATTTCTGAGTGCTTCAAGGTCCACAACCCTGCTTGGCATAATTTGTCCTCCAGCGGATTTCTTAGGAGCCATGGCAAAAAACTTGAAGTAGCAGAGAAAAGAGACGAACTTGAGACTTAAGACTTGAGAGAAATATGAACTTCTTGAGTACAAGAATTCTGAGAGCAAGAAGATGAAATGGCGTAAATGTGCAGTTTACATGTCCCTATAAATAGTCGTCATAGAAGCAGTAATGATGGCAGTTACAGGACTGTGTAGACATTGGTAACCGTGCGTCGTGCTGGGGGGTTTTGAAAAGTTGGAAAACCAACCATCTCAGATAGCCACGTCACTCAAAGAGTAACTTTTTAGACAATGCAAAGTTTAGATAGTCCAAGAATTTCAGAAGGTTGCAAGTGTTTTAGACAATCAGGTTTCAGATGATACAAACATTTCAGATAGAGCAAAGGTTCAGTGATAAATACAAATTATACACTTTAATCATCCCTCAAATTTAACCTTTTAATGCATTTTTTATGCTTAATTAACAAGTCATAAGCATATTATGCCAATTCAGGTTCATATTGGGCTCAATTACATTTTTCAGCATTAAACTGTTTTTGTATTTTAAGCATAACTTGAGTTCTAGACATCTAAAATTATGTTATTTATATTGTAGGAAAGATAAAAGAAATCCCCACAACTTTGATGAAGAACCCAAAAGCTAAATCGGATGGATAGTGAGTCAAAATGGGCTTGGAATACAGAATAGTCAGCATCATATGAAAACCTGACCATCACTCAATGATTGGGCCATAACTTGGGCTAGAAAACTCCTTTTGGGCTCAACCCAGCGGCATTTGAAAGCTACGATCCAGAGCTTGATTTCATATAAATACAACTCTCTTGGATTCTGCCATATTGGGGATGATATGCTCGGTGCAAATGGGAGACAAGTAGGTGAATGATAGCTAGAGTAGGTGAATAATTCAAAGAAATGGACAAATGCATTAGGTAATTGATCAATAAATCCATTTGTGGACAAAACATGCTTAGTCATGGATGAGTGATCTTGTTTGGAATGGCATCTTTTCCCCTCCTATAAATAGGAGGGCTTGCTAAGGAGAAGAGCATCCAAGTTGTAGTAGAAATTACTAAGAGTTTCATTTACTTCTGTTCATCTTTTTGTAAAGTCTTCATGGAAGGCTAAGTTTTTATTCAATTCAAGGAGTCAAGCTTATTTTCATCTTGTTTTTGAGGTTTGATCTTCATTTACATGTTGATTGAATTACATCTACCTTGCTTTTCTACTCCACTTGCTTCAATTCCATATTTCTTTTATCAAAGCTTGATTGGTTAACATGTTTCGGTTATGAAATTTGTCATTGATGTATGTTGTACTCTTGATTAGTTAATCATCATGCAATGAATGAAAAGCATAGAGTAAGCAATTAAATTGAAGGTTTTCATTTAATTATTTACTTCAATTGGGTTCCGTTTGCAAAATTGATTTGGATCTAACATAAGATTTCATGGTTATTTGATCTTGTTAATCTTAATCAATTGAACTCTGGAAATTATTTCAGTAGTGAATCCGGGATCATTGTAGGGGTTCCACGTGATTCTAAGTTGATAGATTTAATCTCTTGAATGTATGTTATTAATGACCAATGATTTACCATGAAAATAGCCTCTGAATTCCTTGGATTGATATTGTCTTGAATTGATTCAACCTTTGCTTTTAACTTGATCTTTTATTTTCTTTAGTTTATTCCAATCAATCAAAACCCCCCAAATAAGGATTAATTTGAGTGGATCTTCAGGGTTCGACCCGGTTTATACCATTCTACTACAAGAAGTTTGCAGATCGGATAATTATAATTATAATTTTGTGCAGGTTCGACAACTGTCATTCAGACATTCAAACATAATTATTTTTCAGAGAATGCATGAATGTTCATATTGTTTCTTATGAACCTAAATCTATCTTCAGCTAGGGGTTTTGTGAATATTTTTGCCCATTGATGCTCTGTATCAATGAACTTAATATCAAAAACTCCTTTCTGAACATAGTCTTTAATAAAATGATGCTTGATTTCTATATACTTTATCCTAGAATGTTGGATTGGGTTTTTAAACAAATTAATAGCACTTATATTATCACACATAATGGGAATAGAATTTAATACTATATTAAAATCTTCCAATTGATATTTTACCCAAAGCAGCTGTGAACAACAACTAGCACCAGCAATATATTCTTCTTCAGCAATAGAAAGTGCAATTGTGCTTTGCCTTTTGCTGGACTAGTTGATCATGTTATCACCAATAAAGTGACATCCTCCACTGGTTGATTTTCTTTCCACTCTATCTCCAGCAAAATCTGCATCACAATATCCTACTAACCTGCAATCCTTACTCTTCTTATAGCACAGACCAAAATTAGTAGTATCATTTAAATATCTGAAGATTCTCTTAACAACCTTGTAATGAATAATTCTTGGATCAGATTGAAATTTTGCACATAGACAAATACTGAACATAATGTCAGGTCTGCTTGTTGTAAGATACAATAGTGAACCAATAATTCCTCTATACATAGTCTGATCAACAGATTCTTCTCCTTCATCTTTGCTTAAGATTGTAGAAGGATGCATAGGAATTGACATAGGCTTGCAGTCATTCATGTTAAATTTCTTAAGCATTTCGTTTGTATACTTCTCCTGATGGATCCATATACAATCAGATTCTTGCTTAATTTGAAGTCCTAAAAAGAATATGAGTTCTCCCATCATACCCATTTCAAACTCAGGCTGCATAAGCTTAGAAAACTCTTTGCATAAAGAAGGATTTGTTGAACCAAAGATAATGTCATCAACATATATTTGAACAAGAATAAAGTCTTTGTTAGACATTTTTCTAAAGAGAGTTGTATCCACTTTTCCTCTTTCAAAACCGTTTTTGATAAGAAAATTGCTCAATTTGTCATACCAAGCCCATGGAGCTTGTTTAAGACCATATAGAGTCTTTTTTAATTTAAAAACATGCTCAGGAAAAGCAGTGTCTTCAAAACCAGGGGTTGTCTAACAAATACTTCTTCCTCAATGAATCCATTAAGAAAGGCACTCTTTAAGTCCATTTGATACTGTATGATGCCATTATTGGCTGCATAAGAAAGTAGAATTCTAATGGCTTCAAGCCTAGCTACAAGAGCAAAGGTTTCAGTAAAATCAATACCTTCTTGTTGGTTGTAGCCTTGAGCAACTAATCTGGCTTTATTTTCGATCACTTTGCCTTCTTCAGATATCTTGTTTCTAAACACCCATTTGGTTCCAATAATTTTTTTCCCATGGGGTTTAGGAACAAGGGTCCAGACATCACTCCTCACAAATTAATTAAACTCTTCTTGCATGGCTAGGATCCACCCTTCATCACGCAGAGTTTCATCAATGTTCTTTGGCTCAATTCCAGAAAGTAAGGCAAGATTATTCACATCTCTGAATCTTGATCTTGTTCTTACACCTTTTGAGGTATTGATAAGTGAAAATTAGTTGATAAATTAGAGTACTTTTTAGTTCACTTATCAAGGATAAAATGGTAATTTTGCCCCAGTTTAATCCCTTTTTATTAAATATTAGAGAAATTGTATTTATTAATCTGAGATTTGAATTTGATGCTATTTTGATAGAAATATTGCTGATTTTTGCAGGATATTGCAAAGATTTGATTTGAAAGATAGATAGCATTAAATGAGGGAGATATCTGCAAGATTTGAGATTGATTGAAGACATTTAATGAAGATTTGAAGAAGATTTAAGGCAATTAATGAGGATATCACTGTCAATCAATCAAGGATTCTACAGACAAACTTCCCAAATAAATCAAAGATCGCTCAATAAATGCAAGGATTTTATCAAGAAAAGGGAAACAAGCAAAGATAAATTTGCCAAAACCAGTCTCGGGGAGAGATCAAGATTAAAAAGAGCAAGTTGGAGCTGCAGGACGCTACCTGCGCTACAACGTAGGGTGAAGCGCAGATTCTCTGGAAGTTGCGCCCCATCCTGTGCTGTAGCGCAGCCTGGAGCGCAGGTCACGCTGATTTGCTCCCTGTTGCCGTTTTTAGATAGATTTCTCCCCAATTTGGTTTGTCTTTCCTTAGTCTATAAATAGGAACCTCTTGCACCAAATCCGGTGTGCACGATTATTGTAATTCAGTCTTATTTCAGTGATAATGCACCAGAGCTAAGTTTAGAGTAGGAGAGGAGGAGCGCTTCACAAGGATTGAAGATGGTGACAACATCTTCGGTGGTTTGTATGGCTACCTCGTGTAGTTAACTCTCCATTAGGATTGAATGTAATCGATTCCATTCCCAAGTGTTTGTTGAACTCTATCTATTTATTTATGTAGTTCCCTAATTATAGTGCTGGTAATCTCGTTATGTGCTTTATTCCAAACTTCCGCGCTTGCGTCGGAGTTATAGGATAGTTTTTAATTAACGTTACAACTAGGATTGAGTTTGGGGGAGCCTAGACATAGGAAACTCAACCTCTGAGTGAATGAGAATACTCGATTAACCACTGACTGAACCATGGGTGTTACTAATGATTGATGGGTAGTGTGAGTACCATAATGAAGGGCATCTAAACATTAAGCTTGGTATTAATAAACCGATAGCAAAGGTTAATTGATTGTCAATCCAGGATTCGACGCAAGGATGTGTCTAATGAGTGATGGGTAGTGACAGTACTCTAATGAAGATGTGTCTGTAGCTTTAGGCCTCGTTCATCAACTAATTCTTTTACAAACGGAATAAAAGAGAGCAAAATAAGCCGAGGGTAAGTCTGTCGCTTGGGAGAGCCCGCATGGATTACCTTTGAGTGTGAGGGGCGCCTGGTAACTCGGGGTCATTAGCAATAAAGTTTGCCTACAGCGTTATAGTTCAAAGCCTATAAATATAAGGTAGTCTCGACATACATGAGGGGTGTGATGAGATGAAGTTCAATCCTAATCCAAGTAAAGTGTCTCTAACTCTTCCTTTCTAATCCCATTGATATTTAATCTATTATTTACAATTTCACAACAATATTCTCTGAACCGTTGTTCTTCTTGATAATTAGATCACAGTCTACGTAAATTGACCGTTCCCTGTGGATACGATACTCTTCTTACTATTATACTACTGGATTTTTGGTTTTCTTGCCAGAAACCCATCAAGTATTTTTGGCGCCGTTGCTGGGGAACGGTTTTCAATTTGTGTAGACCTTGGCGGTCTAGTTATCAAGTTTTCTTTTAATTATCTCAGGATTTTGTTTTTATTAGGATTTCTATTTATTACTCTTATTATTTTTAGGACATATTATCTTAGGAATTTTATTGTTTTTCTATTATTATAAAAAAATCTCTTCAACACTTACCTTTTTCAAGTTTCTTGTTTATGCTTCTGATAGGTCAGGCATCCCCCAACCAATTACAGTTCGACTCGGAAATAGAAAGGACGTCGCGAAGGAACAAAGGTAGAAACTCGAGAAGGAGAATACTTGTTGAAGAAACCAAAAACATGGCAGAGGAACGTCCAAGAAGGACGCTAGTGTTGAGTCTCAAAAATATCATAAGTAAGTTATGATGTTTCAAGACAATATAATTCTCAAGTTTTAATGACTAACAAATTTGGGTTAAAATAATTTATCATAAATACACATATGTTTTTAATGATTTATCTATGATTTCAGCAAGCCACCAAGATCCTACAAAAAGACTTTGAAGTATTTCAACCTAACTGAGGGATCAAAGCCTTTTGAAGGTTCAACCCGTCTGAAGTGCTCAACCCATCTGAAGAGTTGAAGTTGTCTGAAGTCTCAATAATGACGTGGCACCTTTGCTGAAGCTTTGTGAAGACATTTTCTGAGTCTCTGCTGCACGTACCATTTCGAGCATATTTATGGCAAGGAACACAGAGGTCTTTCCTGGAGTTTTTGAATTTCATACACCATTGAGGAAATTCCTGCAACGTAGCCTCTGCAACAACATTTGAAACAGCTTTTTGGCAGATGCAACCTTGTTCCGTGTTAGAAAGGTCAGGACACTCAGAAGCATGTCTCACAACGGATTAAATAGCATTTAATGCTATCTCTAAACGGTGGTTTTTCAACGGACTGTATTATGGGTTTAAATACCCCTCATGAAGACCATCAAACACAGAGAACAACTATGAGAAGGATTTTTCATATTCGAAGAGAAACAAAACGCTGCTAGTTTTTACTCAGTAAAAACTCTCTGATAATATTCTTTGCACACACATTTGTATATCCTGAGCATACCTCAGTTATCTGTGTATATTGTATTTGTTTAAGCTTAAAAACTGGTTTAGTTTAAAAGCTTAAACTTATCTTTCTTTGTAAAACTGTTCTTGAGCCGCAGAGGCTTGCTGTCTAAAGAATACTTGGTTGTAGAGCCTGGAGAGGCTTGGTAGTAAAGAATACTTGGTTGTAGAGCCTGAAGAGGCTTGACTATAAAAGAATACTTGTAATCTTTGTGAAAGATTAAGAGAAAATCCAAGTGCTAGTTGGCATTGGGACTGGACGTAGCTCACAAGGGTAGTGAGTGAACCAGGATAAATTCCTTGGCTAAGTTTTCTATCCCTTAACTCTTGTCAATTCGTTTATACTAATCTAAGGGAGTTGAAAAACAATTCTAAATATTTTAAAAGCTAAGAAACCTTTTAAAATATATTTTAAGAAGCTGTCTTAAAACTTCAGACAACCCTCAAAAACCTGTCTGAAACAGTTTTATACTTGTTGTTTTGAAAAAGCTTTCAAAAATATTAAGAAACACTATTCAACCCCCCTTCTAGTGTTTCCTTGTGTTTCTACAGTTGGTATCAGAGCTCAACTCAGGGTTGAGCACCTAACAAGTGTTGAGGATTGAAGATCCAGATGGAAGCTTCCAACAACAACAGGAAATATATCACTGAAGGAGCCTCTATCACAAGACCCCCAGCATTCAATGGTGTGGATTGCCACTATTGGAGGGATCGTATGAAGTTGTTCATTGAGAGCAACAACATTGATGTTTGGGATGTGGTCACTAATGGAGACTATGTGCCTATGCATAATGGCTTGCCTATACCCAAGGCTGAATGGACCCTGGAGCAGAAGGCTAGAGTCCAGATGAATGCCAAAGCCAAGCTCTATCTGATATGTTCTTTGAATAAATCAGAATATGAGAAGGTTCATGGTTGTACATCTGCTAAGGAAATCTGGGATACACTTGCAGCAGCCCATGAAGGGACTGAGACTGTTAAGCAATCCAAGATCAGCATGCTTATACATCAATATGAGTTGTTTAAGATGGAAGAAACTGAAACCATTGATCAAATGTTTGGAAGGTTTCAGACCATAACCAATGGACTCAGGTCTTTGGGTAGAACTTATGAATCTGGAGATAATAACAGAAAGATTCTAAGAAGTTTTCCTAAGTCCTGGAGACCCAAAGTTACTGCCATTCAAGAGGCAAGAGACTTGAACTCTCTTAGAATGGAAGAACTGTTGGGATCTCTTAAGTTTCATGAGTTTGAGCTTGGTGAAGATGACAACAAGAAGAAGGCTCTAGCACTAAACTCCAAGGCTAGTCAGCCTAGGCATGGCATGATGAAGGCTATGCAAGCTGAAGAAACTTCAGAAGCTGAATCAATTTGCTAGGAGTGATGTCTGGACCCTTGTTCCTAAACCCCATGGGAAAACAATTATTGGAACCAAATGGATGTTCAGAAACAAGTTGTCTGAAGAAGGAAAAGTGGTCAGAAACAAGGCAAGACTGGTTGCTCAAGGGTACAATCAACAAGAAGGCATTGACTTTACTGAAACCTTTGCCCCTATTGCCAGGTTAGAAGCAATTAGAATTCTTCTTTCTTATGCTATAAATAATGGCATCAAATTATATCAAATGGATGTCAAAAGTGCTTTTCTCAATGGATTCATTGAAGAAGAAGTTTTTGTTAGACAACCCCCTGGTTTTGAGGATGTTGCTTTTCCTGATCATGTTTTCAAACTGAAAAAGGCTCTTTATGGTCTGAAACAAGCCCCAAGATCTTGGTATGACAGATTGAGCGGTTTTCTTATCAAAAATGGATTTGAAAGAGGAAAAGTGGACACAACCCTTTTTAGAAAACAGTCTAACAAAAATCTTATGCTTGTCCAGATATATGTTGATGACATTATATTTGGTTCAACTGATTCTTCACTATGCAAAGAGTTTTCTGAGTTAATGCAATCAGAGTTTGAAATGAGTTTAATGGGTGAACTAAAGTTTTTCTTAGGACCTCAGATTAAGCAAGATTCTGATTGTATACGGATCCATCAAGAGAAATATATAAAAGAAATGCTTAAGAAGTTCAATTTTAGTGATTGCAAACCCATGTCAACTCCTATGCATCCCTCTTCATCTTTAAGTAAGGATGAAAATGAAGAACCAGTTAATCAAACTTTGTACAGAGGAATTATTGGCTCTTTATTGTATCTAACAGCAAGCAGACCTGACATTATGTTCAGTGTATGTCTTTGTGCTAGATTTCAATCAGATCCAAGAACTACTCATTACAAAGTTGTTAAGAGAATTTTTAGATATCTTAAAGGTACTACTAATCTTGGTCTATGCTATAAGAAAGACAAGGATTGCAGGTTAATAGGATACTGTGATGCTGACTTTGCCGGAGATAGAATAGAAAGAAAGAGTACTAGTGGAGGATGTCACTTCTTTGGAAGCAACATGATCAGCTGGTCAAGCAAAAGGCAAAGCACCATTGCATTATCAACAGCAGAAGCAGAATACATCTCAGTAGCTAGTTGTTGTTCACAACTGCTATGGGTGAAGTATCAGCCTGAGGACTTTAACATTCCTATTTTTGTTATACCTGTGTTGTGTGATAATACAAGTGCCATAAATTTGTCTAAGAATCCTATTCAACATTCTAGGGCTAAACATATAGAAATCAAGTATCATTTCATTAAAGACTATGTTTAGAAAGGTGTTTTTGATATAAAGTTCATTGAAACAGAGCATCAATAGGCAGATATATTCACAAAACCACTGGCTGAAGATAGATTTAAGTTCATATGCAATAACTTGAACATACACACATTTTCTAATTGACTATGTATGAAAAAGAGCATCTGAAATCTCAGGGTGTCTGAAAATGTGACATGTCTGAAATTTTAGGGTATCTGAAATTTTATATGTGTATCTGAAATTTCTCACTTGTCTGAAATAACTTGATGACGTGGCTATCTGAGACGGTTAAATTACATTTATTTTGTATCTTCCACTTCGCACGTTACCCAACATCTGCGCAGCCAGTACATGCCATCATAGCATCATGGGTCTATAAATGCAGGAGTTAGTGTGTTGAAGAAGCCTTACACTTTCTCTCAGCTTTTGTTTTAACTTCTTCATCTCTCTAGAAACCCTTTTCATCTCAAGTTTTCTCTGCAACTTCAATGGCACCAAAGAAGTCTTCAAGTTCAGGTGGAAATGTGGTTAGGTCCAAAGGTGTGGACCTTGAGGATCTTCGTAACCTTGGGATGGACTTATTTGAGGAGTTTGATGTTGTGGGATGGACGCCATTCTTTGAAAAGGTTTACTGTTCGTGGCATGAGCAGAGTGTGATTGATTTCTGGGCATCGACAAGAGGAATCCCTAACCCCAAAGGGATATATGAAAACATTAGGGTTGATGTTCTAGGTGTTCCTATGTTCGTGGATGAAGGTATTTTGTCTACTGTCACTGGTGTAAAGGCAGAAGGAGCATCCTTCTCTCCTGGATGGAAGCAGAGGAATGGTGGTCAGAAGAAATTTACCAAGATGCTGTATGGGACTGAAGTACCTGAGAGTTCTTATTCCAAATTCATGCTAGATAAGGTGAGAGTACTCCACTCCATCTTAGGGTGCTCCATAATCCCTAAAAGTGGGAGCAGAAATCATGTGTCTGAACTGGAAAGATTCTGCTTGATCCATCTGCTGCAGAAGGAAAAGATGAATCTCCCAAGCATCCTTATGTTTCACATGAAGAAGAAGATAAGAGATTCAGGTGCAAATCTTCCCCACAATCTACTCATAACCAAGGTACTCTTATATTTCAAAGTACCTATTGTGAGGTTGTATGATGATGAAGGCCCCAATTTCTTTGGTGAGGGAAATCTTAAGAGCATGAATCTAAAGAATGCTCTAGTACCAAGACCTCCATCTCCTACTCTGAAGGAGAGTATATTACTGGAAAAGGCATCAAGGAGGAAAAGCACAATTGAGTTAGTGGAAAGAGAACTGCAGGGAGACATCAGAAAGGAGGAGTTCAAAGGCTCCAAGCCTTCCCCTCAACCAAAGCTGCGGAAGTTACCAGTAAGAAGTGCAGCAAAAGTGTCTGCAACAAACCCTATCTTGCACTCTAAGACAACTGAACCTGTTCAGAAGGCTTTGCCAAAGCCGTCTGAAATTGTGGGTCAAGGGTCTGAAATTGCAAGGCCTCTTAAGCCTACTTCAGACAAAGAAGGAAAGGCTCATGAGGATAGGATTATTGTTGCTGATGTTGTAGCAGCATCACCTTTGGCTACTTGCCCCTCTGATCCAGAACTGATCCAAGTGGCTGCCATAGCTACTGCTTTGGAGCAAGAGGAGCTGGAACAAAAAGAAGAACAAGAAAAGACTGATCATGCACTTGTTGTGGCTGCACAGCTTGCCTTAGCTGATGATGAAAGGCAACAAACCTTGGCTCAAGGTTCTAAGAAAAGAAGAAGATCCAATCATGTCCAGAGGAAGAAGAAGAGAAGTAGACTTCTTGAGATGGCTCCTGAACCTACAACTAGGGTTACAAGGAGTGTGGCTAGTCAACAAGAAGCTGTGGAGATGGCTGACAAGTACCAGAAGTTTGTCACAGCCGATCTCTATTTCAAAAAACTTAGAGAAGCCAAGCAAGCTGAAAGAGAAATCAAGCAGGTGTCTGAACCTGAAAAAGCTCTGTAAAGAGGCTTAGAGTCAAGTTTGACAATGTGACCCCATCACCACCCTCTTCACCTGAAAAGAGGACTGCTGAAGAACAAGAAAAAGAAAAAGAGGTAGATGAGCAACCTATGGTTACTGCAGAAGAAGAACCTGCACCACCATCACCATCATTTCCTCCATCACCCCCATCCTCACCATCACCTTCATCATCTTCAGAGTCAACTCAATCTGAAGAACCTGTTGTGGAGATTCTGCAAGGATCAAGTTCCAAAGTATGGAAAGGGAGTATGCTGCCTGAACACATTAGGCTTGGACCTAAAAGTAGGGATTTCTTCACAGAACCCACTTTTGATCCTTATGCATTTCCCTTCACTGTTCATCAGTATGAGGAAGAAGCTGAAGTGCCCCATAAGAGGTATGAGGGACCTTTCTTTGAAAGGGAAAGGGTTCCTAAGTTCCCAAACCTCTATGAAGAGTTGTTGTACTTCAGAAATGCACCTCCCATCTCTCTGCATCAAGGTTTGATCAAACACACTGCTGAAGCTGAAAGGGAGAGGTTTAAGGGAAGTCTAGATCAACAATACTCTGGGCAGCTGGAAAAGCTCAGAAAGAGAGTGGTAACCCCTGCTCATAGGTGGGCACCACTAAATCCCTTCTCAGATGAAGACTGCATGAAGCTATCCAATGATGAATGGAGTTTTGCAAGACAGCTCTACACAGAGGGAGAGCTATTTGAAAGAGACTGTCTCAAGGGCATAAGTATGAGAGGCTACAAGCCTCCTAGGACTTTCTCAATCAGGCCTACCACCAATATTCTGGTGCAACCTGATAGGATTGTGCCTAGGTATCCTTTGAAGGAAGGCTCTGAAGATAAATTTAAAGAACCTAAAGTTTACTCAGCCCCCTTCAAGCCTTTGACTCCAAGGGAGTGGAGAGAGCTTCCTGTCAAAATAAAGAAGCAAGGAGGAGGCATGGATCACAGTCTTAGAGACAGAGTTTGGGCTTCGTATTGGAAGATAAGAGAGGATGTTGGATCCTCTTCTGGGTCATCTGGACCTGATGCAGATTCACTAGTTGGTCATGGGAAGTACCTGAATGTGCAGTATATGTTTATCAGACAACCCTTTCCCCCTCTGACTGCACCATTTCATGAAGAATGGGAGTTGATCAACCCCATTGGCACCTTCTTTCATCCTGTCTATCATCCTCTTGAGTATGGGTTGTTTCCAGGTTTTGAAGTGCTGAGATTTGTATGTAGATACATTCAAATCATCTTCTATGAAACAGACCCTGACCCTGAAGAAGAGAATAGGAGGTTGAGGAAGAAGATACAGAGACTGGAAAAGCACAATGCAGATCTAATTGTCAAGCAAGACCAGATTCTGCATGAACAACAGCTGATTAGAAATGGCCAAGAAGAGATGAAGACTGCTCTTCTCTCTCAGATTGACAAGGCAAAGGATGAGCTCATCTCCTTCATGAAGGATGCTTTATTGAAGAAGGATGGGTAGACAATGATGTAGCCATGTTCTAAAGTTCTATTTATGATATGTGCATTAATTTCATGTGTGTCTGAACTTTTCTTGACATATATGCATATAACAGAATTTCCTTGAATGATGTTCGTTTCTTTAAAGTTTATGCTTCAACTTTTCAATATATGTTGTTGTTATGCTCTGGAAACCCTTTTGATTGATGACAAAAGGGGGAGTATAAAAAACTAACAAAATCTGAATCTGAAGTGATTACAGGACTCAGGGGGAGCATATAAGAAACTGATAAAACTGAAAAGAGTAAATTAGTTTAAGTGATCATCATCTGAGGGGGAGTTATCATCTCTTTATATTAAAAACTCCTTTCAGATTTGTATTTTTTAAGCAAATTTGTCATCATTAAAAAGGGGGAGATTGTTGAGTCTCAAAAATATCATAAGTTATGATGTTTCAAGACAATATAATTCCCAAGTTTTAATGACTAACAAATTTGGGTTTAAATAACTTATCATAGATACACATGTTTTTAATGATTTATCTATGATTTCAGCAAGCCACCAAGATCCTACAAAAAGACTTTGAAGTATTTCAACCTATCTGAGGGATCAAAGCCTTCTGAAGGTCCAACCCGTCTGAAGAGTTGAATCCGTCTGAAGTGCTCAACCCATCTGAAGAGTTGAAGCTGTCTGAAGTCTCAATAATGACGTGGCAGCTTTGCTGAAGCTTTGTGAAGACATTTTCTGAGTCTCTGCTGCACGTACCTTTTCGAGCATATTTATGGCAAGGAACACAGAGGTCTTTCCTGGAGTTTTTGAATTTCATACACCACTGAGGAAATTCCTGCAACGCAGCCTCTGCAACAGCATTTGAAACAACTTTTTGGCAGATGCAACCTTGTTCTGTGTCAGAAAGGTCAGGACACTCAGAAGCATGTCTCACAATGGATTAAATAACATTTAATACTATCTCTAAACGGTGGTTTTTCAACGGACTGAATTCTGGGTATAAATACCCCTCATGAAGACAATCAAACACAGAGAACAACTGTGAGAAGGATTTTTCATATTCAAAGAGAAACAAAACGCTGCTTGTTTTTACTCAGTAAAAACTCTCTGATAATATTCTTTGCACACACATTTGTATATCTTGAGCATACCTCAATTATTTGTGTATATTGTATTTGTTTAAGCTTAAAAACTGGTTTGGTTTAAAAGCTTAAACTTATCTTTCTTTGTAAAACTGTTCTTGAGCCTGGAGAGGCTTGCTGTCTAAAGAATACTTGGTTGTAGAGCCTGGAGAGGCTCGGTAGTAAAGAATACTTGGTTGTAGAGCCTGGAGAGGCTTGGTAGTAAAGAATACTTGGTTGTAGAGCCTGAAGAGGCTTGACTGTAAAAGAATACTTGTAATCTTTATGAAAGATTAAGAGAAAATCCAAGTGCTAGTTGGCATTGGGACTGGACGTAGCTCACAAGGGTAGTGAGTGAACCAGGATAAATTCCTTGGCTAAGTTTTCTATCCCTTAACTCTTGTCAATTCGTTTATACTAATTTAAGGGAGTTGAAAAACAATTCTAAATATTTTAAAAGCTAAGAAACCTTTTAAAATATATTTTCAGAAGCTGTCTTAAAACTTCAGACAGCCCTCAAAAACCTGTCTGAAACAGTTTTATACTTGTTGTTTTGAAAAAGCTTTCAAAAATATTAAGAAACACTATTCAACCCCTCTTCTAGTGTTTCCCTGTGTTTCTACAGCTAGGAGATTACATCTCTCATCAAGGACCACGTCACTTCTCCAGCATTGTGTTACCACCAAATGCCAGAACTCTGGAGTTGAAGACTGCACAACTCAACCTCATTAGTGCACATCAATTCGCTGGATTGGATCATGAAAATCCAAATACTCATCTCTCTAATTTTTATGAATTGATTGGTACTATGGGATTCGAGGAAGGTAATATGGAATCTGTTTACTTACGCTTGTTTCCTTTCTCTTTGATAGGTAAAGTTAAGGAATGACTGCAATCACACCCAAATCAAAGTCTAACCATTTGGGGTGTGGTTGACGAGAAATTCTTGACAAGATTCTTCCCACCAGGGAAGCAGATTGAAGCCAAGGCAGTTATTTCCACATTCAGACAAGGGATTGATGAGGCACTTTGTGAAGCCTGGGAAAGATTCAAGTCTATGTTGCGCAAGTGTCCCAATCATGGCTATGAAGACATGGCCCAACTCAATATATTCTGCAAGGGACTGTGTTCAGATTCAAAGTCATTTATAGATGTTGCAGCAGGAGGAACAATCTTATCCGCAGACGTTGATCAAGAACTTGAGATCATTAACAACTTCGCTCAGAACGATCAACAAACTCAAAGTGGAAGACAACTCGTGCAAGTACCAAAGAAAGGGATGCTGGAACTCAACCAAAATGATGCCTTGTTAGCTGAAAACAAGCTCATTAAACGTAAAATAGAAGCACTCACTGAGACGCTAAAGGCACTCCCTCAACAACTCAAAGCTGTCCACTCACAACCCATCCAAGCCCAACCATTGATTTGTGATTTCTGTGGAGGTGACCATCTAAATGGTCAATGTGCTAACCAAGAAATACACCCAGAGCAAGTCAATTACATGGGTAACCAGGGAAGGCAAGGTAATTACTCCAACAACAACAACAACCAGTACTCTCAAGGTTGGAGGAATAACCAAACCAACTCTGGTTGGAGTCAGAATGGAGGAGCAAGACAACCACCTTACCAACAGCAGCCTTCAACATATGATAAGTTGAATACTTTGGAAGGTAAGATTGATGATCTAGTGCAAGGATTTAGTGGATTCAAGAAAACTACAGAGGCATCAATCAAGGCTCTAGAGAATCAAGTGGGTCAGTTAGCCAATGAGATGGCAGAGCACAGACAGCAACACTTCTCAGCTGTGACCCAAACCAATCCAAAGGAACAATGCAACTTGGTTGCTACTGATGGCAACAAGTCAGAGGAGGAGGGACTTGATGAGGAAGAAGAAATCATCTTTGAAGAACAATTGCTTCAAGAGGAAGTTGTTCATCAAGATGAAGAAAAAGCAACCCAACAAAAAGAGGAACATCATGAAGAAAAGATCCTAGTTACAAGTAAGTCACTTGACCCAGGTAGGTTTACTATACCCATCTCTATTGGTAATCTACCCTCTACTCATGCTTTATTAACAAGTTGAGTAATGTGAAGGTCAAGCCTGCAAATGTGAGATTACTTCTTGCGAATAAATCTGCTCAAAGCCTACATGGGATAATAGAGGATATTCAAATTAGAGTAGATAAAATTGCATATGTTGTAGATTTCTACATTGCAGAGACAGGAGATGAGGATACTGAAGTCCCCCTAATTCTAGGAAGACCCTTCATGAAGGCTGCTAAGATGATCATTGATGTTGATCGAGGGAAATATGCATTGAGCTCAAAGGATGAAACCATTGTGTTTCATATCGACAGGGGTATACCCAAAGTACAACAAACTGATGTTATTTCCAAAAATTCTTCAAGGCTGCCAGGCTCCAAATTTCTGAGGAAGCCTAGGATGAGGGTAAAGCACCCAGAGTCAATTTGGGAATTTAAGGTTTCCATTTGGATCTTTTTCCTCATCACTTGTTAGGTGCCCAACCCGAGGCTGAGTTCTGATACCAATTGTAAGAACAAACAGGGAAACACTAGAAGGGGGTTGAATATTGTTTCTATAAAACTTGAACATTTTTGGAATCTTTTTTTCAACAAGTGTTTTCTAAAAGTTTTCAGATAATATGTTATTACATATTATCTGAAGTTGAAAGTTCCGTCTGAAGATCGTTCAGACTGATAAAATTAGTTCTCTGAAAAACTGAGTTTTTGTTTAAGCTTTCATATGAACCAATTCAATTCCCTTCTTGTTAGCTTAAAACTGAATTTAAAGAGTTAAGGGATGAGAGAACTTAACCAAAGAATTTATCCTGGTTCACTCACAACCACCGTGAGCTACGTCCAGTCCCAGAGCAAAACACAGCACTTGGATTTCCACTAATCTTCAGAAGATTACAAGTATTCTTTTCTGTCAAGCCTCTTCAGGCTCTACAACAACAAGTATTGTTTCCTCACAAGCCTCTTCAGGCTCTACCCAAGTATTGTTTAACAAACAAGCCTCTCCAGGCTCAACACCCAAGTGTTTGAAGTATAAGAAAGTTTAAGCTAAAGAACTACACAAGTTTAAAGCTCAAACACAGAAATGTACAAGATAACTAAGTTAGACTCAGGATAAGAAAGTTTGTGTACAAAGAATAATTATCAGAGAGTTTTTACAGTGAAAAACTTGCGGCGTATGGGCACTTTCTTTCTTAACTTTTTCTCTGTCTTGCATGGTTCTGCATGAGGCTATTTATAGATGATGAGATGAAGTCCGTTGAAATCATATCATTGAGAGATAGCATTAAATGTTATTAATCCCCATTATAATACAACTTCTGATAGCTTTTGACACAATACAAGGTAGATATGCAACACTGTTTCTGTTCTGAGCATTGCAAAGACTGGGTTGCAGAAGTTTTCTTTTTGGTACAAGTATTTCAAACGTGCAGGAAAGTCTCTGTCTTGTATGCCTTAAAAAGGATATGCCAAAGACTTGTTAAGTCTCAGAATTAATTTGAGAAATTGAAATTAGATTCCAGACTCATTATCCTTAGTTTTAATGATTAAAAAATTAGTTTGTATAGAAACAGATTCTACTGAGAAAAGTATTGTCTTTTGTATTTCAGGAATCCTGAAGAAGCAAGAATCTGACAAGAAGAAGAAGAAGATTAACGGCGCAAGAAGAAAAGAAGAGGAAAACCATAAGAGATCAACAACCAGAAGAACTCAGAGCAAATGAAGAATTTCTGTTTGAGCAAGCTACCGAAGTAGAGAAAAGCTATTGAAGACAAGCAGCTGAAGAGAAGAAGAAGAAGAACAAACGGGCAAAATCTGAAATGAAGAGAAACTCATGCTCAAAGAAGAACAAGGAAGAAGAACGCATCAACCATCTGATGAAGAGAAGAAGCAATCTGCTGAAGGAAGGAACGTGCTGAAAGCGTCTCCATACTGAAGAATTAAATCATGCTGGAGCTACCCAACCTGCTGAAAGTATATGCGTAATGAAGTTGAACCTGCTAAACACATACTCTCTGAACTTCATGACATGGCATTTCAAACTGTCTGAAGAATTAGAAGCCAGAGATGTCATGCTACTCTCCGAAGACTTCTGAGTCAATCTGAATGATTCATCAAAAGACTTAAGTCTCAGCAAATATTAATGGTGAAGCTGAATCGGTGCAAAGACAAAAACAAAGGCTCGCTGGCACGATTTCATTTCCCGACATAAAAGAGGAAGCCTACTACAAAAAAGCAAATAGAGGTCAGAGATAGAGTCAACGCTGCTGCAACACCTACTCTGTACCATCTTTGCAATACACTATCAGAGGCGTGCACCTCAAGTGAGAAGAAAAGGTGAACTCACAACGGGACAAAGGAGAAGTCTAACGGATCTTAGCATCCTGCCTCCTTACACTCACAAAGAAGAAGGAGAAAGAAGAATAGAGAGAATATCAACATGCTGAAGATCAAAGAAAATCTCTCAAACAAAAGCAAGATTAAGAGCCTATCTGCTGTGTGTCAGAATTAATTCATCTGCACACCTAATCTGCTTAAGATTAGAAGCTACCGAAAGAGAAGTTATCTCACAACGGCTTTAAGAGCATTAATCATTTCTTCTCAACGGTAAACTGAATCTTCAACGACTATATTTCCAGAACATATAAATAGCCTTACGGAAGGATTATGAAGATTGGCGGCATCAACGCCCATGGCGGCCATAAATTCCAAGATACAATTTGGTGAACCCAAAGTGAAGTGGTGAGAATGTAGCCCAAGGGAGCCAATGGTCAAGCCCAAGAGAGAATTGGCTGAAGCTCAATTCAACATCTTATTAAGCCAACTCTCCTAAGATGAAGAAGTAGTTTTCTGCTTATTAGATACAGAGTAGATATAGAGCCTAATTCATACACTTGTATCTCTGTATACCCTTTTACTTAGAATTCATTTGATGTATCCTGAGTAGTACTCAGTAACCCCTTTGTACAAGATGAACATTGGTTTAAGTTTCTAGGAAATTTAAACTTCATGTTGTAAACACTTTGATGTGTCTGAGAGCCTGGAGAGACTTGGGGGAATAAAGAATACTCGGTTGAGCCTGGAGAGACTTGTCTGTAAAAGAATACTTGTTGAGCATGGAGACGCTTGTCTGTAAAAGAATACTGCATGTGTTGCCTGGAGAGGCAGTTGAAAACAAAGAATACTTGTTCAGCCTGGAGAGGCTGGTGTACAAAGAATACTTGTTTGAGCCTGGAGAGGCTTGACTGTAAAAGAATACTCGTTGGGCCTGGAGAGGCCAGGTGTGCAAAGAATACTGCATGAGTTGCCTGGAGAGGCAGTTGAAAACAAAGAATACTCGGTGTTATGCCTGGAGAGGCTGGGGTAAAAGAATACTTGTAATCTTGCGGGATTAGTGGAAAATCCAGTGGAGCTTTGCCCTGGGCCTGGATGTAGCTCATTGGGTTAGTGGGTGAACTAGTATAAATCTTTGTGTAAAGTTCTCTCTTCCCTTACCTCTTTACTTTCTGCTGATATCTGTTTAAACTAACCAAGGAGGGTTAAAGAAAAGTAGTTTTATTAATCTGAACAGAAAACAATATTTTCTTTAAAGGGAAAAATATTTTAGAAAGGTTTTTATTCAACCTTCCGAGTTACATTAGCAAGTTGCTGAACTCCCCAGTTTCGGAAGGCTGATCAAATATTTTCATATCAGTTTTGCTTGTAGAAGGTTTTCACGAAAAATATGTAAAGATTATTAAAACACTATTCAACCCCCCTTCTAGTGTTTCATGTGGCCCTAACAAGACTTGTTTCAGAAGGTGTTGAAAATGACTTGAGTCTTTATCAGAGATCTTCAGAGGGCTTCACTCTTCAGATGATGTCTGACTTTAGACATTATACCACATCAAACGTCTTCAGATAGTCCCTCAGCTTCAGATGATTCCATGCTTCAGATGGATAGACCACTTCAAATGGTTGTACTTCTTCAGATAGTATATTACTTCAGATGGTCAAATTGCTGAAATACGAGAAACACGTTTAATAGAATAGGCAGAATATGCAAGAGATACTTTAACAGAATTTGTTATTCATTAAAACTTAGGAAAGTGAGACTCAATCATTATTAGATACTTAATGATATTTTTGAGACTCAACAGGCTTGAGACCCGAGATCAAGGATCGGGTCGGTACACCTGAGATCCGGGATTTCCCATCCTTGATCAACAAGTTCTATATTGCAGAGAAGAACTTGGGAAAAGTTGCAGCTCCACAATTAGTGGACAACAAGAGGAAGAGGGGGGAGGCATTTGTGGAGACACTACAACAAATTTTACTTTAGGAAACACTTTTTTTGTCCACATTTAACAAACCGTTGCTGAAACATGAAATAGGCAACAATTTTACACCTGCAAAACTCATTTATATTTGGCAACAGTTTTCAAGTTGTAGTTGTATTTTAGGCAACGATTTGCTTGACAACGGTTGAAAAATCGTAGCCAAAACATGAAATAGGCAACAATTATTTAATTTTATAGATCTTTCTTAGTCAACGGTTTTAAAATCGTTGTCAAAACATAGAATAAACAACTTTTTTTTAAATTGTGATATTTCATAGTCAACGATTATTAAACCGTTGCCAAAACATAGAATAGGCAACAATTTTTAAATTTTGCCGATTTTTTAGTCAACGGTTGTGAAATCGTTGCCAAAACATAGAATAGGCAACATTTTTCTACTGTTGAGATTTTTTAGGCAATGATTATAAAATTGTTGCCAAAACATGCAATAGGCAACGGTTTTTTAACAGGCAACAAGAAAAACCGTTGTTTAAACTATTAAACAATATTTAGTTAATGTTTAAGTTTTCAAGTTTTTGTTTTACTAAAATTTTATTTATCAAATCAATATTCTTAACATAAAAAAATTATATCATTGATTTTAAACTGAGATTTTATAAGTTTAATTCAAAATTTATGGTTCATATGATATAAATATTGAAATTGACAATGAATGTAACAAATATATGTGTTAGCTTAGTGTATAGAACTTAGTGTGCAAAGATGAGTAATTGTGTTCGAATCCTAACTTGGCTAATTTAAGAATTTTATTTGACATTCTAAAAACCGTGGTCTATTCCTTTATTTTAGGCAACGGTTAAAAATCATGGCCTATTCCCTTATTTTAGGCAACAAATTTTAAATTTATGTTGCCAAAAGTGAAAAATCGTTGCCTAGGAAACAACCGCAAAAACCACACCTGCAAAACCGTCGCCTAAAACTTTTGGTCACGGTTTTAGCATCTTTAGCCACGATTTTCTGTTGTTGTCTAAACTAAAAAATGTTGTAGTGAGAAGAACCCCAAGACTTTTTGTTCATGGAGGGAAGGGTAAGCAAATTGCTCTTCCTTCCACACCAACGACCCCTACTTGTGCATCTTGTGGGAAGGTCCACAAAGGTGTGTGCTTGGCGGGACAAGGCAAATGCTTTTTCTGTCGGCATCCGGGACACATAGAGAGTGCATGCCCGAAGAGGGCAGCTGTGGCTCCCAGATCCCAAGCTGCTGGGAGGGTCTTCACCCTAAGCGGGGAGACGACATCTCAGGTCGGTGATCTTTTACGAGTTACGTGTATATTTAGTGGATCCACCTTGATTGTACTGTATGACTCTGGGGCAACCCATTCCTTTATTTTTCATGAATGTGTGATGAGCATGAACATTCATGTTGTTTCCTTACCTTACCAATTAAAATGTTATTACCCCTGCCATGGAGTCAATCCCCACTTCCATCACATGTTTAAAGTGTCCAATTGAAATCCAAGGAAGAGCCTTTGAGGTAGATTTGATATGTTTACCCCTTAATGACATGGACATAATTCTGGGCATGAATTAGTTATCTCAAATCCAAGTCATGCTTGATTGTTTTAATAAAATTGTTGTCTTTCCTACTCTTTCTCCTACTCTGAGGGAGAAACCTACAATTTTGTTGTCTAGTTGTAATCAAATTTCTGAATGCTTGTCTAATGGGAGTAATTGCTTCATTTTAATGTTTTCCTCAACTGTAGGTACTAATTCTGACTTGAGTTGTATACTGATGGTTAAGGAGTTCCAATATGTTTTCCCTAGTGAGGGGCTTTACCTCCGGACCGAGAGATAGAGTTTTCCATAGATCTCATGTCGAGCACGAGACCTATATCTAAGGTGCCCTATAGGATGTCACCATTAGAGTTGAGTGAGCTTAAGGCTTAATTAGAGGAGTTGATAGAGAAAAAGTTTATCCGACTTAGTGTGTCACCGTGGGGAGCGCCAATGCTCTTAGTTGAAAAGAAGAATGAGAGTATGTGGTTATGTTTGGACTTTATGCAGTTGAACAAGGTGACCATTAAGAACAAATACCCACTACCTAGGATTAATGACCTGTTAGATCAGCTTAGGGGAGCATCAGTGTTCTCTAAGATAAACTTATGGTTAGGATACCATCAGATTAATATTAGGAGTGGGGATATACATAAGACTGGCTTTAAGACTCGTTATGGGCATTATGAGTATTTGGTGATGATGTTTGGCTTAACCAGTGCTTCGGTTGTGTTCATGGACTACATGAATCGGATCTTCAGGCCGTACCTGGATAAGTTTGTTGCCGTGTTCATCGATAACATTTTTATCTATTCACAGGCTTCAAAAGAGCATGGACAACATTTGAGGATAGTTTTGGGAGTGTTAAGAGAAAAACAACATTTTACCAACCCCGAGAAGTGAGAATTTTGGATGGATAGAGTACACTTCTTAGATCATGTGATTTCCCGAAAAGGTGTTTCAGTAGATCCCAATAAGCTTGAAGTTGTTCTTGAGTGGAAGAGGCCTAAGGCCATAACGAAGATTAGGAGCTTCCTAGGACTTGCAGGTTACTACAGAAGGTTTATCATAGGATTCTCCCAGTTAGTATTACACCTCACTCGGTTAACCCGTAAGGGACAAGCTTTTGTGTGGGATGAGAAATGTGAGAAGAGCTCCATTGAGCTTAAGGATAGGTTGACCACCACCCCAGTACCGGTGTTACCGATTCCATCTAAGACCTTTGAGGTGTATAATGATGCTTCAGGTAAGGGTTTAGGGTGTGTTTTGATGCAAGAGAGGCAGGTAGTAGCTTATGCCTCTCGACAGCTTAGACCTCATGAGGAGAACTACCCAACCCATGACCTAGATTTAGTAGCCGTGGTATTTTCCCTCAAGATCTGGAGGCATTACCTTTACGGGGTGAGATTTGAGGTGTTTAGTGACCACAAAAGTCTCCAATACCTCTTTGACCAGAAGAAGTTGAATATGAGGCAGAGGAGGTGGATGGAGCTCCATAAGGACTATGATTTTGAGCTTAGATACCACCCAGGCAAGGCCAATGTGGTGGTTGATGCCCTAAGCAGGAAATCCTTGCATGCATCATAGATGATGGTGCATGAGTTAGAGTTAGTGAAGGAGTTTAGAGACCTAAGCTTAGATGTGAGTTTTGGGACTTAGTTTGAGGTTACATAGGATAGAAATTTAGAGTGAGCTGAGTACCCAGATTAGGGAAGCCCACAACTTAGATGTAGAACTCCAGGATGGGAAAGGGCAACCAGGGTTTACTGAGTCAGGTGATGGGATGATTCTCTTCCAAGGAAGGGATTGTGTTCTTAAGGGGGGTAGTATGCGGTAGCAGATTCTAGAGGAAGCCCATAGGAGCAAGTTTACAATGCATCCTGGTGGGAACAAGATGTATCAAGACTTGAAGAGGATGTTTTGATGGGCAGACATGAAGAGGGAAATAGCAGAATTTGTCTCTAAATTCCTGATCTGCCAACAGGTTAAAATTGAACCAGAAGCCCTCAAGTACCCTTAAGCCTCTAGAGATCCCCGAGTGGAAATGGAAAGGAATTGCCATGGACTTTGTTATGGGGCTACCTAGAGTCCCAACAAGATTTGATGTGGGACATTGTCGACCGGCTGACTAAGTCGACCCACTTTCTACCAATTAGGGCTACCTACCCTTTGAGTAAGTTAGCAGACATGTACATCAAGAAGAATTTCAGACTCCACGATGTGCCCTCCAGCATTGTCTCAGATAGAGACCCTAGGTTTACCTCTAGCTTTTAGAATGTGTTACACCTAGCTTTCGGTACTAAATTGAGGTTTAGTACTGCTTACCATCCTCAGACTAATGTGCAGTCTGAAAGGACCATCCAGACTTCAGAGGATATGCTTAAGGCTCGTGTTTTGGAGGAGAAGTGTAGTTGGTATAGGTACCTACCCCTCATAGAGTTTGCCTACAACAACAGTTTTCATAGCAGTATAGGCATGACACCCTATGAGGCTTTGTATGGTAGGAAGTGTAGGTCCCCACTTTGTTGGTGTGAGGTGGGAGAGAGGAACCTTTTAAGTCCGGAGTTGGTCCAGGAGACCACAAAGAGGATTATGATGATTAGGGAAAAGCTTGGGACGGCCCAAAGCCGACAAAAGAGTTATGCCGATAGGAGGAGAAAGGACCTGGAGTTTGAGGAAGGTGAACATGTTTTCTTAAAGGTTTCTCCTGTCACAGGTATCGGAAGGGCGATTAAGGTCAAAAAGCTCAATCTCACATTTGTTGGTCCCTTCCTAATCATACAGAGATTTGGTTCCATAGCCTACAAAATAGCCTTGCCTCCCCATTTGTCCAACATCCACAATGTATTCATGTTTCCCAACTAAGGAAGTACGTTCACGATCCTTCACACATCATAAGTTCAGAGCCGGTACAATTGAGGAATGATCTGACTGTTCCTACTTGACCCGCATGAATTATTGACCGGAGCATCAAAACCTTGAGGAACAAGACCATTCCACTAGTGAAGGTGTTTTGGGAGGGGAAGACTCCCGAGGAGGCCACTTGGGAGGAGGAGGACGTACAGGCTCAACATCCCTATTTATTTGATTAAGGTAATTGAATTATAATGAACAATTTTGAGGACAAAATTAATTTAAGGGGGTAGAATTGTAACATCCCAAAGTTTGAATGGTTTTAACATAAATTAGAAGTGTAAAAGGTTTTTATAAAAGAAAGTAGGAAAAAAAGGTTTAAAACTAAATTAGAAAGGGTAAGTTTGGAGCTTGGTCGCTCAAGCGAGAAGGCTCTTGCTTGAGTGAATCTATCAGTAAAAATCAGTGTTTTGGTTACTGATATTCTCTCTTGAGTGAGAAGCCTCTCGCTCAAGCAAAATTGGTCCAGAATTAAGGGGTTGCTCTTTGACTTGAACTCGCTCAAGCGAGAAGAGGCTTACTCAAGCGAAATTCTGACTTTCACTCAAGCGAGAAGATTATCGCTTGAGCGAGACAAAGTTAGAGAGTGTGTGGTTTTTCTCGATCAATTTTGCTCAAGCGAGAAGGCTCTCGCTTGAGCGAGAATGCGAGAACAGAATCACTTAAAACCTCTCGCTCAAGCGAGAGATCGCATAATTAGTTTTTAAAATCATTTAATGAGTCATTTGACTCAACTTCTAAATCTTTCTCTCCCCTCTTTCTTGCCCTAGCAACCCTTGTGAGGAGAAGAATAAGAAGAAGAAGAAGAAGAAGAAGAAGAAGAAGAAGAAGAAGAAGCGTGTTGGAGAGATTCCACCAAGTGAAGGAGGCTCAAGACACTACCCCTCTCCTTTCTCCCACCTTTGTGTTATTCTTGAGGTGAGTGTGGTTCACCCACTCACTCCATTTCATATGTTTCCTTTGAATGCTCCCTCCTTTATCTCCATATTCTATCTTGCTTGTGTTTGTTTTGGTTGTTGTGGTTATTATTGAGGTGTTTAAATGGATTGGATGTTAGGGTTTTGTAAATGTTAAGGTTTGAGGGAAAAAGGAATATAAAATGTTATGCCCATGCTTATTACCTTTGCCCACTTGATAGAACCTTTAAGGATTATGCATGACTTAAATCCACTCTTATATTATGAACTTGATGCATATGATTGTATAAGAGGAAAACTTATGGCTCTCCGAACCAAGAGGAAAATGGGTATTTGACCTAAGAGGATTTATGTAAGTTTCAAATGAATACTTGACTGCTAAACTAAGATAGGACGTAAAAAGGCCGCAAGGAAGACGTTCCTTGTATGGATATTGAGCTCAGTTCGGGTCAGAGGATTAAGTGATAAGACCCCACTAGTGTTGGGTAATACACCAAGAGGTTGTTTCTTATTTGAACCGTCTTGATGTACTTAAATGTTTTATGATCCTTCCGATGTGCATTTACATATGTATGAATCCTTACAATGTTTGAATGATCACTTTCACCGGGACTTTAGTCTCACCACACGTTTGTGGTTTACTCTAGATGTGCAGGGCTCTCAACTGAGTGCTTAATCGGGGCTTTCAGGAGTCTTTTGCTAGGCCATGGTTGGCCTTTCTTATTTTGATATTCTTAGACTTTTTTGTATAATCATTCTTATTGTATTCTTTTGGCAGGATATCATGGTACTTGTGATGCCCTTAGGGGTTCTGTTCCACCTTGTTAGGACACATGTATGATAGTATCCCCTTTATGCCTATGTTTATGTTTGATTATGTTGTGACACCCTTTGGCCATTGTATACTAGATTATGTAATGTAACTGTTTTATATTAAGGCTTAAGAGACATTGGAACGCTTAAGCATTGATGTAATATGATTGTATGATGATACACATAATTGCGCGAAATAATTTCATAAACTTGGGAATATGTCTCTAACGGACATTATTTCTAAGTCCAAGAAATTAGGACGTTACACCAACCCCCCTGATAGATGGGCGGGTTGGATTCAAAGGTTGACATTCATCTTTTTATGGGTGTATCAATATGTTGTGAGTAATAGGCGTTTATTTACCCAGTTCAAGTGTTCTTAGGTTTGGTTAGGACTGGACGTAACACAATGATGGTAGAAATACAAGTTTGTGAAATTCCTATTTATAGAGCCAATGATTTAGCATTAAGATTGCTATAAGATGGAATGAGTCTTCTAAGAACTAAAATGAGACTCAAGCATTGGTGAGCCTCCTCAAATAAAAATGTAAGGGGAATTTGCAAAAGACACTTTGATGCTCAGGTAAGTAAGGAAGTAATGCGGAGGGAATAGATGATATTATCAGGTAAGTGAAGATACAATACATGTCTAGACAATGTGTTTATATAGAGGAGGTGCATTTACTACCAGTGGGTAGACTCTTCATACAATTATGCAATATTCCTTGTATGTAGTAAGAAAATTAAGGTATGAAGATATTTTCTTTAGTTGTGAGGTTGTACTATGGTTTAAGATATTATCCTTGGGGCTTGTGGACTAAGTCATCTCTTGGGCCTCAATTGTCATTTAGAATATATTTTTTTAGGTTTAGTCCTCCTATCTAATGTTTATATCACCTCTTTCTTTTTTGTCCTATTTTATAAGTTCCTTTCCCGAGAGCTTGGACACTATTGTTCTTATTTAATCTTATTTTAATGCCTAGTGTTTGTTATAATTTCATATGATGCAATTTACATTAGCAACATCTCCCAAAGTCAATATATCCTCATAAAAAATGCACTTATTTTTAGCACATTTTCCATCTCTATCACTTCTCCAACCAATAATGTATTAATATCTTCAATTATTTAGGAGAATGTTATTAATTATGACACAACTATCATAACATTCTTTAAGAGCTTGGTTATGTACTTAATGAAAATCAAGGCTCATGGTCTTTTCAGTTTAACCTTGTTCTCTTCTTAAAGTGAATATATTTTTTAAACATTAATAATTTTTCTAGCATTATTTGAAACTATATAAAATCAAATCATTGAATATTTATTTGCATGCTTAAAAGTACCCCTGATTGACAACTATTGCGAGGTTTATTTTTGGGGTAAATTTACTCGTCGATTAAAGTAAAATGAAATATTTAAAATCTCAAGTATCTTCCTATAGAGATTAAGTAACAATATTAAATTAAATTAAATCATTATTAATGAGATGAGAAAGATAGATTAAGATTTAATTTGTTGGTTTAAAACCCCGAGTATCGTCCTAAGTGCTTACTAGATTTTCCCTAATTTTTCTTATAAATTATGTCAAGCCAATTGCTAATCACTTATTCTAATACTATCAATACCTTATGATCATGCAATGTTATCCCCAATGATCATGAAAGATAATGGATTAACAAAAGCATAAGGAACCAATAAGTTTATTAATCTAATAACTGATTCGAATTAGGATTGATCCTACAAAACCTTAGATGCAGTTTATCTTATAGATTCGTTAACTGAGAATGGCACGATCACCTATTACCCAACCAACTAAGATTAACCAATGATGATCAAATCTTGATATAATAAAACAATAAGGCAAACATAATTATAATAAGAAAACAATAATTTATAACGGGGAAAGTGGTTCAAATCGAGTTCATAACTTCAGATCCAACATAACCCTTTGGCTAGGTAATGATAAAACATAAACCAATCAAAACTAAAAATCGTAAAAATTCCATAGCTACTAGGAAAACTAGAAGAAAAAACATGTGATAAAATTACTTCATTACAGGAGTTGCCCAAATCCTATTGCAAAAAGCTACCGCTCTTGAAGAACCTTGAGAAGATAAGAGAGTAGGAAGACGATGGATTACAGAGATGATCTCCTCTTTCTCACAAATGGTGTCCTTTTATAAGAGTTGCAGGTGTTCTAATTTGATTCTATTTGTTTTCCTCCCAAAAATTACCATCAAAACTATCATTGGCTAAAATCTTATTAAAGATTCTCCTTTTATTTCATCAAATCTTCTTTTCTTGACCAAAATCTCATTAAAGATCCTTCTTTCATTTCTATGATAAAATAAGGAAAAATAATTGAGATATCAAATAAAAATAATGACCATAAATGTCAGATAACCGACTCAAATAGTCAAAATATATCTATAAAATAGAGGTTTATCAACAACCAATATATACCTATAAGTTAACATTAATATTTGTTTTTCAAATATGGGCTACATAGATTCAGATATTCTTTACCACTTAGTTACAATGTAATAAATAACTTACACTACTATTTACATCAATCGCTATGTAATTAAATTTATAAAATAATCCCTTTTCCTTTCTAAGATGTAGGCACCACAGCGGTTAATTTAGGTCATCTCCATTCCAGCATCTCTCAAAAATTTCTTAAACCAATAGTTTATAATTTTTCACACATTCCTATACTATTATATTATTTTTATTACTTTAAGCAACTCAATCACTTTTTATCTCCATCCCAGCAACTCTAAAAAATTTCTTAAATGGACCCAACAACTTATCTATCAACCAATCACATACCACACAACAATTATTTAAAAAAAAGTTAAGCACTCTGTGCTTATACAAGCACCGATGCTAAATAAGCATCAGTTAAAAAAACTACTCCATCGCTTGATTGTGTTAAACACCCCTTCTTCTCTGACAAAAAGCAGTTAAGCATCCCTAAGCATCATCCTTGAGATGTTGATGCTCTTAAAGATAATAAAGCAAGTTAGGTCCATCATATCAATATCAATTGTTTAATCTACCATTTATAGTAAGGGAGTGTTGCATATAATAATCTACAACTCACTTAACTTGCAACACCTAATCAATAGGTTAGAGGTGGGGCAGATTGACTCGTTGGATTGACTTTTTTAGTTTTTTAAATTTTTATTTCATAATCTCACGTTTTTAAGAATCCATCGCCCAGAACCGATGGTTAAACCCATAACTATGCATATGGAGGATTCTCGGTCAAAGACCAAAAAATATAATATGGATGAGGATAAATATTATATATTATATGTGGATATTATATTACTCATCTCGTGAATGTCCACTTACTCATTAAAATATATTCTCTATTAAATATATTAAAATATTAGTTTTTTTTTCACTTTATGATGAAATAAAATTTATTTTATATTATTTTATAATGATATTTTTAATATATTAATCCATAATGTTATTATATAATGAAAACTTATATTATACAATTGAATACATTATGATACTATAGTATATTATATGACATTCTGTCCTTTTCTTTTTTATAAATTTAATTTCTTAAATATTAACGGATACCTATGAACACCTGCTACCCGCACGAATACCTATTTATTTTATCGAATATGGGTACGAACAATGTATTGCCTGTCCTATTGGCATCCCTAAAGACAACCCAAAACCTTCTAAAATATTTTTCTTTTTACAAAAAATAAATGAAAATACATAAAAAATAGGTGTATACCAAAATAAATTATAAGTTGATTTTAGAATGACATTTAAATTTAAGAAGGTTGGGTTGTTATGTGACCACCTTTCCATAGTATCAACATACGTTAACCTTGCACCACCACTTTCTTTAGAAGGGCTTGAGACATACTATCATGCAACTACACATTCACAATTCATAATTTCATAATACTTAGAGAAGCTAACACTCCATGATAAAAGAACAATATTATTACCTTTTTGGAGTTAGTCTTTCCTCATTTGCACCAACACATATATAAATAGATGGAAGCTATGCATTACTTGCAAATTGCTATTTTATTTCAACAATTATTCATTACATAAGCTTTAAGATCAAATAAAAAAAAGAAATAATGGAAAAAGATTAGAACAATAATGCAAGAAAGGAAATAAGTAGTAATACCTGTCTATGGATATTTCATATATGCAATATGTAGAATTTAATCATTTGGATTATTAACTTCCTACTTATGAGTGTTCTCACTGCCATGTATTGATTTAAAGCTACCCAATGCCATAAGTTGCTCGTAAAGGCCCAAACATTGGAAGTCATTGTATCGGTCTAGCTAGTGTGATCCAAAAAATATATGTGCATATCTAAATTTCAGTATTGGAAATAGCAAGTCGTGGCATACATAAATGAATGAATCACAGATGCCCAAAAGCAACCTTTGACCATTTTATGGAGTAAACACTCAAATTGGTCCCCGAAAGATATGAGGTCGGTCAGAGTAGTCCCTGAAAGATGATAAATTGCAAAAACGTCCCTGAGAGATTCTTACGTCAATCAAAGTAGTCCTTCTGTTAACCTGTCTCTGTTAGAATTAACAGAAGTGCTGATGTGGCAGAAAGATTGACATATTTCAAAATGGTCCCTGGTGATTTGGCTCTGATGTGGCATAAAGATTCATATTTGTCAAATTCGTCCCTGGTCAAATGAATCGTCCCAAGCCTTCCCTCCAAACCCATTCACCTTGTTGTTGAAGTAACCACTGGTGAGGGTATTAGGGGTTCTGTTTCTCATTCAATCGGCCATTCATCTAAGCTTGCTAGGGTTTCGTGGTCAGAGAAGAAAGGTGGTAGCCGTGAGGGGAGAAGACGAAGACGTTGAACGAAGCTTTTCACCTGTGAAGGTACGATGATATCCATTTATGATTTTGAATTCGTAATCTGTTTTTGTTCTCCAACCTGTGCGATGATTTTCCCACTGTGACGATATAATGTAATCTGTTTCAGTGTCACTGTAATATCTTTCGTCCTTGCTATATTTGTTCGTAATCTGTTTCAGTGTCACTTTAATATCTTTCATCCTTGCTATATTTGTTCTTGATGTGTAAATGTGCTCTTTTAGGGACTATTGTGATTGATTTAATAGTTTTGCATGTAACTGTAATGTGGTCCCTTGAATGCAGAAAGCTAGAAACTGTGTTTTTTCATAGTGTGGTCCCTTTGTGTTTTGTTTTTAGTGTATGTTACTGTATTATTGACTAAGATGCATGGAATTTTTGAATTTGTAGATGGCTACAGAAAGAATCACTCTAATTTTACACCATAGAGGTTTCCTAGGAAGAGAAGAAGGAGTGCTTCGATATATTGGGGGTGAAATATGTGTGTGGGAAGGGTTAGATATAGACACAATAAATAAGTTCACAGTGGTAGAGTTGTGTAAGGAACACTATTATCGAAGTTTTGAGAAAATCTACTGGTTAAAGCCTGGTAGAGTCTTAGAGGATGGGTTAAGGGTGTTGGAAAAGGATGTTCATGTGGTTAACATGTGTAATGCAGCTAGGAGAAATGGAGGGGAGATTGAAATTTATTTTATACACCCAATTGAACAAACACCATCTGTTTGTACACCCTCATGCCAACCTTTTGAATCACCTCTGCAAACACCAGTGAACTCAAATATCCATATGATGAGTGATGACTATGAGAGTGGTGAGGATAGTGCATACAAACCATCTCCTAGTGTTACTGAAGATGATGATATGGATGATAGTGTGGTGAAGGAAAATACTGGAGATAAGAGTAAGACTAAATCTGTTAAGAGGAACAAAACAGCAGCAAGTAATGACAAGGGGAAGGGAGTGGCTGTTGAGGGTAGTGATGAAGATGAAATTTCTATAGAAGAGGAAATTGATTTATGTAGTAATGTTGGCCATAGGGAGTTTTATTCTCAGGGGATGTCAAGTGTACCACAATTTGGACCTGAAGTTGGACCTCAACCTCAAGAGTTGTCTAGTGATGATGAGAAGAAGAGCTATCACTCTGAGGAGTTGAAGACACCAGTGTCATCTGATGATGAGGACATTGAAATTATAAGACCTGTGTTTCCACAGTTTAATGTGGCTGTAGGCTTTGGGCATGTGAACTTGGAAATTGGAATGGAGTTTGCAACACTGGAAGGGTTCAAGAAAGCTGTGAGGGACTACACCATACACCTAGGCAGAGAGATTAAATGGGTTAAGAATGATAAGGTGAGGGCTAGGGGGAAATGCAAGGTAAAGGACTGCCCTTGGATGATTTTCTGTGCATTCTCTAGTGTCACAAGAAGCTTTCAAATTAAGACATTTAACCAAGAGCATACATGTGCTAGGGGATTCAAGAACATTACTGCTAACACCAAGTGGGTGATGAAAAAATTGGAGGAAAAGTTGAGAACACAGCCAACACTTACACATTTGGAAGCATTTAATTATATGAAGCAACAATTTGGGGTGCACTTAAATGATTCAAAAATCTTTAGGAGCATGAGGGAAGCTAGGAAACTAGTGGAGGGTGATGAAAAAGCACAATATGCTAGGTTATGGGATTATGCTCATGAATTAATTAGAAGCAATCCTGGATCCAATGTAAAGATGGATGTCATACCCATGCCTGAAGGTCCACCACAATTCCAAAGATTTTATGTTTGTCTAGAGGGATGTAGGAGGGGATTTTTGGCTGGTTGTAAACCATTCATTGGCTTGGATGGAGCTTTCCTTAAAGGGTATTTCGGTGGGCAAATATTGGCAGCAGTTGCACAAGATGCCAACATGCACATTTTTCCTTTGGCATATGCAATTGTGGATGTGGAGAACAAAGACAATTGGATGTGGTTCCTCACCCTGCTGCACCAGGATATTGGTCACTATCAACAACATGGCTGGAACTTCATGTCAGACATGCAGAAGGTAGTAATTTGACTTTTATTTAATTCTGTTAGGGACTAATTTGATGTTTAATGACATCTTTTAGGGACTACATTGCTTGATTATTTTACTGACACATATGCTATGTTTTCTGTTATGACTTGGGTGAACACAGGGGCTTATCCCAGCATTGCAGGAAGTTATGCCTGGAGTTGCACATAGATTCTGTGCAATGCATCTATGGAAGAACTTCACCAAGCAATGGAAGGACTTGGACATGAGAGGCATTGTATGGCAATGTGCCAAGTCTACAACTGCTGCTCAGTTTAATGCAAATATGGAGATGCTGAAGTTGAAAAATGATAAGGCATGGGCCTACTTGAACAAGTTCCCACCACAGTCATGGACTAAAGCTTTTTTTGATGAGAGGCCAAAGTGTGATAACATCACAAATAACAATTGTGAGGTGTTTAATGCTAAAATTTTGAAGTTCAGAGGGCTTCCCATTCTGACAATGGCAGAGGAGGTAAGATGCTATATAATGAAGAGCATGGCCAATCATAAAATGAAGTTGGCAGGATACCATGGAAGACTGCCTCCTATGCAGCAGAGCAGGCTTGAAGTTGAGAAAAAGGAAAGTAATATGTGGACACCAATTTGGTCTGGGGATGGTGAGGGGTCTAGGTTTGAGGTTCAGTCATTTCAAGGTAGGGTGGATGTTGATTTAGCCAAGCATACTTGCACCTGTAGATTCTGGAAGCTTACTGGAATGCCATGCCATCATGCAGTTGCTGCAATTGCTTACAGAAACCATAGACCTGAGGACTATTGCCATTCTTGGCTAACCATGGGGGCTTATAATGCCACATATGAGCACTTTGTGCAACCTACAGAGAGCCAACAATTCTGGGAAAAGACTAACTATGATCCACCAGTTCCACGAATCATTACAAGATCAGTTGGTAGGCCAAAAAAGCAAAGAAGAAAAGATGGGAATGAAGAGCCAGTCAGTGGCAACAAGCTGAAGAGATCTTATGGTGATGTCATCTGTTCAAGATGTGGGCTGAGTAATCATAATAGCAGGACTTGTACCAATGTTGGAGTGCCTCAGAAACCCAAAAAATGGACTCCACCTGCTACTGATATTCCACAAATAGGCCAAGAAGAAGTTAATCTCAGTCAAGGAGTGCCAACTGCTGATCCTCAAGACTCACAGCAACCAACTACAGAGGTAGTAGCTCCCTAAACCCATTAAAAATCTTATCTCAAAACATGCTTGCCTCCACATTAATGTATGTATCTATTTATGCAGGGTCAAGCACAATCTGAAATTCAAGCCACTGCTACTGGTCAGACCATCCCTCTTGCACCTCAAACTGCTCAAGCCAAGTGTACTGCTGCTCAGGCTGCAGCCACCAACCCTGCTGCTACTCAAAACAATACTGCTGCTCAAAGGACTACTCAAGTTGTAGGTTACTTTTGAAAATTTGACACATTTTTTTGACAGGGATTTAGATTTAATTAAAATTAATGAATGTTACTTTTATCTGCAGAATTTTCCAGCACCAAACATCATAGGAGGGAGTACAAGTTTTAGACCATCTAGTCAAGGGATTAGTGTAAAAAATCCTCCTTACAGGCCTCCAGGTCTATTCCCTAAAAGAGCATTCAGGCCTAAAATTAACACTGTGAGACCTCCCTTTGTTGGAGCTGTTGTACCCCCACAGGCAACACAACCTCAAACAGTCAACAATTCAACAACACAACAACTGCCTGGGCAACCATCACAAGGAACAATTAATGCAGCCAGTCAAGGAACAAGAGAAAGGCTAATGAAGTTCATCCCTACACCAAGGGGGCCATCAACAAAGCCAAAGTAAACAAATTCTGCAACTTATGCAGCAGAAAGATTGACCTTTCAGAACAACATTTTCATGTTTTTTGCTGCAGTATTATTTGACAATGTAGCACTTACATGTGCTTTTTGATTTGGTGTTTGTTAAATTACATTATCCTATTCATTAGGATTTGGTTAAATATCCTTAGACAGTGTTCAGTATTGAATGACAATGTAGTACTTAAATGTGCCTTTTGATTTGGTTGTGGTACAATTCCATTATGCTTTTGATTTGGTTATGGCACAATTCCTTTATCATTTTGATTAGTTAGTTTCTATGCTCCTTTTTTATTCATTCTCATTATATTAAGAACACAATTAAAGATAATATACACATGGGTGCACAAGCCAGGAAAGGTATAACTACCAAACTTTGATCAATTTCTTCCAGGATTTCATTCAACAACACTATGGTCTTACATATAGAAACAGACCAATAGTGAAAGTTCCCAAAACTAAAACACCACATATTGCTACTAAGTATTTAACATAACCTAAACTACTTAATGAACCAAAACAATCAACACCAACAAACACAGGATACACATGAAACATCCCATTCCTATCATACACTTCCTAACAAATCTAACTTCATTGATTAAACTATCCATCTTCAATATAAGCTGACTTTTCCTCCAGGCATCAATGTAATCTTCATTGTCTGCAGATTCCTCAGCTTTTTCATCAACCCAGCAAAAATATCTACAATTTTGGGGGTGTTCCTGAAATTACAAAAAACAGGGGATGGGTCAGACTACAAACGAAATCAATTAGGTCAATTCAAAATAACAAATAGGGAACCATTACCTTTGGCAGAGAACAAGAATAAAATGACCTGCCAGGATTTTTCTCCGTTTTTGAGGTTCTAATAGCAGCATTCGAACCGCAATAGCATAGTCGAGCAACACCACCCATTGATACCGATGAGGTGCTCCAACTCCCATTGTTGTTCCTCTTCTGCATTCGAGCTTGAGGACCTTCCGCCCCACCTCCCATCATCGTCCGCAACTTCTTCACAGATCAATTTAGGGTTTCTAGGGTTTCTGTAAAACTTGAGAAACTGAATACGGTGAAGAACGAGGTAGGAGATGAAAGAAATGTCTTTTATTTCTTCAAACAATCAATTTGGTCCTCAACAAACTATTGTACACCTTTCATTTTAGTCCCTACTATGCCACATCAGAGCCAAATCACCAGGGACCATTTTGAAATATGTCAATCTTTCTGCCACATCAGCACTTCTGTTAATTCTAACAGAGACAGGTTAACAGAAGGACTACTTTGATTGACGTAAGAATCTCTCAGGGACGTTTTTGCAATTTATCATCTTTCAGGGACTACTCTGACCGACCTCATATCTTTCGGGGACCAATTTGAGTGTTTATGAGTATTTGCTTTATAATTGCTCTTTTCAGTTTGATATAAGCAAAGATTGATATGTCACATTTCCAATAATTTTCTCAAAAAGAAGGGAAACTAAAATTAAAAGGTGAAATAAAGGAAACCCCAATTTGTGAAAAAAGAAAAAAAAGAAGAGAGAAACTGAAAAATAAAATGAGCCGACTACATTAAGAGTAAATGTAAGAGGTGAACCTGGTTCAATGTTACGATCTTGATGTCCTTAGGACAGAGTGGGGGGGAGGAGGTGACGTCCTTGAATCAATCAATCTTGGCTGCCACAGATGGAGAAACAAGACGTGAATGCCAGAGTGACGTCCTTAAAGCAGAGTGAGATAGAGATGAGAACGTGATGCGATTTGTGTGAATGTCAAGGATGAAAATAAAGATGAATTTTGGGTGATAGGGATGAGGTTGTACGACGAGGAAGTTTATGATTAGTGGGCTTTTGAAATGAAATAAAGTTGAGGGTTTGGGCGCACGTAATGCATGTTTACTGATTTTTTTTTAAATTGAAGTCTCATGTAATGTTTCCCGGGTTATTGATCCTTTACCCACGTTTTTTGTGGCCCATGTTAAATTTTAGAAACAACCCTCTTTTAATCGTGATCTTATCCATCTACGTAGGGGTGTAAGCGGGTTCGGGTCGACCGGCAAACCAAAAAACGGGTTGGGTTGGGTAACGAGTCGGCTCGGGTAATTTTAAAGGAAAATCGAACTCCACCGGTTCGGGTATCGGGTTTCTATTTTGCGAACCCGAGTTACCCGAACCCGAACCAAGGTATTTGTGTTAAAGCGTGCGTAGCAGGCAGGGATACTTTCATTTCACTTTTCCAGAGACATTTTCTTTCACTTTCTCCTCTCGTGAATGCCCTAGCTTCATTTTCCCCCACCCACTCACTTCACCGCTATGCGTCGTCGCCGCTCTCCCTCCCGTCATCGTCCTTGCTTTCTACCGCCACCGTTGCCGGCCTCGTCCTCTTCCCTAAGGCCGATTTTTTCTGGTTTTATGCACTCCTTCATTGTCTTCTCTGATCGTGTTTGGATCTGCAAAGCTTGGAACGCCTCGTGAACTCTCCTTCTTCGTGCGCTCAGATCTTGCTTTCTGCTCCGATTCCTTCTCAGGTACTGCCTCTCTTCAAAAACTAGCAATTTAATTTGAACCTTTTGAAGCAAAAGAGGTGTTAGTAATGTAGGAAAACACAAGGAAACACTAGAAGAGGGGTTGAATAGTGTTTCAATGGAAACTTTTTATCTTTTACAAATAGAGATGAAAATGTCCTTCTGAAAATATTCAGATGATAATTTTTAACGTCTGAAGCGTTTTGGTTCGTCTGAACCCGAGTTCAGATGCAAAACAAGTTTAGATACGTAGAAATAGGTTTTCACAGAAGGTCGTTTTCAGAAATACTTTTCAATCCCTTCTGTTAGTTTATTAAAACTGAATTGACAGAGAGTAAGGGATAGAAGAAAACTTAGCCAAGATATATCCTGGTTCACTCACTACCACTGTGAGCTATGTCCAGTCCCAGAGGCAAACCACCACTGGATTTCCACTATTCTTGCAAGAATTACAAGTATTCTTTTCTATCAAGCCTTTTCAGGCTCTACCACAAGTATTCTTTCTTCCACCAAGCCTCTTCAAGCTCTACTACAAGTATTCTTTCTTCCACCAAGCCTCTTCAGGCTCTACTACAAGTATTCTTTCTTCCACCAAGCCTCTTCAGGCTCTCAGACACTTAACCAAGTGTTATACCCAAGTATTCTTTAAACAGAAAGCCTCTCCAGGCTTAGTAAACCAAACTGTTTTAAGTTAAAACAGAAAACGTTCACTCAACCATCGCACGGGATAGGATGAACACAAAGATGTACAATCAACTGAGATAACACTCAGAATCTGAAATGAATTGCGTACAAAGTTTTTGGCAGCGTAAGAGTTCTAATAATTCTTAATATCTTCTCTCTTCTTCTTTTCGCTTTGCATGAGGATATTTATAGATTGAGAAGCTTTAACCGTTGTCTCTCAGCATTAAATGCGTCCCAGAAGACGTTGTGACTCCTTTATCCTTAAAGGGTGTTGAGCGGCTTCATAGCAGGCACGCGCAGACAGCGTCAGGTGAGCAAAACAGCAGCGTTTCCTTAAATGTGCAAATCATTTGAACGAGGTAGGAAAGCTCTTCTGACACAGATGCTGAAAATAGTTAGACCAGAGGTAGGACGTCCTTCAACTGCAGCAACGTCTCTTAGCATGGTCAACTTTGAAAGGATAGGTTCAGCTTCCAAAACAAAACTTCAGATGATATACAGGTCTTCAGATCCACAAGCATTCTTCAGACGATCTAAGCCCTTCAGATATACAAGCATTCTTCAGACGATCTGAAGACTTCAGATGCACAAGCATTCTTTAGACGATCTGAAATAGAACAGAAGATACATAACAGTTTATTTGTTCATTTTAAATAACATTCTGACTTTTGTATTTGTTATCCATTAAAACATTTGAGAGTATAGTATGAGACTTTAGAAAGTATTCATTTACTGATATACTTTATTTGAGACTCAACAATCTCCCCCTTTTTAATGATGACAAATATAAATATGTGAGAGAATCTGAAAAAGTTTAGGGTTAGATGATAACTCCCCCTTAACCAAAGACTCCCCCTAAAATGTGAGTCATATTCTGAAGTGATGTTCATCATGTTCTGAAGTATGTTCATCCTGCAATCTTTGTTTACTCTTTTTCAGAGTTTGATAGATCACATAGACCACAGATAATATCACAGATAATACTCCCCCTTTTGTCATCAATGAAAAAGGGTAGCAGAGCAAAAACTTGTAAAACTGACATGGATTAGACAACAACTCAAGATATATCAGTTCTAGAAATAGGAACATAATGTATTATAGCAGTAAAAAAACTTTATGTTGAAAACTAGAATACACAATAAAGCAGTCTAAGACAAGTCTAATGGCAGCAGCAGCATCATGAACTAGGTTTGAGACTCTTTAGAGCTTGCTCCATCATTTTTTGCATAGCTAGCTTCTGTTCCTCTAATGCAACAAGCACTGCATCTTTTAGTTCAAACTGAGCAGTCCTGATCTGATGTTGGACCTCAAGAATGTGTTCTGTTCTTTGAATCGATTCTGCATTCTGAGCTCTTAGATCAAGATTCTCTTGTGTCAAAGCAATCAACTCAGCTTCCAAGTTCTCTTCATAAAATACCAAGGTGATTTGCCTTCCACAGAATTTGAAAAAGTTGAATCCTGGAGGAAGGTTAAACTTCCTGGCATCAGTCACCTTCACAAACCTTGGTTGATCAATAACATACTAAATTACTTCCCATTCATAATGTGGATGGAAGATATGATCAAAGCTATATGAAGGGAATCTTCCTCTGAAGAATGTTGGAGTCTCAAGAGTGGTGTTCTTTCCAACCTTGACCATGGAATCAACATCATCCCATTTTGTGCCTGAGCAGCTTCCTTCTTTCTCTACAAGATTCCAGGTGGTAGTCCCACATGGCATTATACAGAGAATGGTCCATGCCTCCTTCTGTAGCAACTTCTTCAGCTAAGAACTCCCAATCCTCATCAGATAAGACTCTGGGTCCCTCAACTGAATATGATGCTACAACCTTCTGCTTCTTCTTCAGCTTAAATTCATCAGCATACGGTAGCCTAGGTATGATTGCATCTGGGCATACCTTGATCTCAGTATAAGGTTTGATATGGATCCTGGAAGGTGGGATGAATCCTCTCAGACCAAAGAACTTCTGACATTGAAGATCCACTAGTTCAGATTCAAGACATAGCATTCTGACAACAGCCCAGTCTTCATAAGAGAAAAACAATCTATCATCTGTGAAAGGATTCAACAGTCTCCACTTGTGCTTAGCTGTAACAGCTCCACTTCTAATCTTTTCAAGGGCATCAGCTACACGTCCTCCTCTTTTGCTTCTTCGCATCTCTACTTCTGAAGAGGTTTCCAGCTGAAACCTGGATAGATCATGAAGCTGGAGAGATGGATGATCTCTGAAGAAAATAAGCTCTTCAAGGAGATTGGGAAAACTAGGCACTCTAGGCCTTTCAGCTATAAGAACATTATAAAATCTGTGTGGCACCTCAGCAACCCACAACATTTGTTGATCATTCTGAACACATAATGCAAGATCCTGAGATGGATTTCTGGTATTGTCTCTGGTCTTGGCTTTCAGCAGAACTGCCCTAGAGAGATTTCCTCCAAACCACATGCATTCAACATTCTCATCATCCTCAGCCTGAGAATCTTCTGAAGTGTGAGGTGGTGAAGGTTCAGGTGCAGGTTCAGGTTCAGGTGAAGATGGGGAAAAGATTCAGAATTCTGTATATCCTGCTGAGCAGGTGGAGCTTCATCTTCTGAAGTAGAGACATTGTTAAATAACACCTTAAGTCTTTTGACAGGCACCTGAGTCTCTTCAGCAGCAACTTTCTTCTTTTGTTGCAATACCTCCAATGCCTTCTTCCTTTGATTTTCAGCTACCTCCTGGAATTTGACAGCTTCGGACTGTTGTATGCTTCTCCTGGTTCTGATTGATGAAGCCTTAATGACAGGTTCAAGCAACTTGATCTTCTTAGCTTTTCTTCTTTCATGAGCACTTGCTCTCCTTCTCTTAAGCCTAGAAGCTTGCTCCAACCTCTCATCTTCAAGAACAGCTTGTTGTGTAGCAACAGCAATGGCATAATCTTGTTTCTCCTGCTCCTCCTTCTTTCTTCTTTCCTCTTGTTCAATTTCTTCAACAACCTTCTTGAGATCAGCTTCAGGCATACTGACAGCTAAAGGTATAGCCTGAATAGGTTCAGTGGTCTCAGATGTCAACACATTGTTGTCCTTTTCCTGTCCTTCTAATTTAGAAGTAGGTTGAGTAGCAGTGGTTGTACCTTCTCCAGTTTGACCCACAATCTCAAGAGCATCATTAGATCCATCCTGAGCAGGTTCAGACTGTCTGATGGTAGTTTCATCTTCAGACGCATAAGCCTTCATCTGAGGTCTTGACCTTTTCTTTTTCTAGACTTTCTTAGGTGTTATAGATGAAACGAATTTAGAACGACATACATCTCCTTGCATTTCTTCTTGCAAAATTTCCAGAACATTTCTTCCAGTTCTTGTTGCCTTATCAGATGCAGCCTCCTCCAACATAGTCTTCTCTGGTGATGGCTTCTTTACAAGAATTCCCATCCTCTTAATGTTGACGGCAGAGAATAGAGTAGGGCCCTTGTGATCATAGAGCCTCTCTATGGGAACATTCAATTTCAGAAGAATCTTAGTGATTAGGGTTGTATGAGTGTAACTAATTGTAGAATCACTAACCCTTTTCAACATGTTGTAGAGAACAATCCTGGGCAAGTTCAGAGCTTTCTTGTCTAGTAGATGAATCAGACAAAATCTCTCAAGTTCATAGAAATGGTTCCTGCTCCCAAACTTAGGTAGCACACAGCAACCTAGAATGGCATGAAGAATCCTTGCTTTAGGGTGCATGTACGAACTCTTCAGGTCATCCACATGTTCTGTTCCATAGAGCTTCTTAGTGAACTTGGGAATGCCACCGTTTCTTCCTTCCCAACCAGGTGAGAACATTGCTCCTTCATTTGGAACATAGGGTGGCATCAGCAATCACATTAGCAGTCTACCAAAATTTTCTTTCCCAGCACAGTGGTTTCTAGGGCTTGGTAGGAACCATCTTTGGCAGAGATGTCCCTAGCATTCCTCCAGAAATCAATGACACTTCTGTTCTTGCCAAGCACAGTCAGTTGCTGAGAAGAAGTTGGTCCAACCTGCTGCATCAAAAGTATCATGGAGGTTGATACCATAAGAACTGAGGTCATCCAGGTCGATGGTCCTAGATGCAACGAGTTGACCTCCAGCAGACTTGGTTGCCTTCTTGGATGCCATTGAGAAGCTTGAGATGAAGAAGATAAAGCACAGAGAGAAAACCTAGAGCACAAGGAACACTTGAATAATTTTGCAGAGAAGAGAGAGAGGCGTAGCTTGCAAAAAGGTTCAGCCTTCTCCTTAAATAGCCGCAAGACACCTTAATGATGGCAGTTGCAGTCTTGGAGATCGTGCAAGCATGCAAGAGCAGTTACTCAGAAAGAGGGAAACCCAAACGTTTCAGCTTGCCACGTCATCAGACTTAGTGCTTCCGACACACATTAACATTCAGATGATGCATGTTCAGATGCATGTTCAGACGAAGCATATTCAGATGCATGTTAAGATGGACTAAACACATGCTATTCAGACAAAGCCAAGATATTTAGATTATCTCGAATAAACTTAAATCTATCTTCAGCTAGAGGCTTTGTGAATATATCAGCCCATTGATGATCAGTATCAATGAACTGTATATCAAAAACTCCTTTCTGAACATAGTCTCTAATGAAATGATGCTTGATTTCTATATGCTTTGCTCTAGAATGTTGAATGGGGTTCTTAGAAAGATTAATAGCACTGGTATTATCACACATTACAGTAATACAAGATACATTAATATTAAAATCTTCTAACTGATACTTCACCCATAGCAGTTATGAACAACAACTGGCAGCTGCAATGTATTCAGCTTCTGCTGTTGAGAGTGCTATGGTGCTTTGCCTTTTGCTGGACCAGCTTATCATGTTGTCACCAATGAAATTACATCCTCCATTGGTTGATTTTCTTTCAGTTCTATCTCCAGCAAAGTCAGCATCACAGAATCCAACTAACCTGCAATCCTTACTCTTCTTATAGCAAAGACCAAGACTAGTAGTACCATTCAAATATCTAAAAATTCTCTTCACAGCTTTGTAGTGAGTAATTCTTGGATATGATTGAAATCTAGCGCAGATATAAACACTGAACATGATATCAGGTCTGCTAGCTGTTAGATACAATAAAGAACCAATCATTCCTCTATACAAAGTTTGATTTACTGGTTCTTCCCCTTCATCCTTATTTAACACAATGGAAGGATGCATAGGAGTTGTCATGGGCTTGCAATCATGCATGTTAAACTTCTTAAGCATTTCTTTTGTATATTTTTCCTGATGGATCCATATACAATCAGATTGTTGCTTGATCTGAAGTCCTAGAAAGAACTTAAGTTCTCCCATCATGCTCATTTCAAACTCAGATTGCATGAGCTCAGAGAATTCCTTGCATAATGAAGAATCAGTAGAACCAAAAATAATGTCATCCACATATATCTGAACAAGAATGAAGTCTTTGTTAGACATTTTTCTGAAAAGAGTTGTATCTACTTTTCCTCTTTCAAAATCATTTTTAATCAAAAAATTGCTCAGTCTGTCATACCAAGCTCTTGGGGCTTGTTTCAGACCATAGAGAGCCTTTTTTCAGTTTGTAAACATGTTTAGGAAAAGCAGTATCTTCAAAACCTGGTGGTTGTCTAACATAGACCTCTTCCTCAATAAAACCATTGAGAAAGGCACTCTTGACATCCATCTGATATAGGGTGATGCCAATTATTTACTGCATAAGAGAGTAAAATCCTAATTGCTTCAAGTCTAGCTACTGGAGCAAAGGTTTCAGTGAAATCAATACCTTCTTACTGATTGTAGCCTTGAGCAACAAGTCTTGCCTTGTTTCTGACAACCTTCCCTTCTTCTGACAACTTGTTTCTGTACACCCATTTGGTTCCTATGATAGTTTTCCCATGGGGTTTAGGCACAAGTGTCCAGACATCACTCCTGGAAAATTGATTTAGCTCTTCTTGCATGGCTAGGATCCACCCTTCATCATGCAGAGCCTCCTCAATATTTTTGGGTTCAATCTCAGATAGAAGTGCAAGATTATTCATGCTTCTGAACTTTGACCTTGTTTTCACTCCTTCTGAGGTGTCTCTAATAATTTGCTCTTTTGGGTGATGAGACCTGTATCTCCAGTCACGACCGTGAGGAAATACATTCTCAGGTCTGAGACTCAACAATGTTGGTCTGAGAGGATCCAGGTTCAGACACAAGTTCAGACTTATGCTCAGATGATCCTTCAGATACTCTTTTAGAGGGTCCTTCAGATTTTGCTTCTGGATTTAGCTCCATACCTGCAAAATCATCCTCCAGATCTGATAGTTCCCTATCAGTCTCTTTATAGTCATTGAATTTTACATGGATTGAATTCTTCTATTGTTAAGGTTCTGGAGTTATAAACTTTGTAAGCCTTTGAAATTTCAGAATATCCAATGAAAAATCCTTTATCTGACTTAGCATCAAATTTTCCTAAGTCATCTTTAGTATTGAGTATAAAACACTCACATCCAAAGATATGGAAGTAGGAAATATTGGGTTTTCTTCCTTTCCACAATTCATATGGAGTTCTCTTGAAGAATTGGTCTTATCAAAATTCTGTTCTGAAGGTAACATGCTGTGTTAACAGCTTCTACCCAGAAGGATCTTGGTAGATTGCTTGAAATGAGCATGGTTCTACCTATCTCCTGCAAGCTTCTGTTCTTTCTCTCAACTACCCCATTTTGCTGAGGAGTTCTTGCCACTGAGAAATTGTGTGAGATCCCATTCTCATCACAGAACATTCTGAAGCTTGAGTTTTCAAACTCACCACCATGATCACTTCTAATTGTAGATATGCAGATTCCTTTTTCATTCTGCACCTTCTTACAGAACTTTGTGAAATTCTCAAAAGTTTTCCTCTTTGCTTCTAAGGAATATAACCCATGTAAATCTAGTCATCACTAATGACCAACCCATACTTCTTCTTGCTAAGACTTTCAGTTCTAGTAGGGCCAAACAAGTCCATGTGAAGTAGTTCCAATGGTCTGTTAGTGGAAACAATATTTTTGCTTTTAAAAGAGTTTTTGGTTTGTTTCCTCTTCAGACAATGTTCACATAAAATATCAGATTTGAATGAGAGCTTTGGTAAGCCTTTAACCAGATTGTGTTTGGTTAGCTTTGAGATTAATCTCAAGCTGGCATGTCCAAGTTTCTTATGCCAAATCTGTTTTTCATCTTCCATGGAAATAAAGCACTTCATATTTTGACTTGCAAGTTCCTCTAGATCAATTTTGTACACATTATTGTGTCTCTTAGCAGAAAAAAGGATTTGATCTGAAGAGTCTTCGACTATACATCATTCTCTGGTGAAAGACACAACATATCCACTATCACATAATTGACTTATGCTTAGAAGATTGTGTTGCAATCCTTCAACTAGAAGCACATTTTTAATAAGGGATAGAGGGGTCATACCTACTTGTCCCTATGCCAGTGATCTTCCCTTGCTGATTTCCACCAAAGGTGACCACTCCTCCTGCCTTGGGTCTAAGGCTTTGGAACAAACACCTTTCTCCCGTCATGTGTCGCGAGCACCCACTGTCCAGGTACCATTTGTGGTGTATCCTTTGTCCTGTTAAACACATCTGCAACAGGAACAATCAAATTTTTAGGTACCCATACCTTCTTGGGTCCTCTTTTGTTAGCATTGGGTTTAGCTTTCCTTCTGTGTCTACATTTAGACCTAACATGTCCAACTTTACCACAGTTGGAACACCCATTTCCTTTCTTGAAACCATCATTTGGCACATTAAATATTAATGACTCAGAAGAAAATGAGTCTGAATAACCTAATCCACTTTTGTCTAAGGAATGCTTCTGAGATCCTAACAGTCTGTTCAGATTATCAGTGCCTTTAACAAATCTGGCTAGATCCAAGGTTAGTTCTTTGACCTTGTTCTGGAGTTTTTTGTTTTCCTTAACAAGATTTTCATAACCACTTGGATCTTGTTGAAGTAGCTTTTCTTTCAGAGCAAGATTTTCTATTTGTAATTTCTCATTTTCTACAGACATTTTAGAAAATGCTCTTGAAAGTTCTCTGAACTCATTGAAGAGTTCTCTGCTACTTTCAACAAGGCCATTATACTGATCTTGCAAGGTTTGTGGAATTACCTCAGAATCTGAGCTGTCTGAGGACGGTAGACTTGCCATCAGACACAAGTTGGCTTCTTCTGAAGCATCCTCTTCTTCTTCTGAAGTGGAGTCATCCAGATCTTCCCATGTGGCCATCAACCCTTTCTTTTTCTTGAAGAATTTTTTCTTCTGGAAAGTTGGCCTCTTTAACTTTGGGCAATCAGCCTTCACGTGCCCTGGCTGCTTACATTCAAAGCAAATAACTTTGTCAGTATTAAAGGAATCTTTACCTGACTTGCCTTGCCTAGATGTGGAAGGTTGAGATTTTCTGAATCTCCCTTTATTTTGCAGCATCTTCTTGATTTTCTTGCTGAGAAGAGCAAGATCATCATCTTCTGAACAGTCTTCAGACTCAGTATCACTATCTGAAGTGTCCTATGCTTGCATAGCTTTCATGCTGCCATGCCTAGGCTGTCTGACCTTGGAGTTCAATGCCAGTGATTTCTTCTTGGTGTCATCTTCCCCAAGTTCAAGTTCATGAACTTTGAGAGATCCCAAAAGTTCTTCCATTCTAAGAGAGTTTAAATCTTTGGCCTCTTGAGTGGCTGTAACTTTGGGTCTCCAGGACTTTGGCAAACTCCTCAGAATCTTTCTATTATTATCTCCAGATTCAAAGGTTCTACCTAAAGACCTGAGTCTATTGGTTATGGTCTGAAACCTCCCAAACATTTGATCTATGGTTTCAGATTCTTCCATCTTGAACATCTCATACTGATGTACAAGCATGTTGATTTTGGATTGCTTGACAGTCTCAGTCCCTTCATGGGCAGCTGCAAGTGTATCCCAAATCTCCTTGGCAGATGAAGCATCCATGAACCTTCTCATATTCTGATTTATTCAGAGAACATATCAGATAGAGTTTGGCCTTGGCATTTAACTGAACTCTAGCCTTCTGCTCTAAGGTCCATTCAGCCTTAGGTATGGGCACTCCAGCATGCATAGGCACAAAGTCTCCATCAGTGACCACATCCCAAACATCAATGTTGTTGCTCTCAATGAACAACTTCATACGATCCCTCCAATAGTGGTAATCCACTCCATTGAATGTTGGGGGTCTCGTGATATAGGCTCCTTCAGTGATGTACTATCTGTTGTTAGAAGTTTCCATCAAGATCTTTGTCCTTGACATTGTTTAGGTATTAACCCCAAGGATAAGCTCTGATACCAACTGTAGGAAAACACAGGGAAACACTAGAAGGGGGGTTGAATAGTGTTTCAATGGAAACTTTTTATCTTTTACAAATAGAGATGAAAATGTCCTTCTGAAAATATTCAGATGATAAGTTTTATCGTCTGAAGCGTTTTGGTTCGTCTGAACCCGAGTTCAGATGCAAAACAAGTTTAGATACGTAGAAATAGGTTTTCACAAAAGGTCGTTTTCAGAAATACTTTTCAATCCCTTCTGTTAGTTTATTAAAACTGAATTGACAGAGAGTAAGGGATAGAAGAAAACTTAGCCAAGATATATCTTGGTTCACTCACTACCACTGTGAGCTACGTCCAGTCCCAGAGGCAAACCACCACTGGATTTCCACTATTCTTGCAAGAATTACAAGTATTCTTTTCTATCAAGCCTCTCCAGGCTCTACCACAAGTATTCTTTCTTCCACCAAGCCTCTTCAGGCTCTACTACAAGTATTCTTTCTTCCACCAAGCCTCTTTAGGCTCTACTACAAGTATTCTTTCTTCCACCAAGCCTCTTCAGTCTCTCAGACACTTAACCAAGTGTTATACCCAAGTATTCACTCAACTATCACACATGATAGGATGAACACAAAGATGTACAATCAACTGAGATAACACTCAGAATCTGAAATGAATTGCGTATAGAGTTTTTGGCAGCGTAAGAGTTCTAATAATTCTTAATATCTTCTCTCTTCTTCTTTTCGCTTTGCATGAGGATATTTATAGATTGAGAAGCTTTAACCGTTGTCTCTCAGCATTAAATGCGTCCCAGAAGACGTTGTGACTCCTTTATCCTTAAAGGGTGCTGAGCGGCTTCATAGCAGGCATGCGCAGACAACGTCAGGTGAGCAGAACAGCAGTGTTTCCTTAAATGTGCAAATCATTTGAACGAGGTAGGAAAGCTCTTCTGACACAGATGCTGAAAATAGTTAGACCAGAGGTAGGACGTCCTTCAACTGCAGCAACGTCTCTTAGCATGGTCAACTTTGAAAGGATAGGTTCAGCTTCCAAAACAAAACTTCAGATGATATACAAGTATTCAGATGCACAAGCATTCTTCAGACGATCTAAGCCCTTCAGATATACAAGCATTCTTCAGACGATCTGAAGACTTCAGATGCACAAGCATTCTTCAGACGATCTGAAATAGAACAGAAGATACATAACAGTTTATTTGTTCATTTTAAATAACCTTCTAACTTTTATATTTGTTATCCATTAAAACATTTGAGAGTATAGTATGAGACTTTAGAAAGTATTCATTTACTGACATACTTTATTTGAGACTCAACAAGTAACCCTAACAGAATTTGCAGAGCTTGGGCCGCCACACGATCTCCTTCTTCGCATGCGTAGATCTGCTTTATGCTCTGATTCGTTCTCAGGTACTGCCTCTCTACAAAAACCAGCATATTAAATTGAACTTTTTGATGGATCTGTTATATTTCGTTCATTCTACTGGTGCCATGCTCAATCTCTCGAATAATTTTTTCTATGGACCTGTAAATATCTCATTGAACATGTTTAAACTGATTGATTTGTCCGATAATTATTTGGAAGGCGAGGCACAAGTTGGTGGTCTTAGTAATAGTTGCATGTTGATCTTTGCTGAAACTAGCTTTTTTTTTCTTCTTGTATGGTATTCTACAATGCTATGAGTTTGTTGATCCCATAAGTATAAATACCTGCAATAAACCTATCTTGTGACTTGAACATACATTATAGTTCCTATGAACTTGCAAAATATAACTCACTTTGTATGGTGTGCTAGTTAAGGATCATAGCAAGTAGAGCTGACTAGGAAGTTAAATATTTCGTTATCTTGGATATAACACTTTGGTGCACAACTCTGGATGCATTGATGTGCACTAAATATTACAAACACTTCTCTTCATGTGATCTAACTATACTAGTATCCAGAGATCAAACCAAAGGATTGTACTTCACTGACTTCTACTAAGTCAGATTTACCTTACCCACAGAGTTTTTTTTAATTTATATATATGCAATTTCATAGGATTAAAAGGTTAGAAGATAAAAAGAGTAGCAAGTAGCAACCTGGTATGAATACTTGCCGCAGCAGAATTTTTTTTGCTTGCCTCGGGTATGAATACATTTGCTTGGTTGTGGGTCATTTATTATGATAGTTAAACTATGCTACAGGTTCCTATTTCATGGTGGTGTTGTTGTCTTATGTGAATTATTGGTGATAAGGTGTCATTATTTTGGTGGTTGTTGCATTCACATTTCTAAGTGACAATTTAGCTTCCTTGGCCTCTGATATTGGTTGGATTATATACAAGAACTCTGACTATTACAATACCATACAGGGGACGTGGAACTTGGTGGATTGGTGTTGCTTCTTGACTTTTGGTGATTTGTTTTGGGTTGCATTTTATATTTCCGTTGGGTTCTGAGTTCCTGAAATGAGTAGGAATTAAATCTTCATTTGCACTTTTGGTCAGCTTTAAGTGAATTGGTTACTGGAATTTCCTTTCATTAATTGATGTGAAAATTCAAAAAAGCTATTAGTTGTGTCACTAATTAAATTAAAAATTACTGAACACAATATTACAAAGATGAATAGAATATTACTGTTTTCATTTCATTGTATGAAAAGTGAATAGAATACTACTGTTTATTTAATACTACTGATTTCATTTCACATGCAAGATTGTTATTTAATACTACTGTTTATTTATGCAACCATTATTTATTCATTTTTTAAAAATTCATGCAGAATGGCAGAAGAGATTCCAGCACCACTTGGAACTAAAAAATCAAGTGGAACCCAAGTGGGAAGTGATCCATTCCCAACAGATATTGCATTTGTATTTCTGAGATTGTATTTATCAGTTTGTATGTATTGATTATGAAAAGCACTTAGTCATGGTTATTGAGCTTGTACTTAGTCATGTTTTTCTGAGTTTGTAAGGAGATTCTTAGCTTGTTTTAGTTGATCACGATCCACTACAAATCAATCATCACATTTGGTAAAGAGGTGACACTGCATGTGCTTGATATTGGTGTAATTGCTTTATTCTTATGATTTCTCTTTGGTCCTTTATCAACTATAAATCTGGGATTATGTCAAATGGGACCTCTTGAAGGTGGTAAGATTAATTTTTGTGACAAAAAACTGCAAGTGATTTCCTCCTAATTGGCCTATTTATATTGAAAAATAATAAATTATTTTTTTATTTTTTTTCAATGTTTTAATATTTTTTTCGCTTTTTTTACTGATTTTTAAAAATATTATTATTTTATTCAGAACCCGAGACCCGACCCGATCCAACCCGTTAGAGGTTGGGTTGGTTCGGTCCGGGTTGAGCAGTGAAAAATTGCAAAACCGATCCAACCCAAGCCGATGAGTTTTAATTGGTTCGGACACTGGTTCACTCCAAACCCGACCCGACCCGATTACACCCCTACATCTATGTTTAAAAATCTGTTGCCTCTTTGTAATCTACGATTTTAAAATTGTGGCTTAAAATAAATAGGCCACGATTCTGCTTCCTAGTTTTAGATTTAGGAAAAAATATTCATAAAAATTTATATATTTGTAAAATCATGGAATATATCTCCTTTAAGCCAAAATTTTTTACTTGTCGACAAGAAAAGCATGGCCTAAAGTGAAAAAAATGTTGCAGTGTATATTTCTCAAGATAGATGGGGCATTATGTAAACTATATTGAGTACGTAATACAAATAATATGATAATATTAGAATAAAATATCTAGAAAACAAAATGAGAAATATTGAAAGAATTCAAATAGCACATTTAGTACGAACAAAACTCTTTCACCTCCCTTTACTTTTTATTCAGTCACATAGAATGAATTGAACATAACTCACTAAGCTCAAATAATATACCATTTGGGAATCTTGCATCTCTGTAAACAAAAAAACAGAGGCCCTAAATAATAATGGTAATGGATCTTATTGACAACCTGCGGTAATGCATGGTGACCAAAACAACTCATGGTGGCTCTCCGATGGAAGTTACCAGCAATAAAGGATGATGCACAACCCTACGTGTGGCGACGAGAGGTTGAGGTGAAGCAACAATGCTGGAAATTGGGAGATTGGGGGTACCCTGATTTTATAGGTAAATAGGGTTGAGAATTGAAAAGGAAAAAAAATAGAGATTAGATATAAAGATGGAATAAAGAGAAACTTTTATTGGGAGATTGAAAATAAAAAGAAAATCAGAGATACTACACTCTGTTTGGTAGTAGTGTAGAAATAAGGAAGAGAGAAATAGAGAAGATAGAAGTAGGAAAGAGAGAAATATGGTTGAGATAGAGATGATTTATGGGTTGTTTGGTATGAGAGAAATATGTAAGTGATAGAAGAGAAATGTTAATTTGAGTTGTTTGGTTTGATTGTAAAGATAGAAGAGAAATGACATATTTAATTATTATTTTTTTTGTGAACAACCTCGGCACAATCGATTTTTAGTATGGAAAATCGATTTTGATTCAATTTAGAGACCAACAAATCGATTATTGTGAAAAGAAAATCAATCATCTCTACCACATATTTTCGTCTTTCACAATGCCTGAGGCTTGGCATTGGTAACAATAACGACTCTCTTTCATAATGCCTTCATTCGACTCACCATTGTTGCCAACTTCATCCTTTCGCTTCCTTTTTCTTTCATCAGAGCTCTCTTATGCCACTGAGGGGAAGGAACGCTACAAATCTCGGTAGCTTCTTCGCAACTTCTTCACAACTTCTTCTCCGACGAAGAATGTTTCGTCCGTACAGCTACGTCAACCCTTCTCTAATGAACCACCGCAACGCCGTCCACCGCCACCAGAGAACAGAACCCGTGTTGCGTTTCCTTCTTCCGCTTCAACGATGACCCGGTGCGCGAGATGGACGTTACACGATTCAGTTGCCTCATTTCTCCACTAACTCTCGCCTATTAGGGAGAGAAGTGTCTGAACGATGGGGCCCACAATTTTTTTATACTTCTTCGTTATTTCTCGTTGCAACCAAACTGGGGAAGTGTACAATCTCTACCCTATTTCTATCCTCATCTGTTACTTCTTCGGCACCTCCATAGAACCAAACGGAGTGATAGTGATACCTCGGGAAAGTGTTGGAAGAGTTGGGAGGGAGAGAGTTATTATAAGATTGTTGAGAAAGTTGGGAGAGAAGTATTTTTTTCATTTTGTGCTAAATAAGGAAGAGAGATTAACAAAATTTACAGAAAGAAAGCGTGTTTTTCATATAAAAAGACAATATAAACTTTGAATGACGTGGTTCATTTAAATAGAAAATATAGATCATCGAGTTTCTTGCTCTCTAGAAAAAAGAACTCAAATTTATAAGATTGTAATAGAAGGTAACATAGAACGTAATTGATAAACTTTGATAACTTTAATTTCAGCCCAATGTTGAGATCTCATGATTCTTGGTTATGCCTTTTTGATAGATAATAATTTGGACACATCATACCTCGATGTGGATAATCAATTCGTGTATTTGAAGGATGAACATGAGGTGTGAAAATGCCTTGAACTAAAAAATGATTTTTTTTTTTTGTCTATCTAAAAAATGAATTTTCAATTCTATAATACAAGCATTTTAAGAGTGGGCCATGACGTGACATACATTTTTTTTTTATATCTCTGTGAAACCAGCTTAACTTAGAAAGTTTTTTTTTTTTTTTCTAAAAAAAACTAACTTGCTAGGGATTTAGAAACTTCTTAGACTAATTATTACCTCCACAAATAAATTACAGAGTGTAGAATATTTTGACGACTGAATCACCGATTTAATCAAAAAACAATATGAAGAGACACATTTTGTTTTCCTCGGTCGAATAGAACACATGTGCCTCATTCTTTCTCCGGTGTTTAGCAAAATCACTCGGATTAATTTATTCGATTTCTGTTCGTGTAAGTACTTGAACTTTTCCCAATTTCATCATCGCCCAGTGATTCGTGTGCGTTTGTCCACCGATTCTTCTTTGATTTTCGTCCCTTGATTTTTCCTTTTTTTTTTTTTCTCTCAAGAGAAAGTTGTAATTTTCCCCATTCCTCACACGGATAATCTGATATTTCTCTTCCCAGTTGAATGCATGTGATTCTAGTTCGTGTTTCGCTTGTCTGTTTGTTTCTTGTGATTCTTTTACTCAAATATTGCCTTTTTTGGGTTTTTTTCTGGGTGAACTGAAAAGTTGTTTCTGTTCGTTAGTCATTTTGTTAGTTTCATTCGATTTAATGAAATTTGAAATTGAGAAATTAACATCTCCAGGTTTTGCAATTTGACATTTTTTGGGTTTTTTTCTGGGTGAACTGAAAAGTTGTTTCATTCGATCATTCCAGGCTGTGTTCAAATCTCTACCTTGCTTTCATGAGGCCTAACTGCATCGACATTTTTTCCCACTGCATTGCAAAAATGTTCTATAAGCTTCTCACAATGTTATAAATTATCTTTGGGTTGAGTTTTATTTGTTAAATTAATAATTCATTGTTTATTTATAAACGTTAGGTGTTGACAACTTTAGTTTCTTTTCTTTTCTTCTCTTCATTTTGATGATGTTTGTTGGAGAACAATAGTCAGATTTTTTCTTGTTCAAAGATGCACATGTAGAATAGGGAAGCGCTGAAATTCCAAACTTTCCTCAAGAGGAGAAGCAAAAATTAGACCGCTTTTCTTCAATGGGTGCTCCTAAGCAGAAATGGACTGCAGAAGAAGAGGCAGCACTGAAAGCTGGAGTAGTCAAACATGGGGCAGGAAAATGGCGCACTATACTTACAGATCCCGAGTTCAGTGCTATTTTGCGGATGCGATCAAATGTAGATCTCAAGGTATGTCTTTTCAACATGTTGTGCGAAGTGTCAAAGGAGTTTTATTATTCTTTAAGGTTGGGAATGTTACAGTTGCACTAGCCAAAATATCATGTGTATTGCATCATAGTAGAAATATATAAAGTTAGGAGTATGATACTATTGTCAGAGTTCTGGCATACCTTTGGTGTACTAGTATATATGATTTGAACTGTGAACAGGATAAATGGAGGAATATAAATGTGACAGCAATATGGGGATCCCGGCAGAAGGCAAAGCTTGCCCTTAAAAGGAACCTTCCAGCCCCCAAAATTGACAATAACCATTTGGCCTTGAGTACAGTAGTTCGACGTGAAGTTCACGATACTAAGCCCTTAGCAATTACTGGTGGAACATTGCAATCTCCCAATTCAAAAGAACAAATATCAAGGTTCAAGAGGTTCCAGTTAAATATATCTGCCTTAAGAAATTATCTCCATAACTGTGGTGCTTGGTTGGTTTAATTTTCTGCTTGAATAGCATTTGAATGTTGTAAACTTGTAGATGTTACATCCCTTACAAGTAATTAGTTCTAAGATCACGTAAAGCTGTGTGTTAGTATACCGATTTTCTATAAATGAATAAATAACTAGATTAATTTGCATCTAAATTTGGTTATTTCCTATGTAAGGTTCCTGGTGTTCTGATCCTTCATTTTTATAGTACCACATAACGTTTCTGCACTAAGCATGTCTAAGATATATGAAAAAGATGGTTTACTACCAAACTGGATTAAAGAAAAAAAAAAGATCATAGATTATGTTAACTATGCAATGCTTCACTGCCTTTGGATGAAGTAATATGACTCATACTTTAGCATTTTTTTCTTTTCAAATACACACACATATCTGGAGATTCTTCTGTCTACTTTCACTCCATGTATGCTTGTGGTGAGAAAATATCATAAATATTTAGCAACATCTTTATACTTCAACTCCTTTGCTAAATTAATCCATGCTTAGGTACATTTATCTTAATTTTGTTATATTCCACTGTGCATTAACTCTAAATTCAAAAGTCATTGATTTATGTATAGGTTCTACTTGCAGTTATGAATAGTTGGTAAATAATTTCTTCTCTGATCTTTCTTCTGATTACAACATCCCATCTTGTGCTGAAACATTGAAATTATGCAGCAATGTACTTTTGAGTCATTGAAGCAATATGTTTCTCAATGATGGCAGGTTGGGGGATAATCATATATTAGAGGCTGTTGTTAGTATGAAGGAGCCAAAAGGTTCTGACAGGGCTGCCATTGCTTCTTACATAGAGGTATTTCTACTTTACTTCACTTATGATTGTAAAATATAAACATCCCAAGAAGCAAATGAACATCGAAATTTTAATTCTATTATAAAAACTGCCTCAGTTCCTGGTTTTCTAGGCATCTTATTTACCCCCTCCCCCTTTCTCATGGATTGGTTTAGCTAGACAGTAGCTAAAATGTACTTGCCTCTATTGGCTATTGTAACAAGGAATTTCTCATTTATATTTATCAATGGATTATCTATCAGTTCTAAAATAACTATGTATCATCCTTCTTTGTGATTGATCTCGCAGTATTAAAAGTCCTTGAAACTAATTGGAAACTTCTCTCCTAGGTCCATAAAATACTATAACTTTTTTTATTAATTGCCATAAATTTCAACTAGCTATGGCATGTGACTCACATGGTAAAACTAGTTAAAAATGTGCCATTTGTTCTTTTCATTTAATTTTTTTCCTTCTGATTAAGCCCTTGTCTATGCTCTCACCTGGCAACTAACAACCTGTTAATTTTGTATTTTTACAATGGTGCATGAAAAATAGCATAATTCAATCAATTGTACTATACTATATGCTGCATATCCTGTCCTTAGAACATTGGTGAGTAGTCAATACATATACAGCTAATATTAGCAATATAATACTTGTTTACATGCTTGTCTGCATCAAAAGTGATTCTGAAACTTTTTATCTCCAGGAAAAATATCGGTGTCCACCAAACCTCAGAAAGTTACTATCATCAAAACTGAAGCTTATGGTGGAAAGTGGCAAAATAATCAAGGTAATTTCATTATCAGTTACTGCAGTAGCAAGGTACTTCAAGCTGTGTGTGCAAACCTGTGAAATAGGCATAGTCAATCTGGATAATGTTTGATGGTTGTACTGAAGTTTGTCATGTATGACAGAGACACTATGAGAACTTATTTGACTTTACTGAAAGTTATTAACAGAAAACTCTATAAGAACTTATTTGAACTTACTGAAAGTTAACAGAAAATGATTGACAATGGGGAATTAATTGGTTATGTTATTATGTATAGATGTGATTAGATATATATTTTCTTGTGGCAGTTGCAATGTGCATATCCAGGCATTTTCTTTAGCAAGAGAAAATTCTATTTGAGTTGATAAATTGTCCTAAATAATAAACAAATATTCCTACTGTAACATGCCCATTTGAGCAGTCTCTGAATAATAAACAATATTTCTTCTGGCAGTTGCATGAAATTAAATTCCATATATGATAAGTTTATCCTGAGTATGACATATATATTGACAGGAAAAGCATAAGTACAGAATTACGCCAAGTTCAACAGTCACTGAGAAAAGAAGATGCTCTTCCTTGATACATGTGGAAGGGAGGCCCAAAGATTCTCCAGAAGCAAAGAGTGATGATGTTAACATCCTTTCAAAATCCCAAATTGATGCTGAGCTATCAAAAGCGAAGGGCATGACAGCTCAAGAAGCAGCTGCTGCAGCTGCAAAAGCAGTTGCAGAGGCAGAAGTTGCCATTGCACAGGCTGAGGCTGCAGCTAGGGAGGCAGAGGCTGCAGAAGCTGAAGCAGAGGCTGCTCAAGTGTTTGCAAAAGCAGCAGTGAAGGCGCTAAAATGCAAAATGCTTCATATTTGGTAGCTTCCTCACCAAGAAATCTATGTTGATTCCTGTAGATGAGATGGTCATAACTTTATTTTAATTCTATTTTCCTGTTTAGAATGCTTTTTCACATCCTAATTATTTAAATAATGTGCTGGTTTTCTGCAGTCCTCAGTCAGTCACTCCTTTGGCATCTTCACATTCTCATATTTTACTTTTTGCTCTTGGTTACTTGTTTAGAGTTTGACCTGGACCGTAGCCAAAGATCTTTCTGCTAGTGAATAATTTGGTCAAAACATCTTAGCCCAACTCTTTACCAAGCTGTTCACTGTATTTCTGGCAGTGTCTACTCTGCAGTTCTATTCCATACTTTTGCAATGCCTAGCATCCAATTGTTCCAGACTCCAGAATACTGGAGTCAAGAATAAATGGGAAACTATTCCGAGCTCACACCACACATAATACACATATTAGGGGGTAATTGCCTTATATGGCCTATGAATCTACATTGAGTTGTTGCTGTTTGTTATATTAAGCACTACTTTCCAAATAAAGGACTTAGAGCTTTGGACTTCCAAATAGGTTTATCAAGGTTGATTGAAACTATTCAACAAACTTTCTCCATTACATATCTTTCCAACATATAGTCAGTCTATTGTGAAAGGACCCGTGTTAATTACTGTTGGTAAAATGTTATTTCTAATCTTTATTTAGTGCTGTGCATTATTCTTATGCCTGTATTGAAGTATATTCTGTTAGCTCTTTTAGTAGTTCTTTTTAAGCCTTGATTACTGCCTAATTATTCTGATACCTATAAAGAAGGAATTTTCTGTTAGTTGTCAGTTTAGTTCTTTCTAAGCTTTAATTAGTGCCCCGCTTGATTCTCATGCTATATAGTAGTTTCTATCAGTTTTCTTGATTAAGCCTGTCTAATGTTTATGAATTTGTGCAGATGGTGCGGACTTGTGCTTGCTTGTTATCAGCCGAGTTGGCTTGAGATAATAGTTCTGCTGCTGCACTTCCTGCCGGTTTTTCATTATTGTACATAATTTTCAGCTTGTAAATCTGGACTATGCGGGATGATTCATGAAACATTTTGTCAGGAGTCAGTAATAGCTTTTATTTTTTTCCCCTCTTATATTATTTTTAAAGGAAGACAATGGGAGGAAGGCTACATAGTACTAATGGAAGAGTGCTGTAATGGAATGATTGGCATTCCACTTAGAGTCAATGAAAGAAAACAATTTTTAGTAGTGTTCCAATAGCAATATGGATTGTCATTGACAAGCAGATCATATTTACAAGGATGCTTGTTCTAAGACATTGTTACATTACTCTGGCTATGCAGTATATTGATTTCCTTTTGAGGTTTGTCAAAGTTATATTTATACACAACAGACTTTTTTTGTCGATAGAGAAGTCAGAAGACAGTATTGCGTGTATGTGTGTGGATATAGTTGATAGAGGCACTTGCTTCTTACAAATTTAGAAAAGGGTCTGTACTTTATGAATAACTAGAGATAAATGCAATAAGGAAAACCTTTGGAGTCAAATAGTATTTGGTTATTTTTTGTACAGTTGTTCCGTTTTCAGTAGACTAGGGAAATCTAGTAAATGATATTTGGTTTTGCATACTAGTGTTGTATATATGTACGCAAAACATTCTAGTGATGAGTTATTTTTTTACAGAAAATTAATTTGCTTCCATGAAAAATGCAACATCTGGAAACATGTTAAACAATATAAAACGCAAATAACTTGACTGGGTTAAAATAAGATATTCGGTCAATTATCAAATAAGTTGATCCGGATGCACACACTGCAATTCGAAATAAGTAACAAAGCCTTTAGCACCAGCAATAATATATGGATAAAATGGATTTTACTTGAACAACATTAGTACAATCCTCCACATCCAAAATTTGTGAACAGAAAGTTTATTTAGACAAGTGTAAAATACTTTTTAACATTTTAATTTTACAAGGTTTAGTTGGGTCCCCTTGTTCCAACTACAACATCGTTGCAGATATCACAAGGTTAGATCAAAATAAGCTAATTTACGATAACATTGTCACATTTTCCTTTCCCTGTTCAGCTATCATATATAGACACTAAAGCAGCTTGCAATCACTAGCCACAACCAAGTTTAGAGTGTAACAAACTACTATCCTCCTCCCTCATTTCCTTCCATATTTCCAATATTTCATATGCTGAGGGCTTGTCAGATACTCCCTCATCAATATCATCTTCAGAGCTTCCATCATCCCAGAGCTCCTCATCACTATCAGAATTGTCAAGTGCCAGATCCTCAGCAAGATCCAGCCTGTCAGCCCGTAAACTTATTCTATCTTTAATATCACTTTTTTGTGGTATGCAAACCATGACATCATGATTATCTTCTCTATCAACTTGATCATGGTTGAAGGTAAATGTATCTGATTCAGCATGGTAACTGCCAACAAGAATGCCATTCCCAGATTCAGCACCTTCAATCATCATTTGCCCTGAAATATTTGGTGCATTTCCATTTCCACCATCACCATTTTCCTCATTCAGACCATTGACTGTATTTTCACTTCTAAAAGGGATGATATTAGAGATGTCTCTCGATGTACCTAATCCGCAAAGAACATGCAATGATCTTGATAAATTTGAGACTGTTGCTTCTGATACTACATCACAATTACCAAGAGCATCCAACAACCGCACTAGATTTTCATGACTAATTCTGTCTTCATTTTCCTTAAACATGTCTGTCCATTGCTTTTCTGTCACTCGGAATGGCGCATAAGCCATGGTTTCGATTAAGATGACAGCTCGCTCATAATTGTGTTGAGCTATAGCTTGAATCACCAATTCAAAAAAGAAAAGATGGTGAGGAATTTCTCCAGCTTCCAGAATCATGTCAAATGCATGCTCCAGTAAATGCAACTGCATTAAACATAAATATGCCATCAAATTCAATGTTTAGAAAACACATAATAATTGATAAACCAGTAAGATAAATTTTTTGTGGTTCTATTGGCTAACTGTGGCCACAAGTAATAAGTAAAAAAAAAAAAAAACAGTTGGATCTAACTGATTCTGAAAATCGTCCAACAATTGAGCTTGATTCTGAAGAATAAAGCAAGGACTAGTGCAAAACTTTCTATCAAAGATCGCAAGCACAAGCCTAAACAACTGTGATTTTGCTGAGCTATGCATATGAGCTTTATACATATACATGACACAGATCAAAATAATTGATAGAAGTTGAACTGCCACCAATAAATAATAATAGTCTTTTTTTACCATGAGTGCGAATTGACCGATGAAATTCATGCATTATTGTGGTGAAATGTAGTTTGGATGTAACAAACATTTTATAGGATAATATGATAATTGATACCATGGGCAGAAATATAAAACACAGAGACCTTAAATAAATATTTATATTTTCTACCTTGCCAGCTCTTGAAGCTTTAATAAGTAATGGCAAGTGTTTATTTTGATCCAAATGATAACCTGAGAGAATCATCTCTCTGTACACATGCTCAAAGTATTCCCACTGGTGTGCACTAGCAGATGCTTCCAACATTGAGTTATATGTGTATGCATCTGGGACAATAGAGCCACTACCACCCTCTGGGACGGCATAAAAATCTGATTTAGCAACCTTAATTTCCTCAAATAAAACTTTAGCTTTAGAAAACATATCATTCTGGCCATAAACTTTCAGCATGGTATTTATGGTCCCTATGTTAGGAGCACAGTGGTCTTTCATGCATTCAAATATACATATGCAGTCATCAATATGTCCAGCATCCATGGAAGACTTAATCATGCCAGTGAAAGTAACCTCCAAAGGCCTAGCATGAGGAAGTCTTCTAATCTTCTCAACCTGCAGTCGTATTTCAATGAAAAAAATATTTTAAAAGGGTTTATATGTAGTTACATGTTCATCTAACCACATCCATGCAAAAAGGAAAGAGTAAACCCTCAAATTTATCCCTAAAAAATTTGACAGAAAACACATTTAGTTCCTGAGAAATTAAATTCCCACCTATGGTCCCTAAGAAACTGACCATTTTTGTCCTTCTTAGGGACTAATGTGCCCAATGCCTAAGGACTAATGTAGCCAAGATTCATGGTTCCTTAGGGAGCGCGTGTGTGGGTTTTAACATTTAGGGCCTGTTTGGTTTACGAAAACATTTTCTGTTCCCATTTCCTGTTTTCACTTTGTTTCCTGTTTTCTGAAATTTTACAAAGGAAAAACTGGAAATACTGGAAACAGCAAATTTTTGTTTCCAGCATCTCCAGTTTTTCCTTTGTAAAATTTCAGGAAACAGAAAACAGAAAATGGAAACAGGAAACGAAAATGCAAACCAAACAGGCCCTTAGGTTCTCAGAAACTAATGTGCCCACCATCAAATTTCTCAGGACAAATTTGGGGGTTTAATAAAAAAAGTAAAAAAGTACCTCTGGAATAGCATCTTGCCACCTCCCACAATTGCAAAGGCAACAAGCTAGCTCATAATACACACTGGCTGTTCCCATAACTCCTCTTCTTTCCATGTCCCTAACGGCTTTCACAGCTTCATCAACTTTACCTTCCTTCCAGAAAGTTCTCACCAACACTAAGGAAGTGACATAAAATATATATCAGGCCATCAGCTGCCAAATATCAGTAGCAAATGATATGAACAGAAGTAAAAAACTACCTTTATATGTAAGGGCTTCTGGAACTTCCCCACTTTTTCTCATCTTTCCAAATAACTCATGGACAAGGTCATAGTTTCCCGATTGCAGCATTACCTTATAACAAGCACCACCTGTAAGACTTGAATACAAACATGCTTCAAGAGTAATAACATCTGAAGGTAATAACTTTTTCTTTGCCAACCAATTTTCCCATTCAGCCATAAATACTCTCAAATAGAATATAACGTCAAAAGAGCTTGTTAATTTGTCAATAAAATGAAAATCTGAGCCACCAAACATGCATGGATACCTAATTATGTATATAATGCAACTATAGAGGGCAGATAGAATTAATCACATTATAAAAAATGTATTGCCTCCATAAATACTACCCCCGTTCCTATTTAACTGTCCACTTAAAAAAAACACATAGATTAAGAAATGCAATCATTACTCTTGTTTTCATGAAAATAAATTTTAAACTTTTTGTTTTACCCTTTATCTCTCTTAATATTATTGGGTCTCATTAATTTTTAATAGTGGATCATTTATTAACATAAGGGTACAATGGAGAAAACTGTAATTATTACTACATTGGGTTTGTAAATAGACAGTTAAATAGAAAAGAAATTTTCTCTAGAAGTGGATAATTAACTAAGAACGGAGGTAGTGAGTGAAATAGAACTTTTGAGAACAGTTTTCCCAAAATAGCTGATATTGTACCACTTTTTTGTTTTTTTTTTTTTGTGAAAAAAAAAATCACATGAAAACTGAGTCAACCATACGGAGCTAAGTTGTTAGTGACATAACAGGCAAAAGATGATAGCACAAGAACTACCAACTTAGAATAGCAGTTTTCAATTTGATTCTGAAGAAAAATAACGAGTCAAGTAATATTGTATTGTATCTCCCTTTTCTAAGATAATAGTATACACTGATACACATAAATTACTTGGTGTCAGATGTTTTAATCATGTAATTACCTCCATTGCAAGTCCATAAGTTGCTCCATTAGGTTTCAGACCACTTTTCCTCAGTTGCTTAAAAACCCACGACACACCTTTCCACTGCTTTGATGGAACACATGCATTAAGTACCTAACAGCAATTGAAGAAATCTGACAGTTTAATCAATCTGCAAAATGGCATTCATTAGAAAGTTATATGATACATATCTAGTTACTCTCTTACAGCATTATATATAACCACATCAGGTTCAAGAATTGGATCCCAGGTCTTGCGATACATAGATCTAAATGTTTTGGGTTTCTGCTTCATGCATTCCACAATATTCATCAACTCTTTAAGAAGACCAGCTTGACCAAGTGTAACGGCAATGCTATGATATGCAGCCATATCAGGATATACATGGATATTTCCCTGAACAAGTTGGAAGTAAATCAGTCCAGCAATATACAATAACAATTAAAAACGAACCCTCACATGGAAAAACAATCTAAGAACTTGATTCTTACAAGCATCAAATTGAAAATTTGAAGGGCTTCCTTTGGCCTTCTGGCGTTTCCAAGAACTGCAAGAAGTTTTGTGTATACAAACCTACAAAATCATTATTAATTTCTTCATAAGAGAGAACTGAGAATGCAGAGCATGAAGCATGTAAATAAAACAACGAAATATGGATCATTAAGAAATATAATCATCCATATTATTTTGTGCTTTAAAGATATGCCCCATTAGTTGTCTGGTACTATCCACACATCATTCATAGCAAATACCAATCAAGATATTAATCTCACCAAGCACCATGTCAAATTTAGGTCGAAACTTAATACAGTACAAGAATGTTACACCAGCAGAGTATTTGAAACCTGTTCTATTCTTTTTTTTTCCTGTTTGATTCATTGACACAATAAATCAACAAAAGCTGATCCATTCTGTCAATATATTTGTTTAATTAGTTGTTTTCTCCAAAATTTAAAACCACACATAACGTGACACAGATGTCTCAAGGGGCCCTAAACAATGGCAGTAAGCCAAGACAAATTTCTAAAGCCATGCCATGCTACAAAAATGAAAAAAGAAAAATCACCTGCTTTGATACTTTCTGTGATCCTTATAATTGTACACCCACTGGACCACAGAAAGAGCTTGCTTCCAACAACGCTTAACATTAAGCATTTCAAGGATCCTCAACAACTGGCCTTCGGTGAATGGCAACCCCGACAGCTTCATTAACCTCGAAAATTTCCAATCCTTGGTCGTAATTTCCCTATCACAGAGCCTACAAAAAAGCCAAAACCCTCTTCTTAAATTGACAAAGATCTTTAATTTAACGCAATTCCTAGCAAAAACAAATCAACAAGACCGCGATGGAAAAATTGAACACGAACCTCTCAACGAGAAACCTTATAACCTCAGTCTCGCTGCGTTTCCGAGTCCTTTTCCCTACCCCGTAGCTTTCATTGTACCAATTCTCGTTGATTTCAAGGTCGTCATCGAAAACCCACTTCAATTCATCCATCTTTCGAGCCTGGAACATTTCCCTCAGCTCCTTTAAGCTCTCCCTCTTGAGCTTTTCTCCTCCATACTCCTTGTTTGTCCTCGTCTGCTCCAAAAACTCAACCTTTTGAAGCCCTTCCCATGGTTTCCCCGCCATAGACAAACCCTCGCTCTGAGTCTTCTCCTCGGACTCCTCTTCGGCATTGGCTTCTTCCACTGCTCTTGTGAATTCTTTGAATTCGTGTTTCAGTTCCTGGAAGTGTTCCTCTTCCAACAAGGTTTGCCTCTGGGACTTGGTGAGTGGAGGAGGGGACTCTTGGGCTTGGCGTTTCTTCAGTTTTCGATTGTATTTTTGGATTTCTTTCTTGCGGATAGTGTGGACAATCTTAGGGGTGGGATAGACACCCTTTTGAATGAGGTTGCGTCGAATCTTGTCGGTGTCTGGTTGGAATTGGGCGAGAGGGCGAAGGGGAAGAGAGTATCCCTGCACTTGCACTTGCACATGCAGAGCTTCCATGGCGTAAGGCCAGTGGAAATGGAAAGGAGAGATTTCCCATACGTCATAGTTACAAGATAATATGGTGACTGGGACTGCGCCGGGCGCCAAGGAAAAGATATTTTCCACTTAGTATATTGGATTGTTTAAAATAAAAATTGGTGATTTTTAGATTGGATAAAAAATATTTATTTTTTAGAGATTTTTATAAGAACCAAAAGTTATTTTGTGTTTGGTAATATTCTCTTTTATTTTAATTGATTATTTTGAAAAACTAATAAAAATAACTCTCGATTATAATAAGATTTCTTATTATTTCTAAAATCTGAACAATCAGAAAGTGTGCGAGATCGTGTGAGAGCGGTGTCCTGCTTTAGTGATATAAAGGCAGAATAATGAAAAATTTTGGCACTAGCGAATTGAACACGACAGTTATTGGCTCGACAGCAAAAAGGTATGTGATGGAATAAAAGTTCACCACCAAATCCTCACATATGAGCATGGAAAAAAATTAGTGCTTGAGAAAAAAAAACACTTAAAGAATGTTATACATTTTTCATTGAAACAAAATTGAACTGAGTCTCCAAATGATAATGTTCAAATGTAATTTCACGCTACCCTCACCTCCATCCATTCTAAAGCTCTTTCCATCACCTTCTCCTTCTTCCTCACGACCCAAAATAATTTCTTTTCAAAGATTTGTACTGAATGGACCTGGATTTGATATTTGTAGTGAATGGACCTCGATTTGGTGTAGTCATCAAATCCGAACTGTCCGACCAAGATGTCGAGATGATTTTTAAATGTCGATTTAACATCCCGACTTATATTTAGTGACTGCACTGACTCCACCAAATGTTGACTGTACGAAATCCAATTCCATAGTGAAGACACGTGTCCTAAATGTAAATTGTATTCATAATTCATAATAGAGTATGGGTAAGAATAAATTCTCTTAGATAAAGGTGCATTCCCTAAGTCATACGCCTAAGTCATACACGCAAGAGGAATAACCGTAATGGTGTGTCATTCAAAACTAAATACATTGGCATTACTCTCGATTTTTTAGATTACAACGTAAACAATGATGTTAGTTTCTATATTGGGATAATAATTCTTCTCCCTTACGTAGGGGCAGGAGATGAACATCGACAAACTTTGATGCTCTGTTTGTTTCAAAAGAAGCAACTGAGAGAGAACGAGAGATAGAAGAGATAATCTCCTCTTAACCTCATTTAGTAACGCAGAGTTGGAGAGATTGAAAAGTGAGTGGGTTCCACATTGAAATCTATTTAACACAGTTGAGAGGAGAAATGGGAGAGAGACATGCATCCTTCACTCATGACCAATATACCCTCAAAATTTACCTCACTAAAACCTTCATCCATCAACCATGGCCGGCCATTGTCATTCATATACGACCGCACCATCCCTGTCACAACTAAGCGCATTCTTTTTGGCATTTTTATTCATTAAAAAAATATAACTCTCTCTCTCTCTCTTTCTCGTGTTTATCTTTTAAACCAAACAGAGGGTAAATATTCAATTATTTTGATCTAAAATGTCACTTTATCTTTTTCTATTGTTGAATTTCATGGTATAGAGAAAATAGGAAAAATAGATTAGAAATGGAAAATGGAATTCTATATTGATAATAGAATGAAAAGATTGATTTTACAATAGGAACATGGGCTTATATAGCCAATATCATCAACTAATTCCTAACTAATATCCTAACCAACTAACTAATTTCTAACTAACAATATTATCTCTAACAGCCCCCGCAAGCTGGAAGTGCTAGCACTTCAAGCTTGGAATGACCAACACAATACAATCAAATACAAATGGAAAAATTACAATGAAAATGGTGTAACAAATACCATGAAATGGGCTCAATAGGCCTCTAAAAATCAATACCAAATTTAGGCAAAAAGCTTAACCACATTGTAGAAGCTAAAATCTTCAATCTTCAATACTTAACCACCATAAGGCAGAAGCTAAAATCTTCAATGCTTAACCACCATAATAAGGCAGAAGCTACAAGCTTAACAATCAAGAGCAGAAGCTAACCATAATGCTTAACCACTCAAGAAAGAAGCAAATCAAAATTACAACGCTTAACCATCAACCACGGACAAAAGCAAATATATCAATCTTTACCAAAGCTAACAATGAGAAATGTCGGAAACACATCGGCCAAAAGAAAGGCACACAGGCCACTAATCATGAACAAAATAGATCCACCTAAGAGGTTGGACAAGAACACAACAATTAAAGAAATGAATCACCAAACACTTGGTGTGCAATATTCTAACCAAAAACAGAGGAACATAATAACCTCATGTTCCCAAACAAGAATTGTACAATTATCGCAGAACCAGTGGGAGCAATTGGCTTGGCAAGGAATGTGAAAGTTGCCATGGAAAATTGAACATAGATCGTTCGCAGGAGGACCTTCCTGCTCCATTTTTTTTTACTGTCAACACAACCGCAACTGCAGGAGACCCCAGGCACCATTCTGGAGGAAGTGGTTGAGTTCAATTGAGAAAGAGTTGATGGAATTATATGAAGCCGCGAAGAAAGCGGTGGATTGGTGCATTGATGTGCTTAAGCACCTCAAGAAATTCCCATCAATTAAAAGATTCTTGTCAACACGTTGATGGAGTCTGAAGTAAATCCATTTGATGGACAGGAGTCTAAACCATACAAGAACGACCCAGCAACGAAGGACCAACTCCAAAGAAGAAATGCGCGGGTAGGATTTGTTGAGCTTCTGGCAAGTTGAACAAGAGCAGTGATGATGAAATGAAGAAAGAACCAAACAAAGCCAATCCGAAAGGTTATATCAAGAACAATGCGTTGATGATGAATAGGAACAAGAATGAAAGAAAAATAGTGCAGCGGAGCATGATAACAGAAGCTGACTCCAGCAAGAACAAAACTCTCTTATTCATGTGCAGGAGGCAGAAAACAGCTTTGGAGAAAGAAACAGGAAGAAGAAGCCAATTTTGTTTTGATTTTCTTGGGAAAGAAGAAGAAAAGAAAGTGTAAGAAAAAAAAAGGAAAAAGTGCAGCAGAAATAATGCTAAGGTGGGTACCATTGCTCTGATACCATGTTGAATTTCATGGTATAGAGAAAATAGGAAAAATAGATTAGAAATGGAAAATGGAATTCTATATTGATAATAGAATGAAAAGATTGATTTTACAATAGGAACATGGGTTTATATAGCCAATATCATCAACTAATTCCTAACTAATATCCTAACCAACTAACGAATTTCTAACTAACAATATTATCTCTAACATCTATTTTGTTGCAATTATTGTAAAATGCAATAACGAAAAGCTTCCAAGTTTCCAGCATGAATAGATATATAAGATAAAAATGACAGCCAAAAGAAAACTGCGTTCATTCATATATATGACAGGCTTCTGGAAATAACAAAATCACACAATGCTGAGCGCTAGGAAATGCAGTTCTGTCAGCGTTCTAAAGATATAACTAAACTGACAATGACAATATGATTCACTCACAAAATAACCCTCAACATGAATACCATCCTGTTTGATTCCCCATTGGACAAGAATGATATGACATTACAAAACAACTGAGAAAAAAAGGCAAGAATAAATTGATCAGAAACCAAGTTAAACATGCAGATGCCTCCAGCAACATCCAGATATATGTCACTTAGAAATTACAGTAGGGTACAAAACAGGAAGGAGCCTCTCAGCTCTTTGATTTGGAATGCTTTACAAGCCAATCAATAACAGAGTCAATGTTGGTCGAGTTTTTGCATGAGATCATGAAGCAGCAAACTTCTCTGTCAGTAATTGACTTCAGATCCCTGCATACCAGATAGCTTTCAGCACTAAAGCAATATAATGTAAAAGAAAAATAAAAAAAATGGAAGAAGATGTAACACACAAATCCATTCAATACTGTAAGTCTGTAACATTCTAGGGTTAGTTTACTTCGTTAATCGTTATTACTCCGAGTTGACAAGAATAATAGTAACATATAACATATATCTTACATTTGGTCAGTCAAAGCTTGCTTAGACAGAGCCCCTGCTTTGTCAATCTTGTTCCCCAACACCAACAGAGGAATACCACTCAATGATGGTTTACTTAACAAATCATGCAGTTCACTCTTTGATATGCTAAGGTTGTCTGGATCAGCAGCATCAATAACATAACTGCAGGAAATATCATATTAAGAGAAGTTGCTAAATTTCACACAGTCAACTAGATTAACAGAAATTCAATCATTACTAGATCAATATAGCACCAGACTCCAGCATTGATGTAAATATATAAGAAAACGAGAATTCAATTCAGATAAATTTTAGAAACAACTTTGTCAGCCAATCACACGAGCGCAAAAGATCCAAGAGGAAGACATAATCAGCAGCATCACAATTTTTGAACAGAAACTACAAAAAGTCCAGTGTAATGTAGCCAACCCAAGTCTTTAAACCAGGCAGCACCAAAGCATACTAATAGAACTAGCTCAGAATAAATAGGAAAGTGGAAATTTTATTCTAAACAGTCCTCTGACTCTAGCTCAATATCAGATTGATATATGAACTAGGATAAAGATGCTAAATACAGAAAAACAGAAAATATCCCTACCAGGTATTCAAGAGACTTGCCTCTCCTACCACTGTAATTTACAAATCCAAATCTGAAGTACCTCTCTAAATCTCTCCCTCCTTCCTGTTTATACCCCCCCTCCATTACAATTTACTGTCCACGAGACAGTTACAATCTCCCTCTCTTCCCTATTGATTCCTGCCCCACCATCACAATTAATTGTCCACTAGACAATTACTATTATCAATAACTCCATATGGCTTTAATATTCTATCACCACTCTTCCTCTCCCTACTGTAAAACCTTTTAATGAGTGGTTTCTAACACATACATAGTGGAAGTTTTAACTTGTTCATATGTGGAACCATTGAACTCTTCCAAGATCCAATGAAGGGCAATCAAGTCTGGACAATGTTTGCAAAGAGCTATACTCATTTCCTAGCAGTATAACCTGCTCTAATCATGATAAGCACTACTAACGAGTAAATAAACTTTATTCTTACATGTGGCTTATAGAAGGCGTTAGTAAAATAAACTTGTACGGGAAAACTCCTTTGCACTGTCATACATTTCAGGTACAGCCGTACAGACAAGTATCTTTTAATAATACACCAAAGAATATCTCTTTACAGAGGCATCATTTTGACAAATAGATTTGCGTCAAAGTCACTGATAAAAGGCTTGGGTTCATGGAAGTAAAAATAACAATTCAACCACCAGTCCTAGAAAAGGAAAAATCAACTGGTAAAGGAACTACCATGAAGACCAAAATAAACAACCATGTAATTTGATCAGCAACTCTACTATCAGATATCAAACATGTGGAAAACATCATACATGCATATATTGACAAATTACCAATACAAGTATACAAATATACATTAGTGCACTTGTACACTTATCAGTTATGTCTATGTGAACCAATGTATGCATGTGCCAATGCTCTACCAAGGAAACATAGAGAAGAGGGAGGGAGAGAGGTAAGGAAGAATTTTCAAAATCAGAAGGAAATGAGAAGTTTGATCCATACACAATAGCAGAAACCGCACGACAGTAACGTTCCCACATGCTACGGAATCTAGGTTGGCCACCAAGATCCCATAACTTTATTGTTACATTGCCTTTTGTAACTTTCCTCATATTGAATCCCACCTGGAATCAGATGACAAATAGATTAAACAGAATATTATTATCATTGATAAGCAGAGGACTTCATAAAAGCTAATTAGTGGAGAAGAAGTTATAATTAAAAGCATTTGGCAAACAGCACTTACCGTAGGAATCATGTCCTCGCTATATCCACCCGTCTAGAAACAAGATCAGGAAAATATCTTTCAGTGAACCAGCCAAATCAAGAACGAGTTACATAAGTCAATATGTTTATCAAACTTACAGCAACAACATTTACAAGTGAAGTCTTTCCAGCATTCTGAAGTCCAATCAGAGATAACTCCATTTCCTGCTTGAAGAAGAGGCTGCAATCAAATTTACAATGTAGTTAGCTATTTTGAAGAAAGTGATCCACTAAGCTCAGACCAAGCATCCACATAAAAAGTACTCACAAAAATCAACTTCCAGGTTCAACCTAATACTTAAAAATCGTGTTATAAAAAGAGAAGCAGGTTTAATGCAAACAAAAGCCATTCAGAAAATACAGAAAAAGACTTATCCAAAAGTTCACAGATAACATATGCAGAGCAGCAGCTCCTGCCACTAATCCAATATTTGGGAACATTTAAACTTTACAATTAAAAAGACGCCATTAGGAATAAAATAAAATTATTTACAAATAATGAGATGAACAGCGAGCAAACAACATTTTTTGTGAATGAATTGAACTCTTAAACCTCTATCATTCCAATAACCAAACAAGTTTTGTACAAGAAGTCAATAATTCATTTATAAATGACATAACTCCTTTCATTTTAAAGATTTGGTGCACCACAAAGGTTGACGAAATTGGATTTTCTCCCAATTATCTCATTACAGGAAACAAACATACTATCGTTTGGTGGCATTGAACATCTTAAAGAGTGCTAAACAAGATTATCATACTAAAATCTTAGAATCAACAAATCGTTTTCCTAAACAGTCAATTAATTCTGAGTCTAAAACCAAAAAATACAAAAAAAATAATAATTATCAAAGAGCAATGGCATTATTGGAGTTGAAAGCTAACCTGCGGAGCCAATTGAGAAAGGATTCCCACAACCCCATTGCTTCTCTTCTCTGATAAAAAAGAAAAAAAAAACTATACAAAAAAATAGACGAATCAACGATTCCCTTCTTTCACCACGACCCCCCCGCACACAGATCTAAAAACCCTTCGCAGCATCCAAATTCACCCTTAGCCACTGTTTATCGCATTCATATCATAAGAAACGAGTTTTTTTATTATTTTTTTTAGAAAGATTGCTCTTTGCTTTGCTGTGGAGATTTTGATTTAATCGTTCAGTGTTATACGCAGATCATAGCCGTTGAATCACGAGGGCCCCATAATGCAACTGATCTAGAATGGTGGCGATGCAGAAGATTACAGCTCGCGATGAAGCTTTTATTTAGAAAAAATTGCGCCACCGTTGGCCCTCACCTACCTCGTTTATTGCGCGTGTGTTACACGAACCACTGGAATGTGGAAACTTGGAACATGAGACCAGTGAGGAAGAGCGTGTTGACACTCGGCGGAAAAGGCTACGACATTGAGATTAGTATTGCACTATTGCATTCAAATATCTGAAGTGCATCCATCATAAGCCATGACCAATTGAATGTTGGTTGCCACGTGTAAGTTGAAGAATGGTTTAAGTCTCTGGTTCACGTCTATCCTTTGGCCAAAGAGGTAATTTCTAATAATTAAATATTACTCCATCCGATGCTATTTATAAGAATTTTTTAACCACTTCACACGGATTAAAGAAGTTGGTTAATTTAGTTGATTACAATAAATTTGTCATGAATGTGTATCACATTTACTAAACTACCCATGAATTTATTGATATTCATTATCTTTCTCTTTCTATTTAACTACTCAATTGTGTCATACTCTCTCTACTAATTAATTACTCACCTACCTCCACTAATGGGGTATTTTTGTCAAATAATAATTAATGCATGAGACAATCTGAAAAAGTTCTTATAAAAAGGACCAAGACTCACATTCAAAAAAGTTCTTATAAATAGGACCGGAGGAGTACATATTAGTTAGAGAATTAAAAAAATGTAGTTTTACTTTTAACCAATAACCAATGTTATCAAACTCGGACCAGTGATCGACTCGGTCAGGGTATTAAGTTAATGGATCACTGGTTTAACCGGTTAGTCACTGGTTGAACCGGTTAAACCGATATAGATTAAAAATGATAAATTTTATAATAAAAAATATGAGTATGGTAAAATAATAAAAGATACAAAATAATAAAAAACTTAGAATATTATTTTAAACATGATTCTTATAAAGTAATATTAAAATAATAAAAAAATTAAAGTAATCCATACATATTACTTATTATATTTTATATTACTCAATATAATATTATCCACCCATTATGTAATTTTGAAATTTATTGTTGCTTTAAGGAGAACCTAAAGTTAAAGTTATATTCACACGATCCCAAGTCCGGCCGCCAAAAGGAATCTGTGTTATACTGCTATTTTAATTGTTAACCTTTCTCTTATTATATTACATATATTAAAATGTGAATATATATACATAAAGGTCGTTGCAGCGAAGTGGTGGATTTCGCGCATCAACATCCAACGCAGCCGTGTTCGATTCCTGCAGGTCGCACATTTATAATTTTGTGAAGACCACTTTGTGCCCAGTCCAGCTTGGTTCGCCCGCTGCAGCTCGGTTCACTCCGGTTCTGGCCGATTTCTACCGGTTTAAGACCGGTTCAACGATTCAATGACGAGCTGGGTGCATATCCGATCTGCAGATAGGACCGAACCGGCCTGGGAACCGGTTTACGGTCAGACCGACCGGTCCGGTCCGAGTTCAATAACACTGCTTTTAACCTTTATAATTTTTTCAAATCGTTATTCCTATCTATTTAGGAATTCTAATATACATAAACAAAAAGATTGTGTCATCCTACATAAGTAAACTCTTATCTTAAAGAAATAGATCTTTTTATCTTTATCTTTATATATAAAAAGTAAGGTAGTGTTGAGGTTGTCCTGAGAATGGTTTTTCCATAAATCTTACTAATGTCTTTTTAATAATGTTGATTGTTTTCCAAAGACACTTTTTGACTCGTATTGTTGAGATGATTATATCACTTCCATAAAATTTTGCATCTCTTAATGTTGGGGGCTTTTCATATTCATCATGATAGTAACTATTCCAATTTGAGTGGGTTTCATCTTTTATTATTCCTTTGAGTGCTTTTACACATTTTTTTTTCATTTGCTAACAATTTATACCTTCATATTATCTATTCTTCCGTGTAATTAATAAAATAAAATATTAAATGAATTTATATATTTTTTAAAAATTTAGAAAGACAAAATTTAGATGTTATCAAAACCATATATAGTAGGGATGACTATGTATTAGTGATTCTCTCCAAGAATCCTTCAAGAAGCTACCAAGAATTTATTGTTCTTTTTAATCATGGCGACATCCAAGGATGTCAACATGGAACCAAAGCCCCCGAATGACTCCTCACAGCAGAGCAAGGTCTCATTTCGAGATAAACTCATGGGTAAGGATGGTGCAAGTGTTCAACGTGAGAAGGTTGATCTTATCGGGAATAATCTGTTCATGACAGAACTAGAAGATGGCAATCAGCTCAAACCCAGGTGTTATGTTGCTGACTCAGTCTTGGATGATCCCAGGCGATCATGGATGGATGCAATAATTATCAAACTGTTAAGCAAGGATATAGGATATATAACATTGCTGTCAAGACTAAAAAACCTGTGGAATCTGGTTGGTGATTTTGAGCTTTTAGATGTTGGTAATGGCTACTATGTTACCAAGTTTGATCTTGATGAAGATAGGTGCAAAGTTATAAATGAGGGACCCTGGATGTTCTTTGATCATTATCTTTCTGTCAGAGCATGGTCCCCTGATTTTGTCTTTTCAGAAGTTTCTATTGACAGTACAATTGTCTGGGTGAGGTTTCCTAACTTGGGACTGGAGTACTATGATGAAAGTGTGTTGCTGGCGATGGCTGCTACAATAGGGAGACCTGTAAAAGTTGACAAAACCACTCTCAATGTTTCAAGAGGTAGATTTGCCAGGGTCTATTTTGAAATCAATCTCAATGAAGCTGTCATTGGAAAGGTTTGGCTCCAAGGTCATTGGTACAATGTTGACTATGAAAGCTTGCATCTAATTCGTGGAAAATGTGGTCTCTATGGTCATGCAACAATATCATGTACTACATATCCTGTTAAAGCTCAAACTCATCAAGGAGAACCCCTTTTGTCAGAAGTCAAGAACTTAAATCCTGGAACTGCTAAAGATAACAATGGCACTACCGGTCTTCATCAAGGTCAAGAACCACTTCATGGAGACTGGATGGTTGTATCTAGATCAAAGAAGTCTATATCAACTTGTGGAAAAGGGAAAACCCTAGTCAAATTACAAGTTGAGGCACCACTTAAGAAAGTTCTTGATCAACCTAAGGTTTCAATAGGGAAACCAACAAGTGGGAGTCTGATCAATGAAGAACTAATCTTCAAAAGCAAGGTTGTGACCTCATCCTCTAGGCATAATGCAAGGAAGAAGAGACATAGAACAAACTCTTCATATAAGCCTTCTCAACCAATATCAAGCACTGTAGTGTCTTCTAAACCTGTTTTGAAGAATTCTGCAGCTAAAGCAAGTCATATTGATAAGCCTGACTCTAATGTCCTCTCTCATGGCATCAAGATTGTTTCAAATGTGGACATCTTATATGCTAACAAAATGAGGTTTAGGGATGAAGATGACCTTTGTGATGACCTTGTGATTGAAAAAATTGATGAGGATCATGAACAAGACATGGAAAAAGAGTCAGATGATGATATGCATGAAGGAGGCAG